>QUSF01000009.1:6349978-6420966 GCA_003676055.1 Chloebia gouldiae | reverse complement strand
TAAGTACAAAACTGGATCCTGCTTGTCTGAAAAACTGCAGAAAATCTATTTCTTAGCTTGCCTCAAAACTTCTTTAATCTTCCTCTCCTCACTTCTTTCTCAAATATCTTTCATAGGGTATTTTTTTAATCTTCTCAACATGATAGGAATACAAATCTCCATTTGGGGATCTAAGTTAGGAGTTGGCAGCCTAGGTGTCTCAGCAAGAGAAAACAGCAGAGAACTCCAGAGAATAATGTTCCAGTTCTCTAAATAAGCTGGTTGGTTAACCTGATTAGTTAGCCTAAGTCAAGCTGGTTCTGTAAGTGCTCTACCCTGGTGACTGACTCCCTGACTTCTGGATTAATAAAAAATGTTATGAATATTTATGGAACAAATTTTCAACTACATAATCCCTTTTGATGCTTGTGATTTAAAGGCAGGTGATTCACAGGCAGGTTTTTATTCATGTCCTGTGCACAATAGGAGTTATATGAAAAGTAACTGGGAGCATTATGCAACTTAAGACTTAAAACCTTTTCATCAGAACTAAAATGAGTAAAATCTTTAAATATTACCATTACTTAATTTTCTGTTGTCTGCATTATTTTATCCACTTTACCTTCACCAAAGTAAATTGTTTTCTATTTTCTAAGTTCCTATATTATTATTTAATGGAAATATGAGCTCTGAACTTCAGTATCACAGTACTTTCAAAGTAGAATTGATTATTAGTGAAATAATTGGCTTAATATTTTGCAACCCTTTTGTCTGTAGTCTATGTATATCATAACATCACTAAGCTTGCTTGACAATTTATAGATTTTCAATTGTAGAGAGACACGGTGATCAAGTAATTTAACCACTTGACTTACTAAGCATATAAAAATTTAAAAATTCAGCAAGTAATTTTGGCACTTAACCAATTGTTTTCTCTTTAAGCTACAGTGTCTCTTTTTGAATGATAATTCTAATGTAAAGATATCAAATAATGGAAAGTCCACTACAATACCTTCATGGGCTGCATTTTACCACAGTGATTTTCTAAAATGGAATCTGTCTTATGCCTCTGAAAGTATCATTTAATGATTACTGGGAAAACTTGTATTTGCTTTCAGGTAATTGTATATGCTTTATTTCCAAAGTTAAGTTCACTTAAATAACCACACATAAATGTATAATTCCAACCAATTTCCAACCATTGCTGTTCCAGTTAATTCTAATACTATTTGAGTGAACCTGTCACTCTTACACTGTATTGTAAGAGACAACCAGCATAAGTCTGGCAGTCATATCAGTTCCCAATGCAGAGTAGTGTCATAAGTTTCAGTAAGGAAAAAAATTAAAGAAGTTACTTGATAGTCTGGGGACAACATTAATTAGCTGTGTAAACCTGTAAAAAGTCTTTGAAAGTTAAAAACTTGTTCAGAGTAGTAGATGTTGACTGCAGCTGCATGAGCTTGGAGCCTGCTCTCCCATTTTTCACTGACACTGGACAGTATCCCACCACTGCACCTGGGATGAGGAAGGATGATGTCCCCTGCACTGGTGAGCTGGGGTTTTCAGCAGAATATGAAAGTGCAGGGTAAGTGCCAGCTACAGCTGAGACACGGTGGCTCCCAGTTACCCCCAGGCATGTGGCCCAGGATCAGACACTGGGATGCAGATGTCACCTCCACAGTCCCATTAGCTGCAGCTGATGCTGGAAGTCACAGCGTGCCAGATATGCCAAAGCAGCAGTCATCCTTGAAGATTATTAGGTATAATTGCCAATTTTTCTCATTCTTTCTATTCTGAGGGTGCTAAACTCCCTATTCTTTCATATAACCACTGAAGCAATGACACAGGGGAAATGTCTCTGTGAACCAAACCAGCACTTTCTATGTGCAGTGCATCTTAGTTCTGGATCTCAAGGTCTATTGTTTCCACTTTATGTTTCACTAAAAATACATTTTCTGCTAGTTGAATCCTGTGGTGAATTTTACTGATGCAAAAGCCATAGTGAACTTACATCTCTACTATTTTATCTATATCATCTATCAGGCTGTCTGTAAAAGCTATTTGCTTGTATGGTCCCTGTTACACAATGTTGTCAGCAGAAAAAAACTGAGGGCAGAATTTCTTTTACTATTGGGAACTATAATATAGTATAATTCAGAAGTCCCAATAAAGCCTCACGGATGTTCTGTGAAATGTGCTGCTGGTTTATTGGTGTCTAAAGAACATCAGTTTTCTCCTGTCCCCTGAGTAAGCAGATGGACTCTGAATACTGAAAGAAATGAATTATTAAGATTTAAAGGACACTATAGTGAATAAGAGGGTATTACAGCACAGCTTGATAGAGCTCCATGCTAAAGGGTAGGGAGAATGTTGCTGTCCTATGAGTATTTCTGACCTATACTGCCCCTTAGGCAGTGATAATAGGGAGGAAAATGGGTACAGCTCTCCTTTGTTCACCCCTTTCAGAATAAGAAATACAAAGGCAGTTCAGCATAACCATGCCAAAGCCTCGGTGGTGGTTACAGAATTAAGGACAGAAATCCTGTTTCCAGGACTGGTTTATCTAGTCTAACCTCATGGAATCGACTGGTGTGAATGTTTTACAGCTGGTAAAACTACAATGACTCCCTTTCCCTTTAGCCTCATTATTGTTTGAGAGATGTGGTGGGAAGAAATAAGGACAGGAGAAATCTTGTTTTCATGCTTCTGACTTGACATGAGTGCTGTTCCACAAGGTTTGGCTGGTGGAAAGATTGTCATTGTCTTTAAATGGCAGTTCTTATCTCTAATATCAGAGGGCAGGGTTTTCTCTCTCATTCTCTGTCATCAGTAATTTCTGAATTGATTTGCCACAGAAGTTAGTAATCCAGGAAACCTCCCTACTTTCTGATATCATCTTCAGGATCATTCCTTAGATATGTCTTTTGTTACGATAATCTACATATTAGATCAGCTAGCTGCTTTTGCTGTGGTTTAATGACAGAAGGAAAAAGCAGCGTCTGTTTTCTGCTGAGGATGTGCTGTGGTGTCTCTTGGCATGCAGATCCTGTCAGCAACCCCACAGGGCTACTTGGCAAATCCTTTCCAACTAAACTGAGGAGCCTGAAAAACATCCAGCAGGGAAGCCTGAGCCTGTTTTTCAGGCAGGAGCACCCCGGGGTTTCACTCTGTCACAGAGCTGGGACATAGCTGGTATGTGCCAGGAGCTCCTGGGCTCTCTGCTCTGGATGTAGTCAAGAAGCCTGTGATCAGATGAGTGATTGTTGCTTCAAAGACAAGGAAAACTGAGAGGATTTTGAGTGTGTATTTCTTTATCCATTTTTTCTTTTAAACTTTGATTTTAAATGATTAATTTATATTGCATAAAATGACACATTCTCTTTTTTAGTGCAAGGTTAGACCATCTGATTATCAAGCTTACTGCTATGTGGGACTCTAGATCCCTGAGGGTCTTTGTCTGCCAATAACCTTAATTGCAATTCACTGTAATTGGCTTCTTATCTATTTTCTCTACTTCTTTCCACTTAGAAAATTCAAAATACTGGCAAGTTAGCTCTAGTATTTGGTGAATGTAATCATTAAGAAGAAATTGGAAGCCACTTAATTGTTAAACTTTTTTAAAATTAAAACTGCAGTTAAGCTTTTGATGAGGCACAAAAATAAAACTTAACCATAACCAGACCTAGACTCTTGCAGGTTCCTCAAGCCCTAGTAATTCTCTATGAAATTAGAAAGAGTCCAGAAAAAAATAAGGAAGAAGACTGAGAAGGGTCAGGGAAACAGTATGCTGTTAAAGGGTTTGTTTACAAGAAGTCACGCACCAAACTAACTTTGAAGTTTTATGTGATAATTTTCACTAATGTTACAGCAACAGATAAAATCCCACACATGACTGAAGGAGAGGAATGCGAATGAGGAACACACTGGTTGGGACAGGAGAATTAAGAGGAAGCTGGCTCAGAATCAGCCATATTCCGATGTTATTCTGAGAAGGGGTTGGATTTGCTCCTTTTCTGAGAAGGGAGGGTTGTTTTTCTTCATAGAGGCATAGAGAAGAGAAAAAAGTTAATATTTTAAGAGGATGTTGAGGGAATTGTAAGGAATTGTAAACTTGTGCTTAAGGGAAGCTTAAGCTCAATCTATAAGCATGTGCTATTACTGTTGAAAGTCTGGGGTGAGAAAAGGGATCTGTACTGCCTCATGGTAGTCTGTGCAGTAGAGGTGTGTGTGTGTTTGTATAGTTACATATATTGCTTATCTACTGTGACAACATATGCATATATAGAGATATTTATGCATCTGTATGCATTGTATTGCACTTGATACACAAAATCAAATGCCATGAGAAAATACCTGAGCTGGACTGGGTCTGAGGTGAAGCCTGGTGGCTCGTCTCTGACACGAGCCATGCAACAGGCTTGAGAGAGAAGCCAAAGCACATAGTGTTGGCAGGAAGAGGATCATGTCCCTGCCATCATGCCAAGGTCTGTCTGATCTGTAGAAAAATAGAGACTGGATAAGCCTTCAGGGATAAAGCTTAACATTCCTTCTTACATTTCCATTTCTTAGTGATAATATTTCTTGGAATTATTGCAAATAATGTCTACTGTATATTTAAAAGCTTTGTCCTAGAGTCTGATTGGGAGATGCTTTCAGTGCAGGGCTTGACAAGGCTGGCAAAATGAGAATAACCTGTCCTTGATAAAGGAGGGTCAGAGAGATAGGGCACAACAGTCTTGTAAAATGGAAAATTCTTGCTAGTTTCTACAGATGAAAAACACTGGCTCTGTAACCATAGAAACATGATGGGCCAAGGATGATGTTGAACTTCTGATGAATTTCTTTTGTTTAGAACAAAATGCTGTTTGGAGGAAGAGATATAGTGTAGATAAGGTGAAGAAATAACAGTATTTTTCTTTCTGTACTTCCTTCCTTTTTAGGTTTTGGAATGCTTTATATAATTCTTATTATTCTACTTGCCTGGACAGGAAAGACATAACCAGGGAAGCAAAGATCAATTCCCTGAAGTCACAACACATAAATAGAAAAAAAAAATCTCTCCTCTGGTTAATCAGGGATGAATTAATAGAAATACCTAAAGTGCTTGCAAACAGCTTTTTGAGGTAAAAATTTTTTACGATGTGATATGATTTCCTGTCAGAAAGACAATATACTCAGCCTTGCATTTTGGCTATGTGTACAATTGGAGATGTGTTATACACCTCTCCACTACCAGCTCTAATGTAGCCAAACTCTGGGCAACTGCTCTGATTTTTTGCCTAAGCTAAAGGCTTCACTTTCTACTTCTATGACTTTTTTGCTTGTTATATTCCATCTATATAGATATATATGGGCTAGTTTGACGTCTCTAGCCTGCTTCAGTCACACCATTAATAGCATGGAGATATAGCTTGAATCTTTCACTCTGTCCATGACAAAAAAAATAGACATGCTATAAAATTCAAACATGCAACTTTCCAACAGTATTTTGGGTAGTAACTCCTAAATACTCCCTGAAGATTTAGGATAATATTCTGCTCTCCCATAAAAATAATAAAGTCTATTTACTTGGGGGATTTTTGGTATAAATGAGGAAAAAAATTTCAGTAGAAAAGTGACAAGATAACAGGAACACACTGAGTTAGTCTGAGCAAGAAGGCGAAATTTGTAGCAAGCTGGCCAGTCTTCCTAAATGTCAGTTGTCCTACATGTTGATGTAACACAAAAGTCTCACCAACATGAAAATATAGATGTCAGCCTTAGCAAACACTGAAGATCATATACTGCAATTTCCGAAAATAAATGGAACACAGGTGTGTTTCCTGGAATTTATTTGCCAGGAATTTATCTATATCTAGTTTCTGAAAATACCAGCAATGCAAAGGCATTTTCTTTCTAAACTCACAGTAAGTGCACTTAAGCTGTGAAAGAAATTACTTCTGTGAAAGAAAATGTTGTTCAGTGTAACTGTCAACAGCCCTTCTTCCAAGATGAAAGAATATGTGTATATGCATAAATATTAAGGAAACTCACCAAGCATCCACAGCTATGACATAGGATGTGATAGCAAATAATGACATGGCAATTACAGAAGTAAACAACAAGCTTAAATCTCACAGTAAGTAGCCTTTTAGTTAGTGAAGGAACTAATTTTTCATTCATTCAGATTAAAATGGAGATCTTTTTCTGTTGGACTCAAGCCTACTTGAAAGACTAACAGTGGATAGTAATTAGTGCTCCTGACAAGTTGAGGCACCCTCTTGGACCTTAGCTCTGGGAAGGCAGCAGACCTCTCCTGACTGCAGGTGGGTGCCTCAGAGTCCCTTAGCAGAGAGTCACCCAATACAAGCACTCCCAGAGATAAGGGTCAGGTGCCAAAGGCAGGAGAACTTTCAGAGCCAAAAGACAACATTATAGTGAATTTTAGATTCACTTCAGGTAATTTGATCTTAAATACTGGATTGTGCTTTATGGCCATTTTAAACACTGTCCTGCAGAGGTGTGGGGTTTTTATCTCATATTTAACCTCTGTGATTTTTTAACTGCTTTGTCAGATTCTCTTGAGGTGATATAGGTATTGAAATTATTAGTAGCTAAAGAACCAAATAAAATTTCAAACATTTTTTCATATCCAGTCTTTCAGTAGAGATCAGGGGTGTCAGGCTATTTGGATTATATGCAGTACACTCTGGGTTTTTTGGTCCTAGTTTCAAACAGCTGGATTCTGCATCTGGGAGGAAATAGATTTATTATTTTTTTAAAACTGCATATGCCTGTCACACTCTCATTGAACTGCTAGTGGCAATAGAACTGAGAATTCATTTACTATTCTGATATACAAATTATTAAATCTGTCTACTCCTCTTCAGCCTCTGTTTGAGCTGTCCAGTAGCCATGATGCTTTGGCAATGAAATATGATTTTGGAGGAGACATCTGATCTTGGGGGAGTTTTCCTTTGTACAGACATACACGTAAATCTTCACGTAGCAAAAAGAATTGGTTCTCAGTACAGCATGTAGCAAGGAGGCTGATAAATTCTTTTGTGATAAAAGAGTTAAACTTCTGTAAATAAAATGTTTATTTTCTCTCAGGCAGGAGAGTATCACTCTGTCTTTTCTTTATCAGGTCTGTGAATATGTATTTCCCAGCGTACATCAGATGTCCACCCCGACCCAGCATTTTGGCTCACGGGTGATATTATTCACTCAAGATATTGAACCTCTTCTACTGCTTTCTAAGAGATTTTCCTTGCTTTTGCCAGAGTTTTGGCAGCAGTTCTTGAAAGCAATTTTCTTTTTTAAATGAGGAACATTGGTAGTTGATGCCAAATTTCAAACAGAATATTGAAAAACAAACTGTTCATAAGAATATAAATGAGTTTCACCTAGGGAATGTCATGTAAGAAAATTTAAGTTCTGAGCTTAACTGCAGAACTGGACCTTGAATAGTGCCAGAGGGAATTCCCCTTCCTATGAAGACTCTGCAAGGGTAAAGACAGAACTTGTTTGGAAAACTAAGTGTTTTTTAATAAGACTAACTGCCCCTTGAAAATGTAAATTAATTTAAGATAGTTTCCATGAGTTTAGAAATGATCAACAACAAATGAGTGTGTGTCAGTGTGTATGTGTAGGAGGCAGGCAGAAAGGGGGAGATGAGGTGTAATTCACACTCAGAAATGTAGGACTGGAGGGGGCCAATCATACTAATGAGTTTGACTCTCCCTCATCTTTTTTACTTCATCTTACTAAGTGCAAGCACACACACACACAAAAAATCCTAAACTCTATTACAAATTTAAGGCTTCTAGCATAAAATATATAAAATATCAAAACTTTGACTATGCCAAGGAAAGAGCACAGGGAAGCTCAAGTAGGATTCCATCGTTATGCCTCCCATCCTCTCTGTCTACTTGGTATGTATCTGTCAGAAATATGAGGAACTACAATGTAAATACGAGGGCCATTTGAAAAAGATCTGTCTTATAGATCAATAAGCATTTCTGTACAGTTCCTGTCAGTAAACATCCTGAAGATCAACATGTACAAGAAGCCATGCTTTATTTAGAAATTTATAGGATTTATCTCAGCCATGGCACTGATAATTTTCTACAGAAAATTTCTGCAGAAAGTCTTTTGGCCTGCTGACTTAATTTGCATGTATTTTCAGATGCTTGAAATTTCTGTTCAGTTATGTTTCCTTGTACTTTGCAAATATATAAAGTATTATGTCTGGATTATTCAGTATCTGATGCATCATGCTTCCTCCAGTCCATCAGTGATTTCATTTTCCAGGGCATTGGCTAGTTTCACATAATGTTTCCCAGTAAAAGGAAAACCCATTAGAAATGTTTTTATTGTTTGTAGCAGACTCTTTTACCTAATTTCATCAACCTTGTTAATCCTGCCTACCTTATTAACCCCATCAGGATGTGGCCATTTTTCTTCTTCTCTTTCCTGTTTCCTCCTCTTAACTGTAAATATTATTAAGTATTTAGTTGGTTGAGTTTTGCTCTGAAATTTTTGAACCCCAAAAATGTTTATGTAAAGTTAATCTGTTGTAACTCTCCTCTCAATTTCAGATCTTAGCATTTAGAATCAATTTGATGTTTAATGCTCTTAAAAAGAGCAGGATTGCTTTCAAAAAGAACAATATTGTGAAGCAAGGCAATGGCTTCAAAGCTATTATGACAGCATCCATAATCCAGGGGCAATTTCAGTTTGCTTATATTGGAAGCATTTTAGTACATTGGAAGTTGTAATAAAGCTCTTACATTTGTGAATAATCATATCTAGAGCTACATGAAGATCGAATAATTTCTGCAGAGATGAGTAAGTAGTATACACAGCTGTGTTTAACCAGCATCATGGGTTAAGCAAGTGCACGAGAGGGACACTTTAAACCATCATAACAACTGGAGAAAGATACTGTCATCTTGGTCATATCTATTCTCAAAATAAAACAAACACACTTGAGAAATTGTCTGGTTTTACTTAGGTGACCAAACATTAGACTTCTAATTCTAAATTGGATATCCTACCCTGCCTTAATAATCTGCATGACAAACATGCAACCAGAGCAATTTAGCGTATTCTGAAATACATCTCTAGCATAAACCTGATAAATCAACAGGATGTGTGTCTTTTAATCCCTTAACGAGAAACAGAGCACAACATTACATTGGTAAAGACCTAGGCATCTAATGTAGACATGTCACAAGTAAATGAAATAAACTTTACCCTTAATGAACAGATTTACAGAAACTATTTTTTTCCTCTAGGTCTCTGATATATAGTACATCCCCCAAATCTAGATCTTCTAAGGATCTTCTGAAGATCAGTGAGGAAATTCCTCTTTAGTGTCTTAGTATATGGATGATTTAAATCACCATCTACCAGAGTATATGCTTTTAAATTTAGAACCAATGAAGTCTTAAATTGTAAAGGCATTAGTGCTTTGTCTGGCGATGCTATTCCTAGTCTGTTTGTCCTTTGTCTTGTTTTTGAGAAAAAGTACTGCCAGGATTGTCTTGCAAATTTTCTGAGAAGTAAGCTTTTTTATCCAATAATGTTTTTACACAATTAAAATAATTTCTTTTCCAAGCTAAGGGTAAGCATTTGTCTTTTTGAATGTTTTTGGCACAATAATGATCATAATGTATTTGTTAGTTTGTCTGCATCAATCAAGATATACTGTTCCAATTGACTTTGAATGGTTTTACATAATAATTTTTAACATCTGTCTCATTATCCTAAATTATGATGCTAAATATAATTTCAAACTGGGAAACTGGAATTTCTGTTTTTATTTAAGAAATTTGGTCAAAAAGGATCAATACTGTTCCTCTTCTATGTTTCAATTTCAATAAATAGTTATTTTTTGGAAAATAAAGGACATAATTCCTAAAATACCCAACCAGTTTCACTGAATGTCTTGTTTTCCAGTATACAGGTGCGTGACATCCATTTCTGAGCCAGGGATAATAAGAAAGCTCTGTCCTACCGCCCTGTCTTTGACATTCCAAACAAAGGCTGTGTGACTGGAAGAGACATCATCTATTTTTGTGACATAATGTACCCTGTGAGAATGTACTGCCAGGTAATGAGGGCAGAAAGGAAAAATAGGAAAGAGAACAGCAATAGTAAAAGTTTTCACTGGATGCAGAAATGGAATCGCATAGCAGAAATGTGCAGAGATCAAGGATCTTACAATTTATGATTTTGCTTTCATAACTACAGGTTATTGCTTCTCCCATAATCAACAGGCAGATATATAAAAGAGACTTGGAGGAGTCATACATAAAGGATAAACCTAAACAACTCTAGCTAGGCTTATTTACGTAAACAAGGAGACATATGTTCTTAAAGTATTGGTTTTCCCAAGATCTATAAAAGTAAAAGTTACTTAGGCAGTAACTTGCACTCATATAATTTGTGGCTGTGGACTAAATTGTGGTCTCGTGGATATCTAGAATGCATTTTTGTGGCCTGACTCTTGTACCTCACTGTACAACCTTCAGTTATCTAACAGCCCAACCCTTAAAGAGAAATTAATTTTATCCCTTACATACTACTCTGTTGGAAGTTTGTAAGAAATTTAGCAAAACATAGTGATAAAGGAATAAACGGAATAAAGGATAAATTAATTTAGAGATATGTAGATGAGATGGACTGGATTTAACTTTAGCTGCTGCAATAAAAGATTTTCAAGGACTGAAATAGTATTTGTTAAGGATTATCTGTGATCACCCATGCTGGGAGAAAAAGGATCAAGATATACCAGGGAAAATATTCCGTGAAGACTCTTACCATAATTGACTCTGAACAGTCAAAGTGAAGGTCATGCCCCATGTCTTTGCAGTGACGAGAAGGTGATTTAAATCTTGGGAAACCAGGCACCTACCCAGAAATGAGCTTGGTACATTCAGGCTCAGATCTCATTTCAGGGTGAGTATCATTTGGGGAAAAATCTTCTGCACGCAACCATCGCTTGCAAGTATTTCACAGGGGAACAAAGTCTTCTTTAGCTCAGCAATTTGGTAATTTCCTCCCTCTTATCACCTTGCAAATTTTAGAAGAGCAAAAACTGTAAAAGACCTGTAAAACTCCCAAAATGAAACTCCTTTGCTACTTGCTTCCTGGTTTGTGCAAATCTTGTGGTTTCTTAATCATTAGCAAAGGTTAAGTATGCTTTTGTTACTTAGCAACCATGATTGCTTTTTAAAAGTTTCTTTCAAAATTTATCTTGTATTTATCCATGTTTTTCTCTGCTCCTTTTCTCCTCTCTTTAATACAAACTCAAGAAGGTTTGAATGCAGCAAGACATCTGGACACAAAATCTTTGCTCCTACCTGCATAAACATGAAAAAGAAGACCTAAAATTTAAACCAGAGCAAGAGAGCCAATCTCCAATCTACATCAGGACCTTAGCTGGCTTCCAGTTTGCACTTTGAGGGCTTTTAAAATTTATTTTCCTTTTTGGTATTTTGGTGGTGGTGGAGCTTTGTGCTTTATCAGTTTCAACCCAAAAATGGAAGCCTAAATTTAGTTCTGAAAAGCAAGAATAATTTGGGTACTAGTTAAAGAATAATCCCTGCTGTATTTCGATTATATTCAGGTACATTTTGATTTCAAATGAATATTTAAGCCAGTGTAATATGAATATAAACTTGTAAGCCTGAAGGCTTACCTGTTTTTTTCCCAAGTATGCCAGTTACTGCAATAAAAGATGTTACTCTTCTCTAAAACCTTTACCTTGTTTCCCCATTTTGTCATATTAAATTGACATCCTAGCATAGCTAAAATCAAGGGGAACTTTCCTATTGAGTTTTCTAGGGTCAAAATTTCACTTTCTTAGTGAAAAAAACAAAGACAATTGTAAAAAAAAAAAAAATTCATCGCCTGAAGATATGAAATGCTAAAGCAGCCTGCAATCACAGCTGCTAAGCTCTTGCTTCTCCCTGGGAGCTGTGGAGCAGGGCATGCACTGAAACTGCTGAGGCCTCTGGCTGCTCAGGAGCTCCATTCCTGGGAGCTGGTGGAGCAGAAGTTACCTGGAGGTCTCTGGCAGCCAGCATAAAGGTGGATTCCATTTATCAGGGCAAAAAACACCAGCCTGTTTCAACTCTCTGCAGATATCTGGAAAGCTTTGGAACTGTGAGTTTCTATTGACAGGATGAGGAATGTACAAAAGGTACAACTAGAAACACAGGAG
Source organism: Chloebia gouldiae (assembly GCA_003676055.1). Taxonomy (NCBI): domain Eukaryota; kingdom Metazoa; phylum Chordata; class Aves; order Passeriformes; family Passeridae; genus Chloebia; species Chloebia gouldiae. The sequence goes on along the minus strand of QUSF01000009.1, from coordinate 6,408,776 downwards.
GAACTTTTGCTAAAGTTTTTAAATTTCCCCTTCTTTAGGAGAAGGCTTCTGTACATAATCTCTGAGGAGCAAAACCAGAAACTACCTGAGGCTGATGTCGTGGGAAGCAATGGTGAAATCAACAAATGGTGGTGTGGGCCCCAATGATTCTGACTTCAACATTTCAACCCGAGAAATTGCTTTGAACTCTCTGCTCTGACTTGGCTGAGAGCAAAGGTAGTGTGATCGGTCTCCAGAGGGAAAGGTTCTAGACAAAGCTCAGTGCACAAGCACAGAGAATAAGCAGCACCAGCATCCAGAAGAGTGCTGGCAACACTCTTGGCAGTAGGCAGCAGCAGCATGGATGGTGTGGGAGCCTCTTTGCTTTGCAGAGATGCACATGCCCCACCTGTGTGCTCTCGAAGACCAGCTGCCTTCCTGCATCTCTTCTCAAAACCTGGGGAACTTCAAGGCAGGTGTCCAGACTTCTCATTCCTCCATGAATAGGAATTTGCCTCCAGGAAAACAGAGAAATATCTGAGGAAAGTTCTTGCTTAATTCCAGGGGTGTTCTGCAGATATGTCCTTAGATGGGAACAGTGTAAGGCACTCCAATTTATCCATCAATATTTTTATACCAGTACTAATTGCATGATCTTTGGGCTATTCAGACTTATCAAACTGACTTCATCTTCTAATGTGCTTGTGTTTTTCTCCTTTCCTAAAAATAGCAACACTTTCTAGATTTAAACACCAGGTTAAGTGCATTTCAGAGACTTCCCCAAATTTACTTTCAGAAACAGAAACTGCCATTTCCTTAAAAAAATAATAAGAAGGGAGGAGAAAGAAAACCATCCCTGAGCTGACAGAATGCAACAGTAGGAGGCAAGCATTCAGCTGGCAGTTACTTACTTCCTGGCATGCAATTTTAATTAAGGAGTCAGCATGTCTGCTACACAAGCCCACAGGAGGCAGTAACTAAAAATGACTGGGAAAACGTCCATGGATAAAAAGGTAGGAGAATTAAATAATGACACTGTATTATAGAGAGCTAATTGAATATGTTCATCCCTACTTTTTTCTAGATAAGACCTATTACCAAAGGAAAAGCAAGCACAAATTTCTGTATCGCAGTATGCACAGTAATACCTATTTTGAAGTGTTTAGTTAGAGATTCACTATTGATCTAAGATAAATCAAAAACAAAATCTTCTTTTTTCTGTTCAGAAGTTGTGTTCTGAGATACCAATTCATATTTTTAAACTAGGCCATAAATCTTTCTTTCCCTAGACCAAAGCTGTAGTGATTACCTAGCTAAGTAAATCAGCAAGTAGATTGCTTTAAATCTCTTTATAAATACCTTTTTTCCCCTGGCATGGTGATGTTTTCTGTTTCTCACAGAGCCAATCATTAGGACATAGAGTCTGATTCATATCCTGTACTTTTGACAACCATTATTAATCATCTTTCCAGAGGAGTGCTGTGAAATCCTGCATTGAAATTTCATTGTTGGCTCTTACTTTCTCTACTAGTAAATATTCAAATGGAATGCTAAGGAATAATAAGGAGGAAGCTCTTGCTTGTTTGCATCTGCCTTGTTTTATATCTGTACAGATCAAGCTGAAAGATCCGGGATTAAAAACAAATTGTGAAGGAAAAAACAAACCACTTAAGACTTAAAAATTAGAATTATGTGTTCTGCAGAGAAATGAACTGGTCAGCTAATCTCAATCCTTCTATGTTTCTGTCACTTGCACTTATTAAAAGCTCTTTAGTGAGGAGGTTCATAGTTTATGCTCACGGCTAAATAAATTGCTGGAAGAGTATTAGAGAATAAAATTAAGTCAAATGACAGAATCAAAAAAAATTTCAAATATTTATTTTTAATTTTTATTTTATGGGCTCATTACCAGAATCATAGAATGGTTTGAATTGGAAGGCAAATTAAAGGTCATGTAGTTCCAATCTCCCTGCTGTGGATAGGGATGCCACCCACTAGATCAGGTTGGCCTGGTCCTCATCCAAACTGGTTTTGAATGCTTCCAGGGGTGGGACATGCACAGCTTCTCCTGGCAGCCTGGTGCAGTGTCTCATCGCCCTCAAAATGAACAATTTCTTCCTTTTGTTCAATCCAATCCTCCTTCAGGACAGTGTCCTGTCACTACAGAACTTGGTAAAAATTTTCCCTCCGTCTTTCATATAAGCCCTCTTCCTGTACTGAAATGCCACAACTTCTCAAGTATAATGGGTGGTATCGTAGCCACCTTCTCTGCCTGTTCCCTCAGAACTCATGGATGCATCTCACAAGGTCTTGTGGACTTGCATGACTTCAGATTCCTTCCTTCCTCCAGATCTGATCTTGCACAGTAGAAAGTTCTTCATTTTCCCAGTCCCTGCTTTTACTTTCTGTGACTTGGGCAGCATGGCTGGAGCATTTGCCAGTGAAGATTGAAGCAAAAACTTTGAGTAATACAGCATTTTCTGTATTCCAGGTAAATCAGTTTCCCATTTCCTTCTGGACAGGACCCTTATTTTCTCTAGCCTTCACTTAATCACCAATGTGCCTATATGTTGCTATAGGACACGTGAAAGCACAACACAAGCTACTGCTATTGTAAGGTAAAGAAGAAAAAGTTTTATTTTCTGACTCTAACTTTTATACTTTTCTAAAGGTGCCAGTGGATTGGAGAGTGAATGGGCCACCTCTCCAAAGACATTGGACAAACCACTAGTACATTAAGTTTCTCCACCCCCATGAAAGAATGTAAAACAATATGTTGTTTACAGAAATTGTGTGGGAAAGTTTTCTAATAGAATGTAAACTCAGAAGGCTTTAGAAAATCTTAAGAATCAGGGCGACAGCTATAGAAGCTTTTCTTGTTGCTCGTGTCATCCATGAAAGTGCAGGGTAGGAAGCTTGCTGTGCAAACTCCCTGCTCTCCTAAGTGTCTTAGGATGGACTTCTGCTGTTTCAGTCTCTGCAGCCCAGGCTGTCCTTGATCTTCACATGCTCCATCAGCCCCTCCCTCCATGTTGGTAAGAAAAAGGTCCAGCATAGCACCTCTCCTTGTAGACTCCTCTAGCACTTGGAAAGTCTCACTGTGCTGTCCCTTCAAGAACTATTGTTAAAGTCCTCACCAGGGCTTGTGAATGTGGGGCCATTCCTACCTGTCCATACTGGTCCTCACCCACTCAGCCTTCCTGGTCAGGCAGACTATAGCCTGTAGCAGACTCACCTACAGTATCACTTGTCCCTGCTCTCCCTTTAATCCTCACAAACTCTCAATCGTCTCTTCCATTCCCATGCGGAGCTCAAGGCCCTCCAGCTGCTCACTGATGTAGAAGGTAACCCCATCCACTCATTACCCCCACCTGTCCTTCCTAAAGAGCTATATCCTTCCATTCCGACACTACAGTCATAGGAGTCATCCCAGCATGTCTTCATGGTGCCAGTAATGTTATAGCCCTGATACGCTTAAAACTTATTTCTCAGAGAATGTAACTTGAGATGAAACACTGAACAATCAGTAATGACTTTAGGACTCCTTCTATTGGATTGCCTTTGTGAATCAGGGTTGATGGGATAACGTTTGGAGCAAGCTGAGACCTTGGTGTGAGTTGTATGATGCCATACACATCTTTGTCTGTTTCTCCACAGCCCTGGAGACCATATCTAAAAGATTCTAACATTATTAATTATGATTTTGATGTCTTCCTCATAGGAAAAAAATTAATGAGAAATTTGGTTTTGTTTTATTGCTTTTCTTTTTTTGTCTTAACCTAACCTACAGGGATAAATTTTCCTTTTCTTTTGCTGAGCAGAAGAGAAAATAGCCTTGATTTTTTTTTCTCATAACCTGAGCAATCCAGATACGGACAGGATAGCCTAAAGATTTCTATAATTTAAACCAACTGGCAATGATCACTTCAGGAGTCATAGACTCCCTGAAAATTGCCATAGTTTACTGACTGTCAATTGCTTCTTCTACCTGTCTTAAGGTAGAAAGTGCACTTAAAGGAATTGCCAAGAGGGATTAATAAAGACCCAGTAATAAGCTCTATATCACTGGGGCATTCCAAGCAGAGTACTTAGAGCAATTTAGAGCAATAAAATGGAGAATACAATAACCAGTAGGTCTACAGCTACTAACTTTGCTCCCAGACCACAGCGATATCTGATAGAACTGAGGGGTCAGGGTCTGCACTGCAGAGGCTTCCCCTGCACCTGCCAGCAGCTGTGGAGAACCCGGACATGTGCCACCAGGTTTAATCAGCTGATGTTTTCTGGATGTTTTCGATAAATATCCTAAGGCAATAGTTGGAAGTAGGCTAAACTTTTCACTATTTTACTGTTAAACATCTTGTCCAAAGCATCCTCTAGTGGGTGTCTCTCCCTTGCCTCTAGAAGTAGTCATTTCAGAAGGCAGAAGCTGTGCTTTGTAGGATAGCTGCTAAGTCAAATTAATCTTCTTCTAGGGACATCTCTCTCTCTCCCTTGCAACTAGAAGGGAGCTCCAGGAAAGAGGATTAATTGAAAGACCTCTACTGTAGGTGGCTAAAATGTAGGGCAAAGAATTTCGTGCAGAGAAAATATCATTCTGTTTCAATACCAGGATTTTAAATGTCTCAGCTCTTACTTAAGTCTGTACTTTAACTTGGTGAAACTCAGATTTTAATTTACTTTGAGCAGCAACTGTGGATTTAAAAATGAATTATTTAATTCGTACATGTAAAGAGAAGGGCAATGCCCAAATGATGTTACAAATCTGCTTTAAATAAACTCAGTTAAACCCAGTAGCATGCCTAGAGTCTCTCTCTATAATTTTATATGAAGATGTGAAAAAGTTATTTAGATGAAATAAAGCTGCCTTCAGGCACTTTAAATTTTCAACAGAACTGACTTGACTGATCACTATATTGCAGACAGCATAGCTCCTGGCTGCACAGCAGGGGTAATATTTTTACATGGATGAGCTGTTCTTGATTAATTTATTTGATTTATTTAATTTATAGAAATTTATAGAAAGCTTGGGTGGACCTCTGTAACATCAGAGCATGGTCACTGCAATGGTCTAAAAATGTACTCACATACCTGTTCATTTATTATGTTTAACTGGTAGCAGCTCAAGGAGAATATTTCCTCCTGCCCATGCAAAAGCTGAGTGATCTCTCCAAGGCCATGTTAGGAGCTTGGGGAAGCCTGGGAGCAGGAAGGCTGTCCCACCAAATGCATCACTGCTGATGGACATTCAGCAGGATTTGGAGATGATTTCCCAGTTGCCTGTGTGCATTATTTTTTTGCTTAAGGCATATCACAAGTATTATCCTTGGCAAATATTAATGGTCTTTTGGAGTTTTCTAATGGAAAAGTAATCTTGACTTTTAAATTTATAAAATTTAAATTAAGTGTGCAAGAGCTATTGGTTTCTATTGCAATTCTGGTATCATCCTTACTTCCAATTTGGCTCTGCCACATTCTTTTCAAGGATATTCCATGATATTACACAGACTTCCCCATTTATTTAAGATTTATCTCTCAAGCTCCCTACCATGAAATATATTGTTTTGGGGGTTATGTAGCAGAAATTCATGTGTGCCTCTGGATACAGGTCTTTAAATATTTAAATATCAGTTCAGGCTAATTTCAGTTTCATGAATTGTTTGCATGAAGCATGTAAGCAGCTCAGAGGTTGGCCAAGCCAAAAAAAAAAAAAAAACCAAAAAACCTTAAGACACATGAGGCATAGGAGTAAAAGAAAAGGGAAAGCAGGAGAATAATTGCCTGTGGCCTAATTTTACAGTTTTAAGATAAGTTTTGAAAAAGTATTACCTAATTTTTCATCTCATTTATGTAACTTCACTCTTCCTGATCATGAAGAAAAGCAGAAAACAACCCCAAAACCCCCAGAGTTAGATGGTCTTGAAGCATAAAAGTATCATCACTAGCACTGAAAGTGACTATATCTTTTTACAGATATTTAGGCTTGTAATTTTTAAAACACTAATCCTGTCAGGCAGTTAGATCCCCTACAGGACAGGTGGAATTTAAATAAATAAATATAATCGTTTTCAGAGTAAATCTATTTATGACAGAAAGAAAAACACTTGGGTAGGTTCCCAAATATGATGAAGAAATTAAGATACTCTTGGGTATATCCAACAGATGTTATCTGTAAATTTTATCTATACAAATGCAATATTAAAAGCTCAGTGGGTTTTATCTTGCCTGGTATCATTGGCCACTACCCAGCAAAGCACTTACACATTGATAATTTTAAGAACAGGGTGTCCTGGTTGAAAGCCAGAATACCCAGCAGCATAGTGGAGCGAGACAGTGATAAGCAGTTTGACAATACTATCGTGCTGCTTCTCAAAGACACCTGTGTGCAGTTGATTCCAACATAGTATTTTATCAATATGTATTGAAGATATGCATAGATTACACTTTTACCCCCATTTTTTCCAGTGCTCAACAAGTAGCAAAATTGTTGTGCTCTCTACAGACTAAATAATAATTCACTTCTGAATATGTGAATATGATAAAGAGAAGAGAATAAAAGGGGATGCTAATGTGCATTTCTGTTATGGTAATTTTTCATTGCCATAATTTTACAGAATAGGATTCCTGGAGATGCTGTCTGTGAATATATCTTTAGTTCTTCCATCTTGTTAGGAACGCATTGTTAGATTTTCACATCTGTCATTTGCTTACCGTAAATGCCAGAAACTACTATTTTTTCCCCTTACCTTTTATGAAGTGAAAGGATACTTTTCCCATCCAGCTTCAACCCAAATGACTAGGATAACAACAAGAATGCACCCTATCACAAAATTTTAATTAATTCCCAGCAAAAGTCACATTTTAGTGCATCTTCCCTTGGGTGAACAGTGAAAGAGCCATGATCTTTCTAACCAGCATACAGCCCATGGATGGTAAGAGTTATTGGTGTTAAATGTATTAAAGGGCAAATTCATATGCCTAGACTCTTTAAGGGCTGACAAGACAGATTGTTGGATCTGATTGTTGAAGTCACCATTAGAATTTATGTTCTGTAAGTCACATTATTAGTTCTTGTATTTAATGACTAACACATAGCACAGTCTTAAATTCCCAGGGAGCAGTAACTCTTCCTTTGGTAAAAAGACACTGATTTGTCAAAAAAACAGGACTGTTAAATTAAACTATATTCTGTGAATAAACTATATTTATTTACAGGCATCTGTTCTAGTTTGCTGCATGTGACCCTTTTATATGTTTATTTTTACAATGGCCAGGTTTTCTCAGTGCTATATCTTTTCAAGGGATGTTTCAAGAAAAGAGTGTCTTAAATAAGTCATAACTCTTTATTTTGATCTCTGCATGCTAGCACTCCTGGGGTGGGCGGGATGAGGGATTTACCCTGATGCCAGATGGAAAAGGAAAAGCAACATTGACCAAGCAGTTATTAGGGCTACTGGAAATTTGGGATTTATTCACTACATGGCAATTTGGGACAATAGAACATTCCTATTGTTTTGTGGACATCTGTAAAAGGTCAGCCAAAACCTAATCTATTTTCCTGAGGGCTCTCCAGACAATGTGCATTAAACATTTCCTTCTGGATAAAAGGAGAGTGACAAAACAGGAGAAGATTGTTTTTGTAAAAAGTAGCTGGAAACTGAATGAGCAAAGGAAGAAAGCCACCCATTAGGGAAGCTTACAAGATTCCTTGCTTTAGATGCTAAAAAGGATTTTATGTTTTCTGTAACTGTTTCAGGTTTTCTTTAACTTTAAACCATGAGGTCTAGGATCATGTTTATTTTCAGTGCACTGTACTGTCTCAGGAAGAGGCTCCTTCACCTACAGCTATTTCTCTGTCCAAGAAACAATTAACCTTATTTGTATTTGCTATTGGTACACTTGGAAATAGATGGTATTATGACATCATCTTCAACTTGAGTATGCATATTTTTAACAAAAGAATATGGTGAAAATTTTAGCACATTTTCTCTGTTTTTTCACCTTGTTCCAATAAAACTATTAATTCTATCTTGGATAACATTGAGCAACTTCTTTTGAATGTCAGCAATCTCCTAGAAGATTGTGAGAAGATTGTGTTTTTATTCCATATCCTCAATAGTATTGGTTAAAAAAAAAAAAAAACCACACACACAAAAGTTGAACTACCAGTTAGAATGAAGCAGCAGAAAAACAGTGAAGAAAAGCCCATGGCCCCTTCTCATGGTCCTCTCTTAGACACTACACTGAAATTCTGTACACAAACTCTTTCCTAGTGAGACTTGAGTGGTGATTATTATGTTGCTACCTGAATATCAGTTATTGTTTTTTCATAGATCCATGGAAGACCTCTGATATATTTATATTTAGATATAAATATATTTATAGCTGAACATGTAATGGTGCATATTAGCTTCACTTGGCTGTAATTAGCTGAGGCAATGCTAATTAAAACTGAAACTACAGAAAGTCTGTATGATTATTTAGTATTACCTATCTTGTGTTTTTCTAACTGCTGCCTGTAGTCTAATTAGTGGCATAGGCCATTAATAAATTCAAGGCCAAATTATGTTACCTATCTTAAGAGTAATAAGGAAATCAGAGGAATTGGAAATATCAGCAGGCAAAGCTCAAGGACCCGAATAGATTTAGTGACCTTTATCCTCAAGATAGGTTAGTATTCATTATGCTGCTGTGATTGCTCCCTTAAATAATTTAGATGCCATTGTTTGCTTCTTGGAGGCACATCCGCAAGGTTCTATGAAGTCAGCAAAACCTGGATACGTACAGATGCTTCTCAGAAATAAAAGACAAAACTGCTACTCCATTATATCCTACATAGATGCCTTAAATTTTATGCTGAGATGTTTAAAGGACTTCCAACGTGCTCCTGAATATTTAGTTCAATAATGTTGTACATCCTGAAGCACAAACACATGAAGTGAAAGAAAGAAAGCAAATGTATGTGTCACTTCACCCTGAGAAGGTTTCTTCTATTTCCATTTTAGTAAGATTTCTTTATCATGGGTGGCCCAAAAAGAAAGAAATCAGGTAAAGAAAAGCTATAGCTTATACTATGTGGCTGCCATATTTGGAGAAAAACAAAAGCTTTGAACTTAATGTAAAATATTAAACATTAAGTAATCCAGAGAATAATTTCTATTTTCTCAGCTGAACTGAATGTAAGTACCTTCTGTCTGCCTTAAAAAAATTAGTGACAAATCACATCCATTCCACTTCTGTGCACCTTTGTGGAACAGACTCATAAAGGGTACAACATCTGAGCTCCCATGACTTTTGCCATTACAGCTTGCCAATTGTCTGATATAGTTTAGTTGTTTGATAATGTGCACATTTCTGCTGCCTGGCACACATAAGGACACCAAGCTGAGCAGAAGCCATGAACTAGGACTGATTACTGGTAGCTGCTTATTGGTTCTTGTCTTTCCAGAACCTTCCATAGACAGTATTCAAAATGCATTTCTAATAGCAAAGAACGTAAAAGATACAACAGAATATTATTTAACAAACAAATTTGAAGGACTATAAAGCCTAGGCCATAGTTTATGAGGTAAGAGGTGTAATCATTATGTCACCAAGAAGAGAAAAATCTTTTGACCTTTTACTTCTGTTTCAATTTTCATACAAAAGTCAGTTGTAACCAAATTTTCAAGAAATGGGAATTATAAAAGGTATGGGAAGCAATCCAGAATAGAAAAAGAACAGGTGAAGGACATTGGAACAGGTATGATGTACTCAGATTGGGGATAATTTATTGAATTTTCCCTCTTGAATATTTCAGGAATTTACATGAAACAATTTCCGAATAATCACTTGTTTGTGAGAAGATAGCACACAGCAAGGTCTGACATGAGTAAATAAAGAGCAACCAAACGTGTCAGGCTCACTTGGATACACAGAATGCTATTTTAGCAATCAAATAACCAGTTTTAAATATTTAGAGGATAACTTGGTAAGAAACAGCCAACACGAGTGTGTCAAAAGCCAGTCAAGGGTTTTGTTTCACTGCGTTCAATTTAAACTGATGTGACCTACAAGAAAGTTACATAGTGTAGATATAACACATATATGGTGTGTTCAAAATCTGTGCTTAAAATACAAGGGTCATTTGCTGAAAACAATAGAAGCGTATATCTAGTAGATTACCTTTGACAAAATGGTTTTGGGTTCCTGTAGCATTAGTTTAATCAGTGATTTAGGTAACATGTAAGTGACTGATATAATAAAACCTACAGATAACAGAAATGTTTTGTGGGTTGTGGACTCTTTGGAGACAGATTTAGAATTCAAAACTGTATTGCTAAATTGAGTAAATATTGTGAAATACAATCAAAGCCCCAACCAATCTGGCCTTGAACATTTGCAGGGATGAGACATTCACAGCTACTTGGGGCAACCAGTTGCAGTGCCTCACCACCCTCTTTAGAAAGACTGTCTTCCTAATATCCAGTGTAAGTCTCCCCTCCTTCAGGTGAAATCATTGCCCTTTGTCAGAAAGGTTGCTCTAAATCCGTTCATCCCCCAGTTTGTATTGACACTGGGATTTGCTCCAATCCAGGTGCAACACCTTGCTCTTGGCCTTGGTGAACTTGGTGAGAATAAAGATTTCATGAGGGTTCCTCATGAAGGATTCCAATGAAATTAACTTAATGAAGTTAAGGACTTACCTGGACAGAAGGAGGATTGAAAAAAATCCAGTGTCTGTAGTGGTTCATAAGCAGAGAAAGTAGCTTCTCCAAAAGGAATTTTAAAATGACATAAACTGCATTTTTGAATGTAGAAAAGAAGTGTGGATTACCAAACTTAGGGCTGATGGGTCTTTATCTAGATTTATCAGGAATGCCTGCCTCTATATGATTGAACCCAAAGAAGTCCCCACCTCTGTGGCACCTGGGTTCAGAAGAGATATGAATGTACTGCAAACTGTCCAGAAAAACACAAACAAATGAACAAAATTTTAAAAAATAATAATTATAAAATAATCAAGTGATTTAGAAATTGAAAACTGTCTAATGATGAATAACTCACTAGGCAGATATCCTACTGAAAACTTTCCTCTGTCAGATAAATACTTATACTTTGCTTAAAACATACATGACTTTCCCCACATCTCATTTTGTCAATATTTCTGGGCATCTGGGAACTCAAGATAATGAACTTCACAAAGGAAATGCTGCTTCTATATACACATAATTACATGAGCAGTAACACTTGTCAGATTCATCTACTGGGTAAAGTATAAGTTGTCTCTGTGCTGATCTACCCATGACTGGCCACTGGCATCATGCTCAGGAACTCACAGAAACGTCTGAGTTGTTTCAGTCTAGAGAGCTGAAGTCTGAATAAGTGACAGAATGGCAGCTAAATTGTTAAACATAGTCACAAAAAAACCATTACAGGGACCATTGATCAATTGGTCACCACATCCTCTGGTTCCAGCTGACACATGGCTAATTTATGTGAGAAAAATTTAAATTATATATCATGGATTGGAATCCATATTACACAACTTCCTGTGCTACCAGAGTCTCTTTCTTGAAACTCAAGTAGATGAACTTGGCATTCATCTGAATAGAGTTCTCTTTTCTCACTAGCTTTTTTGAGGTTTTTTCTCCAGTTGGAGCAGTACCTCCTGAAGTTAATAGCAACGTAATTACCTGGAAATACTAATATGTTAACCAAATTAAAAATGTTTAATTATTTTGTCATGCTTTTTGCATTTACAAGTATTGTTAATACAAGTTCCTTACTTGTATTAACAATACAAGTATCTTGGCTACAATCAAACTTGCAAAGACTATTTATTGTAGTAATAAGTACCTACAAAAACATTTTGCTATTGCTATGCTTTGAGGTATTAGTAGACACAGGAAAATATGGAAAAATGCCCAAACCAGTTCCACAATCCAACTGATATTTAGTTACTTTCACAATTAAGATAGAAGCCAATACAATGCTAGCAATTTATTGCTTGGTCCTGCTGAAAGTCATTACTTTATCCTAGGGGAGCACATATCTTGGGAAACAATTCTATTTAATTTGCAACCATAATCAAGCGATGTGATTTTATTTATGTATGAATTTTATTTACAAATGGATTTCAGCAGGATGTGGCTCACAGCCTTTGGTAATCACACTGTAAGGGCTTACAGCTATTCTTAAAAGTAAAATGAGTGGGATTTTCTATAGATCTGATCCACTGCTACATACCTCAAACCTTTCATTAATGTTGTCTGTCACCAGTCTCTGAAAATGTTTTTTATTTTCATTTGCTTTGTTAGCCTAAAAGAACACTCACAATTTTGCTAGGGCCCTATACAATACAGCAGCTAGCAGTAATTAGTACTATAGTTTTCTTTTAGTATTTTTTTGCTTTTCTGCTAACACAACTTACTTTTCAGGAAAACAGCTCAATGCCTTCAAATCAGAGATAACTTCACATTTCCCAGATGTGGACAGGAAGAAGACTCAAGATGTGCTGAGGGGATATGCATTCTACAGGTTGTAGAAACTGAACCAAGTTGAGGATGCCTCCTTGGACTGTAAGCTTCTTGTGTGGGTCTCTACTGTCAGAAGACAACCTTGACAAGCATCCCAGGAGCTCCCAGGTGACAGTGCAAGGTAAAATCCATGGGAAGAGCTTGGATTAGGGTCCAACTAACATTTATCTGCCTTTGGTTGTGACACAGTTTGAGGGAGCATTATAGAAACAAAACCTGTTTGACTGGACCAAGTTCAGCTGTCTAGTACTATACTTTTTCACCTCTGAAGGGGAATAAGAGCAGATGAAAGTTTCCATCTTGGATTAGCTAGGAGGAGATTTAGATTTCCTGTGATTTAGTCCAATCACAGCTTCAAAAGTAACCAGTTTTGAAGCAGAAAACTCCCAAGCTCCTGGCAGCTTCATATAATAACCTTCATTGACCTTGTCAACATTATGTATAACACAACTTATTTTCTCTTTGTGGTCTGTAAAATCATACTGTAAGTGCAATACAACTTGAGAGTAAGGAGGCTGCAAGAGGGCACTGGAAGTTCAGCTTTAGTTATAAGGCTTTAGTCATATTTCACTATCTCATAAAGAGGATTCCACATCTAAGAATTTCAAGCATAGAGTTAAAAAATGTCACCCATGAGATACTGCCTAAGCCATGTATTCAATAGTTGCTACACTGAAAACATGCAGTGTAACAAGGAAAGGGTTAAAGGTTTATTGAAATTGAAGGATTGCTCTTAATGGGTTTAAAACTCCATCTGCTTTCACAGTGAGAACAGGAAAAATTATAGTACTATCTATGCCATCCATTTCCTTCTCCTCTGATGCATTATAATAACATCTAAAGAAAGAACTAGCCACCACATGGTTTTCTGTATTATGCAAACTGAACTTTTCAAATCCATGAAGAATGTCAGGAGAAGTTGTCAGTCTTGTACATGGATGATTACCAGTTTTGAAAGGTGAGACTCAGAACTGCAGATTGTAGATTAGCTTTTCTCTCTCTCCCTCCCTCTTCCTCTTCCTTCTTCTTCCTCTTTGCTCCCTTGCTCTTCTCATTTATTTTATTTTCTTCATTTCTTCCTTTTATTTCTTTGCAATAAGAGAAAGAGCTTTTCAAGATAAGGGGGAAATTGTTCAGAGGAATCATCTAGGGGAGCAGAAAATGTTTTTCCCATTTCTTATGTATTCAAGAAATTGCTACAAAATACAAGAGATTTAAACATTGTTTACTTGCTGAGACAAGAAGCAAAACCTATCAAATGCTTATGGTTTAGTTATTCTGGACTCACTTGTCCTAGGATGCTAAAGTTTTTTAGCTTTAGTACCTATGCTTGCTTTGCTGTCTGTGCTCATGATAAGCACAGTTGAAGATGGACATCATATGGCATAAATTAAAATGTTCAGGATGAAGAAAACCTTACCTCAGTGATGCTCTGTGTACCACAAGAGCTAAGAGCTCTTGTCTCATAGCCTGTTGAATTATATTGTTTTAGATCCCACTTATAATAAAAATACTCTCATTTTTAAAGTAAACACCTGACCTGGAAAACTAGCTGTCTTTGTTTTAGGATAGGCTTTGAAACTTTTTTTTGCATGATTACTTACCTAAAGAGTTATACTCAAATAAAAAAAAAAAATCTGTGAATCTGCCTGCTTGTTATTCCTGGAAATATTAAACTACTCTCTTAGATTTTTCAAATTGGTTCCTAATTTAGACATCTATGAATGTCACTGTGCCTGTATCTCTCTTTGGGGTATGAGACCAGAATCCAGCTGCAGTAAAATATTCTTATCCTCAGCTTCCCTGGGTGAAAGTGTCTCCCTGTGCCTTGGAGGGGGTACCAGCGTGAGACAGCGCAGGGGTGACTGTGGTCCCAGCTGCCAGACCCAGAGCTTCCCCTCACACCTCATTGCCCAGGCTATTTACTTAAAGCCCTAGTTTTGGGGCTCAGGAATTTTTCTCTGCTGGCTCTAATGGCTTTCAGAAGAAGGCTGATCCTGGTAATACTGGTCTCTCTTGAGATGTAAAAGATGTGGGTTCAAATTAGTCAGCATTTGAGGAAGGGTCAAAAAAAGTCTTCATTCTTCCTGTGTTAGAAGATGTTGGAGGATGAAAATGGAAATGTCTATGGGAGGGAAGCAAGATGCACAAAAATGTTCTGCATCATGCTTGGATTGATGCCTGAGGACAAGAGTTTCAGTACCATGCTTTTAACTAGAATTTTATTTTGGATAGTTTTGGGTGTATTAGCTTGCTGGTTCTTTAGACTTCTTGTGGTATTTTTTAATCCTACATCTTGTACAGATATTTTGCAAACTTATGTCAGCAATCTAAAACTTTCACCTAAGTTTCCACATTTGCCACAACTGAAGATAACAGAATCTGAGGCACTCCACTGAAAGATGACCAACCTAAATGCTTGAAGTGACTCTTCTAGCTATCCTTGTGGGTCTGCTCCTGTATCCTTACCTAAAATGGTTATTCCTGAATCAGAAACCAGGTGCTAAAGAGCTATTTTTCATAGGTGTGTGCCTTGCTTTCTGACCTTCTAATTTCTGATTAATCCCAAAACAGTTTGAGACTGTGATATATTTATTCTGTGTTTGTAAAGCAACATGGCAGAGAGCAGATTTTTTTTTACTACAAGTGCTTTTCAAATCTGAAAGATCTTCCTCTTTTTAAAAGTATTTTAAAAGTGGACTTTTAAAATATCCAGTAAATTTAAATTATTCTCAGCAGGTGTTTTCTTCTGCCATATATATGAAAAGCTGAGCTATAACAATTAAAAAAACATTTAAGAAATCTCAGGCAGTTTTATTGACAAATAGCTTTTCTTTTCAGATCAACTTTAGCTCTTGTTAGTGATAAACATGTTGGACTGTACAGTATTCAGAAAATATTTATTTTAAAAATAGTAGATTTGTATTGTAAAGGAAAATTGTGCAGAAATTGAACATTGTGCAGATAAAACAACATACATAAACTTCCAAACACAAAAGGCAAAAGTATTAGGGAAAAACACTGACAAGAATTCAGTTCAAGTGATTGTTAAAACCATAACCTATCAAATTAAGTTTGCAGAGACAAAGAACTAAGCTGATAAGTGAAGTTATAATTTCTGAGTAATACTGCAAAGTGATCTATGTGCAGGCCTGACCACTGGGGGATGTCCTCAAGTGCTCTGGGGCAGCAAAGTGTCACCATCAGAGAAAGTGGCATCCTGCTCTGGGCTGCCAAGGAGAGAGGGCAGGACTAGACTTCTGGACATCGAAGGGGTCACTAGAAGCCTTCCAGTCCTGCCAGCAACTGCACATAATATGCAAGAGTATTTTTGTTGTTGTTACTCACATGCAAGGTGGTTTATTATCCACAAGTAATCAAAGAGTTGTAGGATCTTTTTGCTACACTTTTTTTTTTTTTTTTGCTACACTCTTCCTGAGCTGCTGTGCTGCACTGCTCTTCAGTGAGCCATTGAGATATAGGCTGGTTGATTTTAAACCAGCAAGACCCTGGCAGTAAACAAACAGTCAATTCATTTTAAAAGTACATAAAGGGATTTATGCGGCAAGATTGATCTGATTGCCTGATTGTCAAATAGAAAAGTCAAGAAGGTATTTCCAGGGTACACATCCTTTGTGGTTTCTGCTAATGTAAATGCACACCTTCCAAAATAAAATGAAAATACACTAAATATAGTATAGCCATAGAAAAGGAGAACAAAGACCGGGCACATATCCCCAGTGAAGTACATTGCAAAAGTTCCTTCTAATTCATCAGGAATGGGATCACAAATAAATAGTAAGTCACAAATATTACTTATATGCTATTACAGTAAGCTAATTAGACTCATCTAATACAAAGAAAATAAACACCTTTTATATGGAAATTAGGAACAAAGCAATTTACATATAGTTAATGTCATCATATATTAATCAACTCTTAAAATAATTATAGGTGCATTCCCACTATTTGTCCTAATATAAATTCTGGTCAAAGCAAGGAATATAATAGCAAACTATGAAGAGCGTGTTTCTGCTGGTGATCAGCATAATGATCTGTGCCTGCAGTCCAAGCTAAATCCACTCCTTGGGTACCCAGATTGTCACACTATGAAATTCTTATTCCTCCATTTCAATGCTCTCAGGTGGGGAATATAATATTAATATTAATATTAATCCCTGCACTGCAGGGTTGTTAATATTTACTTAAAACATTCCTAAAAGCTTTAAAAATAAGTTAATTATAATAACAAATAATCTCAAATGTTGAATCTGACCCGTTCCATAAACTTCTGGCAAAACAAGTTAATAATCCTGCCGAGAGCCTACTTTCCCAGTACTACCAACCTGATTGTTCATAACTCCTTACTTGAAAAGTACAGTCTCCAAAAACGTCATGCTTAATCATTTACTTTTGTCACTAATTTAGTACATTATGACACAATTAAGATGCTGGTTGCTGAAAGTCAGTTTATATATAATTCTGTGTTTAATTGCAACAAATACAAAAACATGAGGTCGGTCCAAGAGATGACCAACTTTACAAACTTCTCCCTTGTCTCTTTGTGTATTATCCCCTTCATACACCAATTTTAGTGAAAATAGTTTTAAAAAATGAATCCTTCATTAAACAATTTTACTATTTTTGCTTGTTTACTAAGATACTTAACAATAATTTCTGCCTTGAAAAAATAACCTAGGGAAATTCTGTGGTCTGAATTACATGAGGGCTCAGACATGACAGGTCTTTGTTATCATACTCATTTTATGAGTAAGCCAGAAAGTAAAGAAAATAAACATCTGAAAATCAACTGGCACAAACAGCTTCAGCTTTACTGAAAACTGTATCACTTGTTATGGTCAACAGCTCAAGAGTTCTCTTAACTGGTGCAAAGTTGTTCGTCCATGAAGATATGCAACTTGAGAGAATACTAGTGTCAAAGCATGATTTAAAGGAGAAGTGCATTCATGGATGTGTAGACCTCCTTGTCATATTCAAGGCTAAGTTTATAACCAATTATAGCCAATTCTGTTTTGGGAAAATTCATAAAAGTCAGGGGCAACTCAGAAGTAGTTAACAGATTTCCTTTGGCTAAACAACTGTTGCCATATGATTGTAAGGCTTTGCAGATCAGACCTGTGGAGATTAAAAATACCACATCCAGTGGGAGTGGTGAACATAAGGCCACAAAGAGGACTGTCTTCCCTTTTTCACGGTTCATGAAAAAGTAAAAAATCTAGTGTTACAAACAGAAAAGAATCTATCCCAAATAAAATGGAGACTAATGAGTCTGTTAACCTGAAATTAATATGTTTGCTCATTTGTTTAAAGATAAAATATTTCACTGCAAGGCCAGTAAAGCACTAGGGAACATTAGCCGGGGAAATTTTTCATGCTGGGTTTCATGTTGGAGAGTTTCAAGATGATTACACAAATCCCTGAGCAACCTGGTCTGAACAGAGTAATAACCTTGCTTTGAGCAAGACTGAAGGCTTCCGAGATCCCTTCCACTTGAAATAGTGATTCACTGTTTCCACTGCCCTTGAATAATTGGGAGATTTCTGACAAAATTGGAAAGTGATACCATAAAGTAAGTAAGAGCACTCTTTGCTGGTCTTCCTCTCTATGCCTTCAGGATCAAAGGCCTGAACAAGCCATGAGCTGCTCCTGCACTGCACATGCTTATGGAAAAATACCCTATGATATAATCGAGTATTTGTATCTTGGATTAGTTACTTGTATCAGCATTTCCCTTGGGTACCTGACTTCATTTAGCCAAGTGTTGTAGATCTGTAATGATAATCATTACTACAGGGGATCAATAAACATTATTTGTATAGTGGCAGCTCCCTATTGCCCCAGTGATGGTCATAGCCCTATTTTGCCAGTGTATAAAAAAAATTGTGATAGCAGCCTCAATCAGGCTTAAAAGCCTGGTGTTAATACTTCAATACTTACACAGAATTGTTCATTAAGAAAAAGTGCTTCTTTAATATTTCATTGCAGCTGAACCTGCAACTAATAGCTACAGGTAACAAGCTACATATACAACATTATAAACTGCATTCTGGCATTTCAGAAGTCATGACTGACATCTCTAAATATGCAGTATCAAAATCAAATGTAAACCATTAATCAAAAACCAACAGCATTTTTGGTTGTTGGTGTTGGGAAAAATGGACACTATCTTTAAAAGACAGATTGATGTTTACAACTATCATATGAATGTCCCAAGGCATGATCCAATCTAAATACATGCAGCTTTCATTCAGATGACATTCAGACTACACGCTCTTTACAAATTATCACAGATCTTCACAACAAGTAAAGCTATAGTCTTTGTGGTGAAAAATGTCTAACAACCAAATAGAACATTGTTATTTGTAGGTATCTTTGAACTCCAACTTACATGCTGGCCACATTGCACTGTTTTGTGTTTAGAACATTACAATATTAACACAGTCTAGTAACCTTAAACTGCCACCTGTCCTGCAAATATCATGACTCTCCTGGTGAAGATTCACTTGGTTGATAGATTGACTGTTAAATCTTCAGCACTGTCTTATGGTTTCACTCCTCAAGGAGATACATCCACTTTTAGCAGAGAGGTATGATGATAATTTAGTCTCTATTTGTACAGATAAACTCAGATCAATCAACATATGTCTATCCAGAGAAATATATTTTTTTTTTTCTTTTACAAGAGCAACAACATATTTTAGCAAGCTCCTGAGAGGACACAGGCTAAACGTGCTTAAGTATGCACTCTCCTTCCAGGTTACAAGGTGCTTAACAGATAAAGTGCTGTGTAAGTAGTCATGCTGCTCTTCTCCATTTTTTGTGCATTTTTGACTGATCTGTAAACTATGGGTTCAAGACAGTCCCCTCCCTGATCTTATGTTTGTGATCAACATGTTTCAAACAGAGCTTAAATCTAGAAAACAGAATACCAACATGCTATCTGACAACCCCCAAATAATTAATAACAAGGATTTGTATTTGAAATAATAAAATCCAAATTTCATTATTCTGCTACCCTGAGAATGGGGGCAAATTGCCCGTGATAATGGCTATGCACATTTATTTTTTCCTTCATAACATGAAGATATAAAAATTCAGACTAGCTGAACTAGATTAGAAACCTGATCTAACTATGATCTTTAGAAAGTCTAGCACTCTTCCTGATTAGACTCTCAGACTGGATCATCAGTCTCTAGGACTGTGAAATACAGCATTTATAGTAATGTAGATCCTTATCATTGTGGTGACTGTAAGCATTTTAAGTGACTCACCACATGTGAGAAAAAAAAAAAAGGAAACTTTTTTTTACAGTCCAGTGCCATTTGTAGATGGAATGTTGAGTGCCCAACTTGGGTAAGTGTAGAGATCAAATATAGGCACTATCCATGTCATAATCCCAAGCATAACGACAGCAACTCCAATGATGTTAATGCCCAAGCCAGCTTTCACCTAAAGAAGAGGAAAAAGAAAGAAGAAACATGCATCAAGACAATGAAGAAAACTTTTTAAGTGCCAAAAATCTCCTTTAGGACTTTTGCTTAAAACTCACCATGTCCATAACAGTTAAATGACCATATGAAAACACAATGGCATTGGCTGGGTTTGCTACAGGAAGCAGGAATGCAAAGGAAGTACACAAGGTAGCAGGTATCAAAATGAAAAGTGGGTTCACGTGAATGGCTTCAGCCTAGCAAAAAATGGAAGAGAGTACAGCTGTCAAGGGATGCATTTACCAAATTAAATACAGAAATACAGACTTCCTATATTAACACCAGTGAATTGTGAATGGAACTGCCAGTTTAAACAATGAGAAAATATCTTTTATGGGAAATAATTTTTTAAGAACATTAAACAGGCATAAAAAGAAAAAAAAATGCAAGAAAGATGATAAAGCTGCATTTGTATATAATACATTATTAATGATCCGGATGAAGGGATCATGTGTACCCTCAGGAAAGTTGTGACTGGCATTACAGTGGTGGGGGTGTGATCTGCTGGAGAGTAGGGAGGCTCTGCAGAGGGATCTGGACAGGGTGGATGGACAAGCTTTAACAAGATTAAATGCCAGGTCCTGCCCTAGGGTCACAACAACTGGGGCTTTTGGTTTTCCTGTTAGATTTTCTTCATATGAACCCATGAGTTTTCTATCTTTTCCCCTTCTAATTCTGTCCAGGACCCCTCTGGTGCGGGCGTGAGTGAGTGGCTGCCTGTGGCTTGATTGCCATCTGGATTTAAATTATAAAATGAACTTTTATCTGATTTTATTAATTTTTCAGCATCTCTTGTTAGAAACACCTATAGCAACCAAATAACCAATGCACAATACAGGACAGAAAAAAACCTGCATGAAGTATTTTTTTGAGACTTTTTAAAACTGCTTCTTTGAACAGCTGTATTGTTACATATATTATAGAGTAGATTCTGATTAAAAATAAGCTTTTTATACTCACCAAAGGAGATAGTATGGGCAGAAAGATCGTAATGGTAGCTGGATTACTGGCTACTTCTGTTACTGAAGTGACAATAAGGCAGGATATCAGGATAATCAACCACAAGGGTAATGATCCTAGAGGGGTCAATTTACTTGCTACCCACTCAGAAAGTTTTGAAACCTGCATAAGGAATGTGAGAACATGATTGTGCTTAGCAAGTCAATGAAAGGAAAATTTTAAAAATGGATTTATTTGCTAATAGTGAAGTATTTAGGTAAAACAGAAAAATCTGAAATATTTTCCATATTTCTACCACATGTTTTTAAGACCATTTTTCTAATTCAATGGCTTCCTATAGGAGCCCATGTAAACTATATTCCATTTATCTATATTTGCATTTCTGAGATGGTTAGAGGAGTCTTAATCAGAAAATGGCAATATAAGTATATTAGGCTTCATAACCAGAGTCTAGGTCCAAAGCTGCTTCATTTACTGAAGTAGCCATCAGGCTCCACATGGGAATTATCTCAGTGACATTAAGGCTTTGGAATCAGTGTGTCTTCACAACTCTGCCCCCATCAGATCTAAATTAAATAAGAAACAGTAGTCATCACTATGCGCAGTCTTGGAAGCCATAGGAAACTTCTTTTTCTCTAAACCTGCTTTCTGAACATCTTGAATATTCATCACATTTATCCTGTTCAATATTGCTATGGAATAACTTTCTAAAACAAGAGAATAACTGTGAATTCACTGCATGTCTGAATCTCTCTTGATTGGGTCACATTATTTGTTCAGTATCTTCTATAAATTGCATTACCTCGCAGCCGTCTGCCAGTGCAAACCCGCCGCCAACAAGAATAGCTATTTCCCAGGGCATGCATGACTGAAATTCCTTCCAAGTAATCAGTGGAATGTAACCAAAAACAGCTAGAGAAAAGAATAAAATAAAAAATATATATCTAGCCCCCCCACCAACACTTAGAAACATATTGACAAGCTCTTGAAATAATCTCCCTGAGGAAGTACTTGGGAAAAATTCAAAGAAAAAACCTCATCATTGTAATATGAGCAAGGTTGTAACATGTTCAAGGTTTCTCTGGCAGAAACAACCTGCATTTACTGGGAGAGATCTTTAACTGGGGAAAACTGTCATGACTTGGAGACATTAGAGCTGTGATGCTTTCTAACAGTGGGGCACTGGCCCCTTTCCCCTCCTTCCCTACGTGGAAGACAGCTGTGGGATATCAATGAGTTTTATTTACTCAGTAAAATTATGCTATTCAGACAGATTGCTGAGCAAATGCTGTTTCACTTAGACTCATTTAGATTCTGACCTTCCATTCTCTGTGAACCCCTAGATCCCATTGTTTTCAGCAGCACAATTGAATGCATAAAGAGGATAAGCCAGAGGTGTACTTTAAACAAGAATTCCATTTTGAAGATGAAAAATTGCATGATAATGAATTAATGTACAATTTTGGATTTTACAGGGTACCCTAATCAAGCAGTAACATTTTCAAAACATAAGCCTAGCCCTGCTCCATGCAGCCCATTTCAAAGCCCATTGCAGTCAAAGGAAAGGTGGCATCCACTGGTGTCCATGGGCTGCAGGCAGCAGCTTCCTGCACAGCACTAGCTCCTGCTGCTCACATTGTATAATTATTGGCACTGACTTCCAGGCCAGGGATGCTTTACACCCCAGTGCTTTATACCCTCTATTAAGACTTCAGCTTGTTAATACTTGTTAGTATTTAACAACATTCCTCTAACCAGTGCAATAAATTATATTTACAGTAGCATCTTAAATACCTTGTTGTAGCAAAATTGACATCAAAATATACTCAACTGTTTTCTCCATTCGATGTCCTAGGCAATGTTTTTGCTGGGATAATAAAGAACAGGAGCCCTATCACCAAGGCAGCTGTTGAATCCGTAATATAGCTTTTATACCTAAGGAGAAGTCAACAAGAAAGAAACCACATAAATATATATAGTCAGGAGAAGGAGGGGAGGAGAGAGGAAGAGGATAGAGTAGCAGGAAAGTCCAAAGTCTGCTGTGGACTGACCATAACCCTCTCTTCCTCATCCCTTGCACAACCAGGTGTGGTGGAAAGAGGTAGAGGAGTAAGGAATGCAGTCAGGTTGAGCCTGGAAAAAAGAGGGTGAGGGGAAAGTGTTTTAGTTTTTGTCTTGGTTTCTCACAATCCAACTCTATTTTTAATTTACAGTTAAATTAATTTCTCCCATAGCAAGTCTGCCCATAATGGTAACTGATAAGCAATCATTATCTCTGTCTTTATCCTGACCCACAGGCTTTTTGACCTTATTTTCTCCCCTGTCCTGTTGAGGAGAGGCAGTGACAAAGTGGCTGGGTGGGCACCTGGCAGACAATCAAGGTCAGTTCCTCACATCTATAGAAATGTTTAGTGCAGACCCTATAAATTCATAAATAAACATCTTGAGTAGGTATGTATTATTTTGCCACACAGAAATAAGCTGGTGGAAGGGGATATTCAGAAGTAGCTGATGCTTAAATAACTAGCTTTTACAGTTTAATGATAAATTAAATCATTTTAATAAGCTCTGCAATAGATTCAGTTTAAGAGGCCTTAAGGAGCACAGTGCATACCCACAAAAGGCATTTTCTAGCTGAGGAAAGGCAGCAGAACTCCATTATCATCCTCCTATGGCTATTACTACTAGGTTCATAGTTACAAGGGTCATGTTTGTTTTGGTCATTTCCAGTGCCTAAGAGCTGTTTACACTACCTCTTTCTTAAACTGCTTCTATATCCTTCTTACTTATAAAGAGTAGCCCCAAGATCAGGCAAGGTGCCAAGCTGAGCTATAAGGCCATTTTAACACATCCAAGTCTGTTACTGAATGTTAGCTGGTGACATATCCCAGTCTGTCTTATTTCAGTTCAAGATGGTCATTAAAATGAATAGAAATTTTACTGAAGAAAGCTAAGTAAATATTTTCTTAACCTTGTTTTTTTTTTCTATTTTCTGCAAGTTCTTCTGTAAGATTTTTTGAACCAATACACCAATATATTTGTTCTCTCAACCTCAGACCATATGCTTTCTAAATATTCAGCTACAGTAGGTCCAATAATAGCTTCCCATCAGATCTTTCCAGCAGCTTAATGTTTTGTACTCAACCAGAGCTTTTCACTGAAAGCCAAGAACAATTCTCATAGTTATATGCTACAAATATCTAATCCTTTGCTATGTTAGGTGAAATTCAAACAAAACCTCAATACACATACTTGACTTACACCAAAACCAGCATAATTTTAGCTACCACTGTCACAAAATGAAGATGCCATAGAAGCTGAAGTGATTCTCTAATATTTTCTGTCTCCTGCTTCCTAGTCTCTGCCTGCAAAGAAAATACATTTTGAAAAAATGTTACTATATTTTTCAGGTTTCTTAAGGCAGAAGGTTCTGCCTGTGTATCATCTTTAGCCTAGGACCAGATGTACCAGGTCTAGAGATAAAAAATCTCTTCCTCTTGGATCCTATCCTACATTCTTTTAAGGCTTGCTAGAAGTTTTGAAGGAAAGTGAGATCTAGATGCAGAAACAATGCTGTCACTTTCCTGCAGGCAGCTCCATTTTCACATAATGGTTGAGTTTGAAAGGGGCCTCAGGAAACCTCCTGAGGTCTGGTCCAGCCCCTTCTGCTCCAGCAGAGTCACTCAGATCCAGCTGCCCAGGACTATGTTCAGATAATTTTTTTAATATCTCCAAGGATGAAAAATCAAAAACCTCTCCAGGTCACCATCACAGGTAAAAAACATCTCCTGATGCTCAGGAAGCAACCTGTATATTTCATTTTGTGCCCATTGTCTCTCATCCTGTCACTGAGCCCCACTAAGATGAGCCTGATTTTCCTCTTTGCTCCCTCCTATGTAGTTTAAAACATTTTCTAGGTGACCCTGCAGCCCCCTTCCTCCTTCCTGCAGGGATTGTTCCTCCCCAAGTGCAGGACTTTGCACTCTAGTTGAATTAGAGAGTGCAACTTCTTGATCATAGACTTAGTAATCTTGATGCAAAACACCATTCTCAAAAAACCTGCTTGGGACACACACAACGTCCTACCACCAGTCAAACTATTATGAGGACACACACATGATGCCATTCTAAACAGAAGCTTTTCAACCAT
Source organism: Chloebia gouldiae (assembly GCA_003676055.1). NCBI lineage: Eukaryota > Metazoa > Chordata > Aves > Passeriformes > Passeridae > Chloebia > Chloebia gouldiae. The sequence continues at coordinate 6,383,658 of QUSF01000009.1, read as the reverse complement.
GATCAAATTTTGAAATAAACATGTAAAAGTTGTAATACAACATCTACCTGCTTATAAGACTGCAAATCTGATTGTACTGTAAGGAAGAAAAAAACCTGTTGATTCAAGAGCTCTCACAATGACTCCAGCTGAGATCATTGTAGAGAACATGGCTGTGGACAAAAATGCATAGTGATCTTGTATTAGAAGTAAAGAAAGGATTAAATCATGAAGAAAAAAATACAGTACATCCAGGCAATAATCTGAGGAAGAGTGAGGGAAACCTACCTTGCCTACATCAGCTGTAATTAGCTGCAGCTCAGTGTTGAACCTTCTCTTTCTTATGAGGCTCATAAACTCAAAGGCCAAAGGCCAACCTGGAACTCATCTAATTGAAGCTAATATCTGACAGCCTGGAATCAGACCAGGACATAGAAGGAAAGTGCTGTAGCAGAAATGATGTGTGATCTTGTGTTGTCAACAGATAGGGAGGAAACAGGCATTTTTACCCTGTGCTGCTCTCTGTAGTGTTATACAATATTTATTAAAACATCCTGCTGTCTGCTCACAGAAGGAGGTAATAGGTGCAGGGCAGGACAGCAAAGGAAGGATTAGTCTTTAACAAATACACCTTTTTTTTTTAAGAAAAATGAACTGGTAGAGGTAATGTATTTTTGAAAGGCATCTGATAAAGCTGGAAATAATGGGCTCTACTCAATACTGCTACAGCAGAAATGTGGATTAAAAACTGATTGACAGCACAAAATGTAGCTCTAAAGAAGTATGAAGGTAGCATAAATAAATAGTGGTATTTCTGATGGGATTTCAAAAATATCAGTGTTCGTATATTAAAGGAGTACTCAGTAATGTGACAATGCACACAAGGGTATGAGAACATGAACACGGGTGGTGACAATGATGGGAAATTTTGTTTGAAATAAAGATTAAGCATTTAATTTATTACATCAAGCAAAGCTTTTAAGGTGATAGAATCACAAGATACATATACTTTTAAAGCACAGAAGAGATTTTTAATCCAACATAGAAAAAGAAAAATAGATATCTGGAAGGATATTCAGACAGAAAGCAATACGTTAGTTTGTTTTTTTCAGTTTGACAATAGACATGATTATCAAGGAAATTAGCAAATTCCAAAACCTGAGGAACCTGGGCTTTGCCACCCTAGCATCAAGCCTGGTTACTTTCTGGAAATTCAGGTTCTGATAAAGTAAATTCCTACTAGGTTTAACACACAGAGCAGTGTAACTCTTTTGATCTTCAGCATGCTAGAATAAAGGATCAGACAGCCCTTTCTGGTTTAAGACCATGAGGATGGTGCAATTCCCACCTAATAGGACACACTCACTAGTCTTGGAGCAACATTGTGGCTTTTCATAAGGATAAAAGTTCTTTTCAGGCAGCACAACTTCCCTTATGCCTTCTTGATACTGTGGGATAAAACCCTGATAGCAAGGGATAAAAATCTCATAGCAAGTGCTATCAGATTTCTGTAAGGGTGGGGTATATTTCCTTATAGTTGTTTCCTGTACCATAAACATAAAGAAGTTGTGCACATCCCTATCTCTGTACTTAAGTCCAAAACACAGCAATTTTATATGCAGAGGCCTTAGGGAACAGGTGTGTAAGAGATGTAATCTGCAGTTCAATGCAGTGCTACAAGCCTCTTGGACATCACAGGGACAGCAATGCAGTTCCTAAGATCTGAGGGTTTTTTCCTCTCAGATTTCTTTGTTACTGCTCTTGTTTGGTTTCAGTTTTATTTCTAAGAATATGCCTTGCTCACAGTTGTACCAGTGCTGACCCTATGCCCTACTCCTTTATTTTCACTAAGACTTTTTTTTTTTGCTGAGAAAGTATTAACCTAATTTACTGGTTTTATGCCTGTTAATATAATGTATTGATAAATTAAAGCTATCTAGAAATAGTCAAGGTATGAAAAGTAAGAAATGCTTTCTTTTCTCTTAAAGTGCATAAGGAAAGCTTTGTTTCTCTTCAGGTTACCTCACCCAAATTACAACATAATTCAGCCTAATGTGATATGATACATGCCTACAGTTCCTTCCAAGGGCAATATCAGAGGGCATCCACAAAGTAACATCCCTGTGCAGAACCTGTAACCCTGCTTATTTTTGAGAATGTTCTGTTTTCTCTACCAATGGACAAAATCCTCAGACAATGATAACCAGCTTCAAATAGGAATATGTAGCTCTCTTGATGAAAAAAAGTAATTTGAACCCTAAGTCCCGTATTTGAAAGGTTGTTTACAGTGCCTGTATTTCAGATTAATATGTACCTCATTAAACAATGCTGAGGGAGCACTGGGTGTTAATAGGAAACAGAAAGAGAAGCCAACCCAGCCTGATTGCTTAACTAGCTGATTGTTTAATTAGGTCACCACTCCAAAACCCTTTCAAGAGTATAAGGTTTCATATGAGACAGTGATCATCAGCTCTGATGTTGTTATAAAGGAAAAACAAGTGTTCTTCATTTTTTTTTCCTGATGATTAAAACTAAATAATTTTTTAAAAACCTAGTTTTAAATACATTTTTAATGGTATTTTGCACAAAATAATTTTGTGATACACTTTAAATCTTTGAAGTGCTACAATTATTTATTGTGACACTCCCTCTCAGACTTTCTGGAAGAGCACTGGGAAGATGTGTAAGTGGTGGAAATATACTTAAAGAGAGGAGGCATGAGGTATGTGTATTCACATGTAATTTATCACAAACACACAGGAAAACAAAATGGAAAATTACCCTTCTAGTCTAGAATGGGCCTTTGGATTACCCAGTAATAAATGTTAAACCCATAAGGACCTGAACAGCATTAAGTCCCACTTTTTCCAATCCTGCAACTACTTCCCACCACTCCAGAGTAAACTTGAAAATTTATCACAGAAAAACAAAACTGAAATTACAGTAATTGCAGCAAGAGAAAAGGCAATATCATGGTAATATAAGGTCCTGTAAGACTGACTGATTACTTAGAGAAAGAAATCCCGGTGATCCTGGAAAAGTTGCAGCAGAAGGCAAAAAAACCCCTATAATAGTTCTTGACTTTTTGGTGTTCAGTTGAACCATGACTTTAAGGGAGCTATGTATGAACAGACAGTAATTTGTACCATGAAGCTCAGCTGTCAAAGCAGGGGATGTTGGCCTACATGCATATAAGTGTGCTGTTGCTAAGGGCAGTAGATCAAAAAATTCTAACCAGAGTTATTCTTTGAATTTCACATTTGATGAGGAAGTGGGGTACTTCGGCATTAATTGTTATGCATTCTCCATCACCATATTAAGCCAAAAATCTAGTAATAATCCCTCCTAGGAGGCACTTTATTTTATCCTATAACATGCCTTATGCATTTCAGCTATTGCTCAGATATATATGTGAAGTTTCTGGAGTTCATCTTCCGTATACACTACAAAGGTTTACAAGTTTGGCCTGGGATATTTCTGAAATACTGAAAGTATTTTAATTTTTGAAAATTGGTAGGAAAAGAAGGTATGTAGTTAAGGGACAGTAAAGTACTTGTTGGTTTATCAAAAGAGATCACTTACTTTGGGAAAAGTGAAGACCATCCTGGGATGAAGCCAGGATCTCTGGTGAACCACAGGAGGGTCATTAGAATGAACAGGACAAGTGTAACAGTTTCTGGGTAGCTATAGCAGAAGTAGAATGAATTATAAATTTTCCTGAATTGACATTTAGATTTACCTGCTCTTGTTTGCAGATTTATAGTTTGAAATACCTAATTGGTCCAAGTTTCTTGTACTCCTCCTGAATCACTTGTGATGAGGCCTCTTCTCTAGCTGTTTTCTTCTTGCCACACTTGAACATGTTTTTTAAACTGGAATGTAAAGCAGCAATGTTGAATGATCAGATAATAGTGTATACAGAAAAAAATGTCCAACCTTTCCAGTTACCAATAGCACTTGACAAATGTAAATTTGTCACTTTACAATGCAGTATCTCCCATTTAGTTATCACATAGCAAACTTGAATTAATTGGAGCATACTGGAATTAATTGACAATGCCCAGTAGGAGACCAACAGAGGCAGCAACAAAGTGTGTCCTGTTGTTGACCAGCTCATTTAGCCAGGAAGGATGAAACTTTAAACATGTGAACAAATTGAAATAATCAAATATATAACTCTTTAAATTTATGGCTTTGCTTTACTTTGTTTTTGTATGAAAAGGTTTTTATCACATGAGTAGCTTACATATTGATCACCAGGGTTTTTGCTACAAGCCAGGTTTTCATTCTTGGATAAGTCTCTTACACAATGTTAAAAAGAGCATGATCAAAACAATCAAGAAAAATGAAACTATAAATATTCACATAGAGGGTGATAAGCATGGGAGGATTCTGTCTGCTTAAAACTAGTCTCACTTTTCATGTCTTGCACCACAAGTAGCCATGTAATTTTGGAAGATTGGGTCCCACCTATCTCTCCAGATGTTAGTGAACATATGGAGAAAAAGGCTTCGAAGAATCATCCCAAAAGAAGTATTGTCCTCTCCAAAACCATAAAAGCCCAAGCTGTGTGGAGAAACAGAAACCCTACCATACCACCACATATAAATTTAGGATAAGCAGAAGTTTCTTACCTCACATTTACAAATACAGTCATCCAGTTTATAACAGACATTGTTCAAGTATTCAAATCAATGCCTCACTCCAATAAAGAATGTATTCCTATGACTCTTCCAGTAAAAAAAATGTATATGATTTCAGTATTTTGTCTTGCACACATGCACTGATTAATGATGATATGTGCATACTATAAAAGAGGGAGTCCATTTGTGGGATGGACTTTTCACACTGGGCTGAATAGTCCAGGATTCTTATTTTAGAAAATTCTTCTTCATCTGGAGATTGAGTCATACTAATCAAGGTCATAAAATCAGTGCTGCTGCATTTTCTTCCTATTGAGCCTATTAAACTAAGATGCAATATTTATTCCTGGTACCAATCATCTTTTATATCAATAACCTTTAGTTTTATTGATGATACCATTCACTTACTCAAACCCAAGGAACAGCCACTGTAGCCAGAGCCAGGAGAGCAGCAGAATAATAACTGCAATAGGGATGGAAAGGATAAACCAGGATCCAAAATTGATGCACTGGCAACCTGGGTAGCGTCTGGATAAAAGCAAAAAAAAAAAGTTTAATTAATCTTTGCAAAGGAATGAAGACTTGTGAGAATTATCAGAAAGTCCTTCTATGGGAGGATATTTCTGGCTGGCATCAGACTTCAGCATGAGATGGCCTGTGGTATCCTCTTGTCTCACCCTCCCATCCTCTCTCTGGTCATCATGACCACTACAGGAACCAGCTGTGCCAGTTACTTGGGCAATGGTTCAGCAACAGGTCTGGGGATCTGACACACACTGAGGTGTGTCTGAATTGAGTTCAGTAAGCAAGGGAGGGCCATGCAAAACCTAAGGGCAGTTATGACTATAAACAGAACTTGAACTCTTTCTTTGAGATCTTCCAGCTCTACTGAAATAGCTTTTAATGCTGGAAGTGAGAAAATTCAAGTCTCATTGAGCAGCTTTCCTTCTTGATTCAAAAATCAGTTGGAAGGGAAATAAAAATGTCCAGACAGAGGACATCCTAATGACTATTTCCAATTATTAGCCAATATTTTGTATTTCAGGTCTTGCTAGAAGGAAAATAATTTTGATGATTCCATAGCATTTTGAGGTTTTAAGAGCTTATTATAAATGCTCTCTGAAGTACTGTGCAAACTTTAGGTTTGATCTAGATTTACTATGATGCTTATATATATTGCAAACAAAGTGCTAGCAGGCACCAAATCTACACCCCTGCCCTTTTCTGGGGTGATGCTCTAAGTTGCAATTGTACGTAATGATGGGACAATGAAACTCTCAATATATCAATACAGAACATATAAAGCATTGTGCTGTCTCATAATTTATTAATTACATGGCTATGTACCTTTTATTACATGGTTAGCCACATCAATTTTTGAATGTAAAAATTCCAAGATAAGGAAGAACTGAAAGCAGTGTAGTAATGATCTAACATTTCATCACTTGCTAAAATGTTTATGATCTTTCATGGATTATGTGTGACAGTTTCTTACTGAGCAACAAAACAAGCTCTTAAAAACTTTATACTAAGGAGTCAATTACATTACAAAATGTTAGTTTATTGTGGTCAGGTTCTACAATAATTTTGTATAGAGATGAATATTTGTGTAAGTATTTCTAGTAATCTGAATACTGAAGTTAGGTACTCTTCATCTCCAGAGCAAATATTCCTCAGGTAGAATGGATGATCAGTTTAAATGTTTTTTTTAAAAACAATCATTACATTTTTCTTGTTGGATTATCTGCTATTGTTGCATTATCTACTACAGGTCTTGCCTGAAGCAAGGATGGACAGGACACACTGATTTATTTTCTAGACCTATTTCCTCTGGAAAACGAACAAGTGTGATTGATTTTAACAATCCTCTTTCTACAGTGATTTAGTGTCAATAACAGTAAACTCTTTGCAGGCAAACTCTACAAATGCTATCAATAACTGGTCTTCAACAATTTTGTCATGTGCAATACAAACCAGTGGATAAAAGACAAAAAAGAATTTTGCTTTATTTTGTTTTATTTCAGAATTCAAGTGTTGTTTTATTTCAGAATTCAAGAATTCAATTAGGACTATTACTGGCAATGGTAGTTCGCAGAAGAAAAAAAATTATCAGCAAGAACTATTGGATTCCAAGGGGTTTGGAATGAAATTTGACAATTTTCTTTTCAAAGCAGTTCTACTTAAGAAAGAAAATGAATATTGAAAAATGCTTTGGAAAACTTAAAACATTGTTCCATTGAATGCAAAGTTTCAGACTGCTTTGAAATTATTTGCTTTTTTGTTGATTAGTGGACCCAGATTTCTCATTTCCACAGTGCTTACCCTCTTGAAAGTCTCCTGATGCTCTTTGCTAAGCTGATTAAACTTATTTCCTGCTGTAATTAGAAATTAGTAACAGATCTTTAGATAGTGCTTGTTCTATTCATGCCAAGCATTGCTTTCTTTCTAAGAAAAATCTCATTTTCCATGTAGGTACTGAAATAGTAAAGTGCTACTTAACCAAACAGTGGTCATCTTGATGCATGAGTTGGCAGATCACTTCTAGACTTTCCCAGTGTAAGGCAAATACAAACATGCAATTTTGTTCTATCTCAGTAAAAAAAAAAAAAAAAATTAAGAAAAGCAATAGAATCAAATCAAATCACAGGGCAAGGTTTCTAATGTGTTTTATGGGGGGGCATGTGAGAGCTAGAGAAAGAAAGTTAAACTTCTGGACTAAGAAGAATAAAAATAATATAATATAGTCTCTTACGAATTGAAGTGCTCAGTAAAAATCAGATTAGTCGATGTTCCTGTGATTGTGGTCAGTCCTCCAATGGTAGCAGAATAAGCCACACATAAACACATCACTTTGAAAATCCCACTGTATTTGTCCTTTCTGCTTTTTCTCTCTGCTTCAGCAGGTGGAAGATTCTGCTTAGAAAATATACACCAATTAATGTATAAGAAGGGCTCATCATCAGGCACAAAAATAGAATTTGCAGATATCTCAGAAGAGACAGACAATTTACTGGCAATATAGCTGTCTGCAGTGTGGCTTGGTTTGCAGTTACACTGATAATGCAATTATTCATGTAAAGGAAAAGGAAGCAGAGTCAAATCCTGAAGTCCCTTCCCTGTTACAGAACTGCCTCTCTATAGACTGATACATACACAGACACCTAATATATAGAGTTTGTACTCTGGTGAGGTTGCTTTAACTTGTGTAAAATGGAGGACAAAACCAGTAATGAAATAGCTCTATAAACAAAGTGTGTACATGTGTCTGACTACAGGTATATTTCTTTGTAACCAGCTTCTTTGCCATCTGTGCCATCTGAGGTGTGACATAGAAATGAGATTTAGGTTAAAATAAATTTTACTGCATAATAAAAAGACACTTTAGGTACCTGTTCATTTCCTTTTTCATTTTCCTTTTCAATTGTGCATACAGTACTACCCACATTGTTGTTATATCTGGAAAAACAAAGGCATGTATTGTAACAAATAGATAGTCTATTTAGATGGATTCTTAGAACAGAATTTACTAAATTAATAACAATTACCCATTAACTTGTTTTTCTTTCTCTTTCCAATCTGGGTTTTCATATTCTCCTACATTTTCTGTAAGACAGTGATGCAAAGATAGAAAAGCATTTAAGGGAGTAAAACTGGAAAGGCTCCATCAAGATGTCTCATCCCATGCACTCACTTCACATTATCCCATCAATACATTTGCAAGCACCAATCGCAGAAACAGTTGATTTATGCCCTACTCCTTCATGACTCCTCAGAATCTGAATCTTTTCATGAGGAGAAACATTCCTAATTTACAATCTAACGGTGAAGGTAATCATCTTAGATTCAGTTGTTCTTCCAACATCTTCCCTATAGCTTAAAGAGCTCTTTTCCTGTGCTAACATCTAAGCCTTAGCATATCTATAGCCTGGAGTCCTATTTTCTTCCAGCCACCTTACAAGGCTGATAAGAGAAGCTGATAAGCCACCACCTTCCTATCTCCCCTCCTCTCATCCAGCTGCCACCTTCTGCACCTGTTCAGTTTTAATTAATCTTTGTGATCATGAGAGAGCTCACACACAGGATTCCCAGGGAAGTCTCAAGGGAAGCAGGAGGTGATGCCAGTCCTTCTCTGTCATTTAACTGTACTTGCAGTGTTCCTTACTGCCCAGTGAGGGTGCAAAGACAGAGCAGCAGCGTGTGCCTACCGTCCAGCTCCAGGGCTGGGTTGATGGAGCCATTAGAGCAGGACATCTCCAGCTCATCAGCTTCTGCTTCAGCTCTGATGATCTGCTGGGCTACAGCTTCAACGATTGGCATCACCATGGCAGCAGCAGAGGTGTTGCTGAGCCACATTGACAAGAAAGCACAGCTAACCATGAAACCCAGAGTAAGCCTGGAATAAGAGAGAAGAGTCTGTGGCTGCTACGGTAACACCTCCTATGTATTTAATATAATTGAGAACTTTGTCAACAGGAAAGTTGAAACACTGAAAATTTAAAGCTTTTACTTCTGAGAACATTTTTGAATTAAAATTTTCTTGACCTAAGACACTGAAATGATCATATTTTAGAGGTTCAAATATGTTTTAAAGTGAAGCAGAAACAATAATACTTATTTACAGAATTATACTCTGTTTGAACCATCTTTGAAGAAAGAGCACCATGCATGTAACAAATTCAAATGTAAGTTAAAATGGCTACACTGCTGATGTTATTAATCTCATATTGTACAGTCTAGGTCAAAACCCTTGAGTTGCCACTTAGACTGTTAAGTTCTCTAGATATACCAGTTCAGTTGTTATAGGAAGAAATATTAAAAATTCAGTAAGAGATACAAAACTTAGTTTTTATTCAGAGCACCAAGACAAGTATAGGCATTATTTGTGCTTCAATAAATGTCATCTTCAATATTAAGTTGAAAAGGGAAAGACATTATAATTCCTTAATCTGGTCTTGGCTCAACTTTTTCCAAGTTTAATACAAATATTAATGCAATACACTGAATTGCATCAATGTCTGAAAATTCAAACACTATATGTCATATCTGGTGAAGTTGGATTGTAAATTTAGAATACAGGTCACAATGTTGTTTTTAATGCATTTCTTGGAAATGAGAACAGTCCTCTTAACTCCCTGTTCCAAGGTTCTGTTACTGACATTAAACACCTGCCATACATCATCACAGCAAGAGAACTTAGTGGAGGGATGCTGGTGTTGCACCTTTCCATCAGAAGACATCTGTGCAATTTATAAAATGCTTTGCCTTGATCAGAAGCTTCACAAAAAAGTCAGTTTTACTTAGTACATGAAGCTAATATAGATATTATATAAAAATAATGTAAACATAATTTGATGATATAAAAATACCATCAAAATGTCTCTTATAGCATTTCATTTCAGCTAACAGTGAAAACATTTCAAACTGGATTTTTCCTCAGTAGGGGAACTTGGTCTTGGAACTTTCCCTGTGCACTTTTAATTAGAGTGACGAAATGATCTGTAGACCAGCATGTCACAGACCTGATTCAAGACAAATTGTCATGAGTAGTTTAAAACTCATTAATTTAGGCAGGTATTGATTACGTCCTCAGACATAAGTTAGGGAAGAATTGTGTTTCTTATGCACAAAATATGGGTCAGAATAAGCACACTGAATATGAATTTTCACACTGTGGAAAAATGCCCTTTTAGTAGGATTTGCAGGAGGATTTAAAAATGAAACAAATAAGACATTCACTAATGTATTTCAAAACTATTCATGATAAATTTCCAGCATTAGATGGATTGATCAGGTTACCATTTGGTACAATGTGATGGGCTCTACTGAGGGACTCTAAAAGTGATTGCAAAATTATAAAATATATCTATTCTGTTTGGCCCCAGTATTTCTGCATTATTTTCCCTGTGGTACTGTTAAAAATATTCTGCGTGAAATGTTGGATAATTATTTAATTTTATCCAACTACAAAGTCACTCTTTGTTTTGTAATGCACAATTGGTATTTTATTATCCTTTCTAGTCCTTGCATGTTGCATAGACATATTCACCTTTCTCTGATAGTCTGCAGATGTTACTGCATAGTTCAAATCACAGAAAGCCTTTACACAGAATCACAGAATAATCTGGGCTGTGAAAACCCTTTATGATCACCCAGTCCAACCATAAACATAACACTGCCAAGTCCACCACTAAACTATGTTCTTAAGTGCCACATCTACACATCTTCAAATACCTCCAGGGCTGATGACTCAATCACTTTCCTTGGCATCCAGTTCCAATGCCTGACCAACCATCCACTGAAGAATTTTTTCCAATCTAATCCTCCTCTGGCCCAACTTGAAGCCATTTCCTCTTGTCCTTTCACTTTTCACCTGGGAGAAGAAGCTGACCTTTCTTTGGTTACAGCCTCCTTTCAGGAAGTTGTAGATAGTGATAAGGTCACCCCTGACCCTTGCTTTTTCTCCACACTCAACAACCCCAGTTTCCTCAGCTGCTCCTCATAAGGCCCTCATGCTTCAGACCCTTCACCAGCTTCATTGGACTTGCTCTGGACTTGCATCATCACCTCAATATCTTTCTTATAGTGAAGGGCTCAGAACTGAACACAGGATCTGAGATGCAGCCTCACTGGTGTCGAGTACCATCCCTGTCCTGATGCTGCTGGCTGCATATTTCTGATACACATCAGTTTCTCCAGAAGAATATATAATGGAAAATCAGAAGTCTCTTGCTATTTTATTTTCACTGCTGCACCCTTTATGACCTGAAATGCAGAGGTCTCGTGCAGGGATAGCTCTGCCTTGGGCTGGGTGGGGCTGCAGTGTGCACAGGCTGCCCGGGCTCTGCTGAGGAGGGAGTGTGCAGAGAGCAGCACCATGCCGGCCACGGGCACAGCCAGTGAGCAGCAGATGCTGAGAGGTGGGTAGATCACCCATCTACCTTCACTCATCATTTCATCCTTCACAGAGCATTTCATCACAATCTTATCATCCCTTTGTCATGACCAGGAAATGTCATAGATATGAAGGATGCTTCCTCAGGGTTACAACTCTGGAGTTGCCTTAGATATCCTCAGATGCTGGCTTCAGGTTTGACTGTTCACAGCAAGTTCCCCAGCAACGTTCAGCTTAGCACAGCACACCATCCACTTGTGTTCTCCCTTTCAACATTTCAGCTAAAAGATGAGAATTTAGGAGTGTTCAAAAGAGAAGCCAAAATAATTAAACCAGCATAGCACAAGAATACAGCTTAAGGTAACGGGAGGCAGTAGAACAAGAATGCAAGGAGAATTTTTTTCCGAACAGAAAGCTACCAGCTATCAAAACAGTCAGAACTAAATCAAAATACATGTGATATTTAAAATTAGGTCAGTCAAATTACTGATGAATAGAAATAATCCAGCATTCTTATGAGAATATCATTAGTTAAATCATTTAAGAGGCATCTTATATTTTAGACCTGGGGTTTCTGGTTTTCTGACCATTTGCTTCCTTTCTGCTTCCTGGCAAGGTGTCATGAGCTTGATGTATTCCGGGAAGCTAAACTTGCTCTATAGATCTTATGAGTAGCCTTACTTGTATGCTAACAGATGCCTCTGTCAGCCTAAACCTCTTCTAGAAGTTTGTAAAGCAAGGAAAGCAAGATTTTTCACTTCCAAAAATATATGTTTATAGTGAGTAAGAAGAGTGTGATTTGGTTTACCTTATCATCTCGTCCAGCTGAGGAAATGCCTATCCTTTGATTTTTTTTTCATATGTAGACAAAGTAAAACACCTTAAGTAAAGACATTACGTTAACGTGTTTTTCCTTCCCCACCTGCTTAGTTGTATAATTTGCTTTTTCCCCCTTACTGCGTATTTGAACATTTTTTGTATTTTTGGGAATGTCCAGAATTTTGAAAACACTACTGAAATTAAAAAAAAAAAAATCAGCTGAGAACAAATTTTATGTTGTAGGCATTGGGTGGGAATGTTCTAAAGACCATCAAGAAATGGAACCCCTATATTATTTACAAACTAATCATACTTTTTGTTCAGAAGGATCTTTATTATGAATAGAAGCACTTCAGGGAACTTTCAGTTAGAATTTTAGCAAAATATTAAAGTGTCACCTACAAACCATTCATAGCATTTTAAATATCTCCTTTGTTTGAGTAGAAAAGAAAGGCTGGATTTCTACTGTAGAAAAAGAACTAGGCAATTATTTCTGGAATATATAGCTTTCCACAAGTATTATTGTCCTTCAAGACATTGTTTAGCACATACCATGCAGGGTTGACACCCACCAGCATCACCATTTTTAAAGCCACTCTTTTGTGAAGATTCCATTTTTCTATTGACGTTGCCAAACAAATTACTCCAATCAGCAGCAGATGAAAGTCTTTAAAATAAGCAGATGCTACCTGAAACAAAATAAAAGAACCCCAAAAATCAAAAAGGAAAATAAACCCATTTTTAAAATTAAATGGTGAAGTTCTTTTAGCATTTGGTAATACTATTTTAATGAAAAAAATAAGTAAGATTATATTATGAAATAAATAGACTCTTTTTTTCTTAAAATTAAACTATTAAGGTCATTGGTACTGTTAAAGTCATTTAACCAAATGATTCAAGAATAAATGAACTAAAGTACATATGGTTAAAACAAGATAAAAATAAAGCTTAGGATAAAACAACCTAAAATCATCAGTCACTTCTCACATACTTATTAAATCAGCATTTTAATTTTTTTTTTTTTTACCTTTTTATCTATCCAACAGGTAAAATAACAACTTTAAGCATAGACTTAGATTTTGATTATCTGTGATTTCATCTCTTTGGCATGAAGGTGTATAGTCAGCAGTTTGCACATGGTGTCATTATGGTGACATTTTGCCTCTGTAATATTAAGGGTATTTCATAACTACCTAGCATTTTCCCATCAACTAGAATTTAAACACTGAGCCACTATCTAGAAGAATTTATTAAAGAAATTATTAAAAAAATGTGAACAAGTCCTGAAGACAAATCACGTGATCAAGTCTTGAGGCAGAAATATCAGCACTCAGCAAATCCATGCATTTGCCTGACAGGTTTCAACATTATGTACTTTATTCTTTGGAGTTTTGATTCCTGATATGACAGTATAAAACAGAGAAAAATAAGGATTACCTGCTTGGATCCCATTATACCAAACAACGGGAACATAAAGGCAGGGAGCAAAGCTGAAACAGCCAGTGGCAAAGCTTCTGTGAGCCAAAAGATGGCAACTACAAACAGTGTGTATGCACATTCTGCTTCCTAGAATACAAAAGGTACCAATAAAAACATGTGTTGGTCATCCAGGGGAAAAAAAATCACAATTCAAAAAGTTCACTTCCATTAGTAGAGTCCCCACACCTGAAAAAATGAGTCAAAGGACCTGCATTATTGTGTGCTATTAAGAATCCTGCTGAGATATGAAACACAGTCAGTAAAATAGGTGTAGAGAATTTTTTTCTAAGAGACAGTAAAATTATTTAAATTCTATCACTCAGGAACAGTGGAAAAAAAGTCAGCTGCCTATTCCTTCAAGGACAATTAATCATCTTCTAGGTCATTCTGGAGTATTCTCAGGCCATGAATTCCTATAAATTAAAAGCATTTTGCCTCTGTAAGCAAACCTTTTAAGACTCCAGGGGTACTCGCAGTCAATAATTGGTCAAATGTTTTCTCTCCTTATGTCTTGTCATCAGTAGTAATAAGGCAAAAATATCATCTAACAAAAAAGTTATCATACAATACTGACAAGAAACACAGCTGCTGTTTTTCAGGCTTGTAATTTTAGCGATTGTCTTTTATTTCAACTTCTTAAAACCAGGAGGGTTTTTTTCCCCTTTGTTTATATTTTTTTTAACTCCCAGGAGAATAATTTTCAATACTGTCCGTAAAATGCAGCCCCAGACAAATATAATGAGGTGAATTAAATCTAGTTTCTTCCAGAGTATTAGAAATCTCTTTTGTGTAGCTTTTTATTTATATTTCTGATTTCAAGGAAAATGGTTTGGAACTCTTAGTGCCCCTGGTTAGGGTATGAAATTACTCAACAGCAGTGAGATGATTTGTACTGGGAAAGGAACAGCTTAATGATGTAGCTCCTGGAACCTTTGACTGGAAAACAACAATATTAAACCTAAGTCAGTCAGCTGTGGCTATCATTTATTTTGGGAAAGAAATTTTGTTATGTATGAAACAATTTGAAAATATCCATTCACCTAGCAAAGGTTCATTTCACTTAAGTCTTATCACATTAAGAATTTCCCATGAGTTTCCTCTCAAAAGGAAACTGAAATATTGGAACGGTGATGTGAGAGTGTGAAATCCATTGCCCTGTAACCACCATCTAACTGTAATGCAAAGACTTCTGAACCAAATTTTCATGTATTGTCATACATAGTATGTATGATAACACGTCACAGAATTCCATTTCATTCCATATCATTCTGCTGGCATCAGAGCTGTACCAAATAGAGTCACTAATAACATAGTTAGATAGCTGTTTCATCAATGTGGAGTTGTCCTAAGAGTTAGCGAATGCCAGAATTTATTTCAAGTAAAATAGAACTATAGATTTTGCTCTATTTAGGAAACAGAGGGAATTTGTCAAATCACTGGATTCAGTAATTTCCTATCAGATTACATAAAATGTGATGAACTTAAAATCCTTTATTAAACAAAAAGTAATTGCAGCTCTTTTCCTGACAATTCTTCTCCATTGTCCATCATAAAGAGCTCTTTGAAAGAGTCCAAAAAATAATAATGGGAATAATATTTTCAGTGTAATCCAGATGTTGTTAGAAAACAAATATGTGATTCAGAGCTTCTTGCATTCAGTACAGAATTTTATGTAGAAGAGGTCTTCTCTACATTTCTGTTAAAATACACTGAGTTGACAAAAAAATAATCACAATGAAAATATTATTATTCATTCAAGGTCCTTTCCAACTCAAACTATCTGTGATTCTGTTAATCTTAAAAGGTCTAGGAATCTCAGTCTTTACATACAGATGCAAAATAATTATCTCTCCAAGCAGGTCACTTACTTTGGTTTTGATGATAAGTGGAAGTGGAAGTAAAAGCAGTGGGGTGAGGACAATGAGCAGGAACCTTCGGTAAACCAGGAGGTAGCTAAGAATCTTCATGGTTGACGGCTGTTAGATGAACTTTCCTGAAGAAACTGCCAAAAAACATGTCTGACTTTAAATAGCTGACTCTGATTAATATTTTTCCAAGCTATCACCTTTAGCCATTGCTAAAGCAGGCCAGTAAAGCAAGTTAAAATTAAATCTGGATCTTTACTGTTTTAGTGAGTTTATTAACAGTAGGTTGATAAGATAAGTGTCTGCCTTAAACCAAGGCTAGATGTCAGCCCTCTCAGGACTTTCTCTCCCTGCCCTTCCTCATAACAAGTTTATGTAATTAAAACAGGTTCTAGACAGTCAGAAAAATAAAACCTTCCGGTGCTTTCCTAGTCACTGCTGACTTCCATAGGAAGTCAAAACATATAACATACATAGAACATATGTTCAAAACCAGTTGGGGCATTTATGTGAAATCATAACTAAGATCATTTTATTAAATAGAATTAAAATTTTTTTCATTGTCTTCTCCATCTATGGAGATATTCAAAACTTCTAGGACAAGATCCTGAGCAACCTGACCTGCACTTTGCTCTGCTTTGAGTAAAAGGTTGGACTAGATGACTTGCAGAAGTTCCTTCCAGCCTCAGCCTTTCTGTTACTATTATCAGTCTAGAATCTAAAGTATATGACAAAAATGTGGCCTTTTTTTACTTCTTGGCAGGCAGGGAATAGCTCATTTTCTCTCCTCACATAGAAAAAGGGTAAGTTCTTTTTTATGTACATCATATAAAGTTTTGAGGAAGTCTAAGAGTAGGAGACTTTTTGAGACAAAAGTCAAAAATAAATAAATCCTTTTGCCTGAATTCTCCCCTTTGTCAATAAAAAGAACACTTGGTACTGTCTTTGTAATACAACAAAATAGCATCACATAAAGAACAGGAAAAGATAGGAAAGAAGCTTGTACACTATCTGTGGGTGAAGATTAAAAGGGGGAAGAACACTGTTTTGTGCTCAGAATCTTACATGAAGCAGAAAATTGGAAGAGGAGATAGATGAAGAGTTGCACTGCCATCAGAACTATGCAAAGGACAGGTAATAAAAGTAGATTTTTGCTATCCATACAACCTTTTGATTATAACTTCATGTGTCAAGGTACAGGCAAAGGAAGGAATCAGATTATCTGTGTTGAGTACACACTTCTGATTGCAGGAAGGTAGGACTTTGGCTGTGGGAAAGCAATATCTCATATCTAACTGTCAGCAAGCAACTGATAGAAAACCCAAAGGTGGGAAATAAACTGGAGAAAGAAAAATTATATAACACCCTTGCTACTGGGGAATTGGATAAACAGCTTTGACACAACCTAGGGAGACGAGACTGAGGCGTCATGGGAAGATGATGTAAGGGATTAAGATGTTCAAGTGAACTGGTTACTTTTGAAAGGGGCTGCTCTAAATATATAAAGACAAACTTGTTTAAAGAATTCAGAAACAGAATTAGGAAATCTTCAAATATCCAAACATCAAAAAATAATTGTGTGAGATCTGGAAAAAGCTGTCCTATAAAGGAATAACAAACATTTAGACGTACAAATTCAGAGGATTGTGACATGAAATATATTTCAGTTGGAGGAGTCACAAAAAAATTTCTATTAAAGTGTCAGAACTAAAAGGAAATGAGAGGAGGGTGATTTAGTAAACAAAAGGGAAGATAAACTGCAGACAGTGCTGGAGTATTCAACACTTTCTTTCTTTGAGTCTTCACAAAGGTAAATGGAAGTCAAATTAATTTTAATATGAAAAATAGAACTATGGGGACAGTGATGGTGGGAGCAGTGAATATTTAGATTTAATATATGTATTCAAGTCATAGTTTCAGAAGAAATTCACCCATAATTAATGGGTGATAATTCATACAGTAATCTGAGAACTATTTTAGAATCTATTTGAATAAAGTTTGTTATGCCAAGTATTTGAAAAACTTTGGAGTATTACAAGTTTCTAGAAAACTGATCAGAAAAAAATGAAAATTAAATATGTCACATGAAATCAATTTAGTTTTCTTTTTTCTTGGAACAATTCAGTTAGTGACCAAAGATGTAAATTATATGCATTTTATTTTACTTCAATAAACTTTTTAGATAAACTAAGAGCAGGTCAGAGATAATGCTCTAGGGGAAATTATGCCTGTGTGTACAAGTTATTTTTTAAAAGTTCTTCTTGAAGAGCAGTTGAAATTGTTTTTGAAGATCTTACAAATGGCATCCTTAAGAGGTCTATTTTGCTTAGTTTTCTAGCTGAAGGTAAAAGTGGTCTTAATGTGATTTGAGGTGCTACTGAATGATTATGAAAAAAAAATTATAAATTTGAAAAATAAGGACATATTTGCATCAATGTAAAAAAATTTAAAAGAGGCAGAGTTTCTAAGGATAAAGAATATTTCTAGTTGTGCTACCCAGTGTTAGCTGGTCTGGATCAGTATTGATTCCTTAGCCCCTAGCCTTCTTGAAAGCTAATTTATTTCTATTATGTCTTGAGTTAACTGTGGACATCCCTTGTGTGTTTTCTCAGTAGCTGAATTTTCTGGTTCATTTTTTCAGACCTTAGAAAAGCCTGTAGGAATGGTTCTTTTATGCTGAATTTTTGTGTAGATAGATAGCTGTATTTGCAGCTTGGTTGAGGACTGCTATTTCTCTTTAATACTTGAAGAAGGCCTTGTGTGCTCCACAACATAGTTGTGTGGGACAGCAAAGCAGAAGAGCAAGAGGAAAGAAAAATTCATGTTGTTCCAAAGTCTGATTTTTCAATAAAACAAAGGAAGATGAGACATCCAGTTATGGGGAATGAGATGGGAAGAGGGGCATCATCACAACCCAACAGATATAATGAGACAGAAGTCATGTCCACACTGGTTAGCAGACAAAAAAAATATACTTTCCTAGGCATTGTGAGTTTCTGTAGAATGCATATTCCAGGACTCACAGTCTGCTTGTGAGCTCTTTCTCTTGAGTGATTCAAGAGAACTGTTTTGACTGAAGCCCTGAGCAACAAACTGTTGCACAGATCAAGCAGCATATAGTTCATGCAGTCCCTGTGGGCCACTCCAGGCAGGACCAGATGAGGGAAATAATCTCTATGCTACTGCATGACTCCACTGTAGTCTCTGTCAGAAGGCTCCTGCAGACACCCAAGGTGAGCAGTGTCAAGGGTGCAAGGGTGATGGAGCCAGGGCTATAGGGCAATTTGCTCTAAGACCTGGGCACAACTCATGGGTAATGTGGAAGAATGGGGATATCTGTTCTATGTCCTAAGGACATCAAACCCCAGGGGAAAATAAAATACTATTTTATTTCCATATTATAGGAAGTACTATGTCAAGAATCACCTGAAGCAATGGAGAACAAGCCCTGCAAGAAGACAGGCAAGCACTGCGATGACCCAACATGAGCCAAAAATGTGTAAGACTTGAGTGTGGCATACACTGTATGGACTAAGGGCTACAGATTAAGATGGGATGGATGGATTTTGCTGCATTTTCTGGCAATCTGTCATGGGGCTAGTTTGGACCACGTGATGTTTTGAAAATGTGACTAAAAATGTGGATAACACACCTGTGTTTTGGTTATTGCTGAGAAGTCCTTCCACGGCATCAAGATATACCCACTCTGCCTCTCAGGGAGTAGGCTGAAGGTGTACAGGAAGTCAGGAGGGGTCACAACAAAGGTAACTGGCACAAACTGATTCAACAGGATATTTTCTGCCATATAAAAGCAGGTTTAGCAATAAAAACCTGAAGTGGGGGGGGACAGGTATTTTGGGATGAGAGACATTGCTCAGAGCCTGGCGGGGCATTGACCTATTTGTGGGAGGTGGTCAGTGTTTACTTTTGTATTAATTTTTTATTCCATTTTATTATTCCTCTTTTTCTTGCTTATTAAATATTTTAACCCACAGGTTTTCTCACCTTTGCTCTTCCTATTGTCTCCCTTATCCCACTGGAGTCAACAGCTCAGAAGCTGCATGGTGCTGAGCTGGTGAACCAAGTCAACCACGACTTGTCAATGGCCCTGTAAATTACAGTACCACTCCCCATCTTAACATGAAGTTAAAAACCCTTGGATTATCAAAGACAGTATGGTAATATTACCAGACCAAGAAGAACATTTCATTTAAGCAATATTTCCTGAAAATTTCAAAGCATGCAGAATTTAGTATAATGTGCAGCAAGGCAGGATCCGTAGAGAAGTGAAAGGGGACGAAAAAAATCAGTATTTCCTTGTCAAAGGTTGATCATTCAGGATTAGCAGGATGGGTTTATAGAATGAGATAAGTACTATATTAGAGCAGCACTCTAATAGGAGGAAAGTTTTTTTACACCAATATATGACTAATTATAGTAACAGAAATACTGCATATACTTACAAGAACTGTAAGATGAATAAGGTATTACTCAACAGGAAGAAATCTGTGGAAAAACAGGGCAAAGGAATGTTATAAAACAATCTTCTCAAAGACATTTGAAGGATTTATGCTTCTACAAAATTAAATTAATTATTTTCAAAATTATAATTATTGTTAACAAAAAGGAGAAGCATTACCAAAATTGTAAAGATTTTTATAGAGAAAAACTTGAATTCTGAATATACTAAGTTCTGCACTCTAGGGGAAAGAGAAGAAAGCTCCAGAAATGGCTTGGGTAAGCACTGTTGTGGGATTTACTTCTGATTTTACACTTCCATATCTAAATTGGTCACCGTAACCTTTGTTTCACAATCTACAGATAGATGGAATACTCCCTGCTCAACTGAAGTTCTTTAACCAGGCTGAGATGAATTACAGGGTGTTTTTCTTCACTGACTACAAAGCCTTATTTAAGGCATCTAACTTTTAGATGTCTGTGGTAGGACAGACTTGTTTTATCCTCTGCTTGTTTGGGAAAAAATTTTAAGAAGCTCTCTGAAGTTAAGCTACAAAAGACCTGGAGCACTGAGCAAAGAAACAATTTTCTTTCCTTTGGTCTTAGGGTTTAAGCAAATGGATATAGCATGTACCCATTATTAAAAAAGATTTTATCATTATTTTCAACTTCATTATTTTGTTGAAGAATTAGCTTTCAATCCTTATCAGTGAAAAAAAAATTGAAACAATCTCTAATTTTATTTGTATATTAACTTGCCAGTGGCTGGGATCAAAGGGTTTCATTATTGCTAGAGAAAAATTAAATGTCTTTAGTACCCAATACTGATCTCCACCTTTAGAAAGATGCCATTGAGAATAAACTTTTACTAAATAGCATGAAAATTAATTCAAAAGCACTAATTCCCAAAGAACTCGCATGTTCTTCAAAGATTTTAAAAGGCACAGGAAATTTTGCCTGTTTCCCATTGTTGCTGCTCATTATTTTTCTTCAAAAACATAAAAGCTTTTGGAACTGAAAATTCTATTAACATCCCCATACAGCATATAGAGAGAATTAAATGCTCCTTCTCTTTCCCTTTCTCTTTTTCTTATTACAGATGTGAAAGCAAAGCTGCACTGAGTGCAGTTCCAAAGTGGTGGAATTGGATGTGTGGTCACGTGCCCCATCCTGAAATTTTCCAATTTCTAAGTACATATCCAAGATGATAACAAACAACTGCTCCAACAACTCTAAATACTCTAAAAACTAAGCTAATAAATCTTTATGGAACTTTAATTGTATTTTAAACTGTGTTTTTCCTTTTTTAAACTATTGCCTAAGGAACAGACTCTTCTAAGTTTAGCAGAATGCTACCAGGGACAATGAGATTTGTGTAGAAAATGAGGTAAAGAATAGAAACAAAAGTACCTTTTGGGAACTTCAATAGCATAAAATTTTTAATAATATGTGATATTTATTTGAGGATTGAACATGGAGACTTAGGAGGCCTCTTAAATAATTTGGGTGTTGTATTCCTATATTCTTGGCCTGACATACTAAACAGCAATAGTAAAAGAACGCTTAACCCCATTTATTTTTATAATATTCCTTTTATCTTTTTACACTACAGAGCAGCTGAGAAAATTCTCTTTGAAAGAAATCATTGACATATTTTGGAGAAGTAGTTCACAAAAACGAGATTAAATCAATTTTCATCATGTTATGAGAGAAAAAACACATTTTATACCTACATTTCAGTCTATATTACATATTCAGTCTATATTGCTGAATGGAAAGAATCTGACATATTGAATACACTACCACACTCCTTACTGCATAAAAGCAAACAAACTGAAAAGAAACAAAATCCAATTACTCAACATTGAAAATTTAAATAAGCAAGAAGTCCATTATTCATTGTAAACAAGTTCCTTTTCACTTTGAATAGAAACCCACTGTACCTAAAGTACCTTAGTGTCGTGATTTTTCAAGATGACCTGTACTTAGAGCCATTTTCTTTGAATCAGTTCAAGTGCTTCAGAAATCACTATATATTCTTCCAAGTTTCTGAAATGAATTACTCTCTTCCAATGATGCTAGGTAGCACAGAGGTTCTCCAAGATCCTAATTTATTCTGGGTACTCCATTCCTGTGATACTTCCTACTGGAATCACTGCCAGTGAAAAAAAGGAGAATTTCCAAGACATAAACTACATGTAAGCTTCCTGCTCATGAAAAAATGTAAAAGACAAAGAAATAATGGGATTTTAAAATAATAAAGGGCCTATATATGTGCATGCTATACTTGAAGCACACCCTGAGGTCTTAAGAAGTCTTAGCTATTTGAGATTCATTATACGAACTCTGTCTCTACATCAATCTTCCTCTCTCAAACAGCTCCTTGATAATTCTTCACTTCACCTTTGAAGTGGCTGTAAGCAGTTTTACTTCAGAGCTGAAAGCAATTCAGCTTCATCAATGACATCTTGTGCCTACAGCAAACAAGTTCTGCTGAGAGTTTTTCCTGGATGGAGCATGACCTTAACCAGGTGAGTCAAATTCCACATACTCAGAACCCATCCTGGACACTTGTCAGGCAGGCCTGCAACTCAGCTTCCACAGCATGTTATTTTCTTGGCCAGGACCCCTCTGTAAGTACAGTCCTCTCAATGAAGGAGCTGACATGCTTCCAGTTTGCCCAAATGAGGTTTTCCCCACCCTCATTCCAGAGGCTTCACTGAATGCCTCAGACTCCTGTACATGGTGTCTAATGTGCACCTTTTAAGGACAACTGACACATGTCTTTTGGCAACTGACATCTGCCATATTCTGGCAAATTTCCCTTGCCAAAAAACAGTGTGGGCTGGAAAACCCTGAAGCCTTTATAAGTTCTTCATCTTCCTGCATATTCTGCTCATCGACTGAACAGCCAACAATACCATTCTGTAAGAGACATGTCTTCTGGGCTGCTGTCATGTGCCCTTGGCACAAAGTCACAACACAAACCTTGAAGCATTTATAGGCATAATTTACCATTTAACATTTTTTTTCACTCCTTAAAATATGGCTCTATATTTATTCTTGTTAAATGACATGTAGTTGGTGCTGTGTGAACCCCAAATTTAACCTGCAGTGGATCTGCATGGACAAGCCTTCTCTCCAGAGAACACACTCTCACAGTCTGGGAGAGTTCATGTGCACATTGGAGTAGCTATAAAGACAGAACTGTTTGTCTTGCACCATGACCTAATTCTCTAATAGCACAGTTTTCAGACCTCTTCCCACTGGAATGTGCACATTCCTCATGAAAAGATAGAGATTGTGGTAGAGTTAACATAGATTTGTAATACTTCATAAAGTGCTAATAATATTCCTCAAACTTAAAAAACACTGGCCTGGTAATGAATTTCAAAGTGTATGTCTGAAAATAGTCCACAATTGTCAGCAAACAATCTGAATTGCAAAAAAACTAGGTGTGCTCTGATAAAGTACCATCCTATACTTTAGATTTTTTCTATTTTGGAGGAGGAATTTTGTTTTAAAACTAGTTTCATTATATAACTCATAGGTAAGAATTTTAACTTTCGGAAGTCTATACATTCAGGGCCAGCTTGGATGAGCTTTAAAAAACCTGGTTTAGAAAAAATATCCCTGCCCACAGCAGGAGATGGGCTTGATGTTCTTTAAAGGTACTTTCCAACTCAAACTATTCTATGCTTGCTTTTATACAGAATGCAAAAGCAGCAGGAAAAAATTCGGCCTACAGTGGCACTATAAAAGGTGTCTTTGCTGGCAGGGGATTTCCCTTCATGACAGCAAAATCTTTTATGTGGACTTTTATCAAATAAAATGGGAGTCAGTAGTACCATAATGCCTGTTGTGACACAACATGAGAAAGAAGAATATTTAAATCCTTTCCCCAGTCATGTGCTTGTTTTTTGAATTTTAATTATTCCAGGTGATGACAGATAATTGGAAGTGCTAGAATTATGCTTCTCATAATTGATGTTGTCTGTGTGATGATAACATGCTAATGTCATCAATCATGCTGGTCTTCATCTAAGATGTTTGATCAGTTGTGCTATTGTTGAGAAAAGATATTAATCAACCAAAACCATTAACCTGACTTAGAGCAAAGTTCAAATTCAATTCCTTGGATAAATTTATTCTGGTGAAACACAAAATTGAATAAAGGTAGTCAAAATTTTGTAGGAACTTTTAATTGATAGATATAACTATATGAAATTTCTCAGTGACATAGTTATTCTAAACCAATCATTCCCAGATTTAATATTACTTTTTTCCATTTTTTTTTTCCAAATTACTAATGATTTTTACAGTTTTCTTCCCTTCAGTAAAAGACATTTTTATTTCCATTTTATTAATCCACTTTGTAAGTTCTCACATTTTTCCCCCAGGTGATATTTTGTTAATCAAGTTTCTGCATAATTTTACAGTATCTTTTGGAGATTTTTAGAATTTTTTTATTAGATCTTCTTCCACCTTGACCCAAAAGTTCACATTAAAATTTTGTTCTTCTGAATAATATCTGACATTTTTACATGCGGATATTTATGACATTTGTCATAAATTTCCGCATGTAAAAAAATGACAGGAATAAATGCATCTTATAATGTATAATGTTTGACTATATAATACTTTTGAGTTTAGGGGAAAATTTTTCTGTCAGTCTCCTTATGTATTCTTTTTTTTATAAAGTTTATCAAACTGCTAGAAGACCTCATCCACAGTTTTCACATTGACAGTAATATATTTAGCCAACCTTCAGTTCTGCTTTCCTTGTTCCTTGTCTTAAACTTTCAGTCATTCTTTTTCTCTCTTGGAACTTTCAGTGATCAGTTTATCATCATAAATAAAATTGTTTCAGTAATTTATTTCTGTAAGGTCCTGAGAATACTTCATAGCCAGAGCTGGGCTAATAATATTCAAGACATTATTTTCTAATCTTTCACTAACTTTGGACAATAAAGGTACACATGTATTTACTCAGGGATTCTTTGTAATCTTAACTTTCTCATAAAAAATTTCTATTATATCTACCATCAAAACAAACCACACAAGTACTCCTATTGCCCCTTGTTGCTGCAAACAAACTCAAATGGCCATAAAACTGACTTGTGAATCCTTGGAATTAACTGTACATATTCCTCTTTTTCCTCATTCTCTCAAGACCTAGCAAACACTCTGCAGCCTTGGGCTGGCAGAGCATCTCCTACACTGCCAGGACACCGAGCACTTTACTGGCAGGAAGTGTGGGCTCCTAACATGCCCCAAGCCAAGCAGTACAAGGAAAATGGGCCAGGCTTAAGGAGAAACCTTCTGCTGGAATAAGAAGATAAGGTACTAGTACACATTTCACACCTCCAGCCCCATTCAGCATGGCTGAGGAAATTTCCTATTAACAAAGTTAAATTTCAAGCTGAAACTGCAGCAATGAGGGGAGTCTGTAGCCAAATAACCTCCACCAGCGTGGAGCAGAAGTGTTGAAGGCAGTCACTGATCTCCTCTTCATGCCTACATCCATGTGTATGTATTTTACTAGCTAAAGATATTAATCACTGAATATTAGGGTAGCTATGTCATTAATAGCATGTCTTAAGAACAGTCAAAAATTCAGAAACAGTGCTGGGATGTTTCTATCTGCATTTGCCTTGTCCCACTCTTTACATTGCCCATGCCCAATGCCTGTGGCTGTCATGTTAAAGAAAGCTCAACTCTGAAGAGTAAATTCTGCTTGATAATAATGTATTTTCATAGATTACTTCTTTTACTATGACAGGAATGCTCTGAGGGAGTAATGGAGAGTCAGGAAAAAAAATCACCTGAAAAATTATTTTTGAAAAGGTCATGAGATGCAAACTGACCAAGTAAAAATTCTCTTATATCCACTTTGGCCAGAAACTCTGCACAAATTAGTATGCATCCTTCTTAATTTGAATAAGGAGCTTTCATCAAGTTGGGGAGCATCCTCTTAATGTCTCATGATTTAGGCAATATGAGACTTATATGCCATGTTGAAATTTTTTTTCTTGCAAAAAATTGATTTCTTGTGGGATGAAAGATCAGCCTCCTAACAAGAAAGTATATTTATATCTGTAATCCAATCAATAGTAAAGGAAAACATATATTTCAAAAAAACATATTCCAGTGAATAAAGACTAAAATTCAGATGTGAAATCACACTAAAAATCCCACTTTGATTTCTGTAATGTTTTCATTAAATTAATACAGAAGAGAAAAATATTAATCAGTAATTGCTTAACCATTAATATTTTCTTTAAAAATAGACCAAGCTCAGAGATCAGGTCCAGAGTTGCACTGAACCATATTTTAGGGCTTTTCTAATTTATTTCATTTGAATTTGATTCAGTATTAAATTCTAACAGCATGAAAGTTCAGGGAGCACTAATCATGAGGTTTGACTTCCCCTTCTCCTTCATTCTGAAATAATTACCTCTTTCAGGTTCAAAGCAAGCTCTAAATTAATATTGTATGGCCATGCTATTTTTTGTGGAAAGAATCAGAAATCTTAAATGAACTTAAGAGGATCTATTAAAAAATGCATAAAGATGCTATTACTTTGTTATTAGATGTAATTCTGAGCCTCCTACAGACCCCTGGAGCACCCTGGTTCCAAGCCAGCCCACTCACTCACGTGAGGCTGAGCCCTCAGCCTCCAGGGTAAATGGGCTCATGCAGGTTTACATCAGTGGTGGGCAAGGCGCTGTTGGGCAATCACAATCACAACAAGTGATTTCAACAGAAATTTAGGAGATGGATTTGCAACACATCAGCTATTAGCTCTGTGTGGCAGATATGAAGCAGGAATAAATTTTAGAAATAGATTATTTCATATCACTAAGAGCAATGCATAGAAACATGTTCAGATGGCCAGGCTACATCCCCAGCAGCTGCTACCAAAGCTAATATCAGCTGAACAATTTAATTTTGGAAACACCTCATGCCTTAGAAATAAGTGTTCTGCCTCTCTTAATTTTCTAACATGCAAGAGGTTTTTTTTTTTCTTTTAATCTAGTTTCAATCTGATTAAAAACAAAATAAGTTTGTATATTAACAGCTCCTGTGGCCTGGAAACATACAACCTTTGCCAGCCCTACTGACCCACTTACCTGAAGGATCTGTTTACATCTGGGAAGTCAAATCACCAGATCCAGTGGGTGTGAAAAAGGAAGAAAGTGGCAAAAGCATACTTTATGGGTCAAAAAACCTGAAACATCTTCTATGTCTTACAAACTAACAGTATTTTTTTTTTAATTGTCAAAAAGTCTTTATTAGCTGTATATTTCCAAGTCCCAGAAAAACATGAAAGACAAGAAGGAGAGAGATACAACATCACAAATATGTGAAGTATGGAAATGTGGAATTCCTCACTGGAATTAGTTATGGAGTGACATCAAACACTGTCCCCTCTAACCTAGCTTCAGGTCACTACCTCTATTCTTAATCTTTGCAAAGATTAACAATCAGCCAATTTACATATATATAGCTCTGTAAAAGATTTACAGGTTTAAAAGGTAGGAATGAGTTTCAGATATCCTGGCAAACTTCCCATCTTCATGGTTTTTCCGAATCAAATCGCAGTATATGTTCTCTTCCTCACCACCCCTCTCCTCCAAAGTAAAATGGAATTCATCCAATAGTGGAACTATACCTAAAAATACCACCAAAAAAAATCTGCATTTTATTCTGACTTTTTCAGAACAGGGGCACTATTTTCTAAAACATATCCTGTGTGATTGTAACTTTACTTATGAAGAAGTTCAGGGTATATAGTTCATGGTAAGAGATGTTTTTGTGTACTGCTGGGTAGAAGGGCACAGTAGCACTGGGCTTCCATGGGCTGCATTCTTAACAGAGCAAACTGAACAGCAGTAGCTCAAATTGGGTTCTCAGCCAACTCTTGGATACACTTTAAATAAATTGCCTGCATTTCAACAAAATCATCCTTTCCTCTATTTTCCTGATGTG
The DNA here is from genome assembly GCA_003676055.1 of Chloebia gouldiae. Taxonomy (NCBI): domain Eukaryota; kingdom Metazoa; phylum Chordata; class Aves; order Passeriformes; family Passeridae; genus Chloebia; species Chloebia gouldiae. Next base: position 6,355,531 of record QUSF01000009.1, on the reverse strand, counting down.
TGACACAGTAACTTTCATGCCAAAAAAACATGCATAAGACTTGTGGTCAAATTCCCTTATGCTATGAACACTGCTTTCTACCTGATTTAGCAGTTTAAGATCTCTGTAGAACACAATTATTTATCAATACAAAGGAAATACTTCTTGAAAACAACTTACATTCCCAGCTATGGCACTCAGGGCCAAATTGATACGGAACCAGCTGTTTGGGCTTTCTCTGTTTTAACCCCTGGTGAGGGCAATACAGCTCCCTTTTTCTGTCTCCAGTAATAAGACAGGCACAACTCCATGCTGGCTCATCCCAAACATCGGGTTGTCCTATGGGACATCACCAGGCTCGTTGCTTTTCCCTGACAATAGTCAACAGCAATCATTGGCAAGCAGGCACGTTCCTCCTGCCTGCCCAGAGGTGCCAGTGTGGAGCAGAGGCCAGCTCTGCAGCCCTGGTCCAGAGCAGGGCTTGACCTTCAAAACCAGACCAGTCTCTTCTGGCTGCTGAGATCAAGACAGTTTGAACAGAGATTTCTGCTGTGTCAACAGCCCCATCAAGGGGCTCCCATTTCACTTTGGATTCTCGGGCACTAGCTAAGTGCAGCTAGTAACTGCTGCAAACCCACTGCAGCCAAGCATGCAGAGTGGTCATGGTGTCTCTTAAAAGATAAATATGTTGTGTGGTTATGCAGATAAACACCACTTTCCCCAGGTATTCTGAGCAATGACAAAGGGAGGTTAATGAGAGTTTCTGTCAGATTCTGAAAACTCTCCTGGCTACTCAAGCAGTCTGCAAATTCCTCTGTCACAAGGTTCAATGCCTCCACATTCCGTTGCAGAGTCTCAGAGTGATCTAACAACAGGAAGCCTGCTGTTGCTGGTTGCAGAGCAACCAAGGAGACAAGTAATCTGTGTTATAACAATTTGGTCTTCAACCAGGCTCAAGTTAGTATTGTTGGGGCCAGGGAACAGTTGATCACAGCAGGGTGATGACACTGTTAGCTTCCCACAGTGTTCAAGAGTCCTCTGTATTCCATTTTCTTATAGGTCTCCTCAAAGGCAAGTGAGGGGCTTGAAAGCTTTAAAAAACAAACAAACAGCTCCCTAAACTAAATAGGCTTTATTATAATATAAAGTGAGTCAGCTTACATTTTAAATAGAAAAATATCAACTAATTAATATGATAGGAAAAATAAATAGATAAATACTACCTTTTTACACAGATCATTCCATCTCCAAAACAGTCCTTCATTCTAATATTGGTTTAGCTAGTTTTGTGACAGCAAATTCTGCACAGCCCTCTGATGTGGACAGTTTTCCCTCTGTCCCTGTCAGGGCTGGTCAGCTGCTGTGTGCTCCTTCAGCAGTTCCCATATCTGAGCTAAAGGTTCCCATCTCTGTGCCCTGATCCTTTGCTACCCCACTCTGACAGCCCTTGAACCTGCCCAGTCCCCCAGCACTCTCCCATAAGGGCAAGTTCCCTCATCCTGCCTGCTTCCCAGATGGCTGAGACAATTAAGTTTCTATTTAAGTGATCAGCATGAGTACATCTGTAGCAACAAATCAAGAGTTAAAACTGCCCAGCTCCAAATGTCTCAGTGTAGACCAACAGGCTTTTTGGTGGCCAGCATAGGGTAAGATTAGTTAGGCCCTGCTGCTCAGCCTAGGAGGCAAAGGGAGCTGTGCTGCCCACAGCCTCATTAAAAGCCATTAATTCTGTTAATATCTTCCTCACCTGTTTTGTCTCTTGACAGGCCACAGAGCAAATTCAGCAAACTCAGACACTCGCACAAAAAGACCTGGAGGTGTCCCCAGGGCTGTGCTGTGACTGCCACATGTGGGTCTCCTCAGCAGTCTGCTTGGCACCCTGGCTGCCTTCTCCAAGACGCAGGTGACTCAGGTCAGCCCTGCTCCCTGAAAACAGATGGCAAAAGAGCTCATGGTACCCCCTGAATCTGAATGGCATCACCAAACTTTAAGAGAGGCATGTGCAGGCTTGTGCAGAAAGTTGGGGGTATTGTGGAAAAGGCCATTGCAATTAAGACCCATCTCTTATTAAAAAAAAAAAAAAAAGCAAAAAACCACCAAAACATCAACCCAATTAAAACTCACAATAAAAATAGACTAAGCTGCAAAACAACATTCTTGTTAAGTTCATGCCCACTGTTATCGATACTGCAGGCAATGGGACTATAAATATAATAATTAGTGAGGAAGTCCCTCACCTAATGCAATTTAACATTGACTAATCTCTATAGCTGAACATACTTGGTTTACAGCTAGTGACTGATGTGGTGCAAACTGTGGCTATCTCAAATTCTGGCAGTGGGTTGAGTTATAGCTGAGTATAACCCAAAACACACATTGCACTCTTTTGAGTTTTAGAAGTCTACATACAAGATTCCCTAATTTCCTACTAATTCACTTAATTTAATTAATTATGCATTTACATTATTTTTTGGCAAGGTTTATTTTTGCAGTGGTTCTCTATGGTTTGCTGTGCTATGATTTGACAAAAGTTTCTCACAGAAAACATCAAAAAACAGGCTATTAATACATTGCAGTAGGGCTGTATTTTATAGAAAGCACATGCATTTGTAACATAAGTGTGTGCCAAGTTCAAACTTACAACAAAGCAACAAGAGCAACTACTTTTAATACTCAAAGTTTCTCATAAGCTCTGCTGTTGCAAAGGTCAGTAGAATTCTAAAGGCAGTAACTTTCAAACCTCTGTAAGTATGTAAGATCACTTAGGGAGGATTTGTTAGGATTATTTAGGGGCTACACAGTGCACTGTTAGTACATAAAAGGAAAGATTTCTTTGTTAAAAATTCTCAGTAATCCTCACTAACATATATTTTTGTGTGTCTTATCACACCCCAAAGGAAAGAAAGAAGAACGATTTTTTTTTTTTGGTGGGGAGGGAATGCTGGGCATGGGAAATACTTTATGTTTGTTTACATCCCTTTTGCTAAAGATTCTGAATATTAGTACTATATTGTTAAAGCTCATACGTATATCCAAGGAGTTTGCATTAGTCAACTGTTAGCCACTGTTTACCACAAGCTCACTAGAATGTCCACCAAAACCAAACAAAAAAGATAATTTAAGTACAATCAAAGCAAATCCATTTAGAATGTGAATGACTATTCATGGTATTCATACAGCCGTAATTATTTCATATATTCAGTTTTCCTGTCTCTGGACAGTGGAGCTGAGCCTTTTTTGCAATACCAGAAACAACTTTTTCACAGGAAGAATGAAGTTTTTCAGGGTTTCCTTTTTTCATCTCATTTTCAGTATGCCCTGTTATTTCTGTCTCTCTGCTCTCTTTTCTCTGCTCCTCAGAGGACTTGCTGGCAGGCTGAACTACAGAAAAGTTCTGGCAGGCTAAACTACAAAAAAAATCTTAATTAAAAATGGTTCCTTTCCCTGCTTAACAGGACAGAATCCTCACAATTCATTTAACCACAGAATTTTGTCACAGTCAGGCAAAGTGTATTACTTCAGGAGAAATGGAAAGGTTTTCAATACTGGTTTTTGAAAGGACTGTGCTTTCACTAACTTGTTGAAAATATCCTGCCTTTACTAAAATTGAATGCGCTGTCATTTGTCTCTAATCTAGCTACAAAAATGCTAATAACTCTTTCATTCATTCTTCAGATAATGAAACATAACAATTAATATTGTGGTTCTGAGATTCTAAGGTTGACCAGGCTTGAGTGATTTCTTGTTTAAAGGGTGAAGGAGAAGCACAAGCTTCTCCTGCAGGAAGAGCAAGGGATTAAATATGTATGACCTTTTCTACTTTGAACATTCAAAAATATTTTGAATACAGGACTGTTTACTGAAATTCTCCTAATATTTTTTCAGTTCATATACAATTAAAAAGCTAGAATTTTTCATCTCAGCAATTTGTATAAGGGAAAAATACGTATTAGGCATCTAAGGATCTGATTTTCTTACAGCCAAGAAAAACCCCAGTGAAAGAATTGAAGAAAATAAAATGTTCTGAATGTGTGGAATTATGAAAATTGTTCCTGACACCAAAACTAATGAGATACTAGAGCAGATATTCAGGGAAGTTCATGAGAGTACTACAGGGAAGCAAGGTCTGAGGACAAACTAAATGGTGATAAGACTCCTTGCAAGTGATGATGGCACCTGGAGCTTTTGCTGTGCCTCTGTGTGTGTCTAGGTGCAGCAATGGCAAAGCAGAGGTGGCGTTTCTCTGTCTGAGCAACCACAAGGTGTGTGGGTGGAAGCTCTGCCTGAATATGAGGAAGAACTTTACTCTGCAGGGCTGAGCACTGGAACAGGTTGTGCAGAGGGGCTGTGGAGTCTCCCTTGCTGAAGATATTCAAGAACGATCTGGACACAATCCTGTACCAGGGTCTGGGATGACCCTGCTTGAGCAGGGAGGTTGGACCAGATGATCCACTGTGGTCCCTTCAAACTTCTGTGAGATATATAGATGCATAGATGGATAGGTAGCTAGCTAGCTAGAATATTTCCTGTTGTTTGCTTAGCCATTGGCTTCTATAGCAGCATTTGGTTTGCCAAAAATTTCTGTTATGTGGTCTACATATTTAACTGAAAGAATTTAATTGAGGAAGCATTTTCAAGAAGACCTTATTTTCAGTCCAAAATCAAGGATTTTATGGAGCTATCTTACAGCTAAGTAGTTCTTAATAGGACTACAACAGTATTGTGGTGTTTCTGCTCTAAAACTGGACTCCTTTTTAGCTCTCAAAATCACCTGTCTTAAAAAATGCTAACAGGAGATTATGAATTTGGTACTTTATGTTCTTACAATCTTGATGCAATCATTAGGCAAAATAGGATGCAATGATAAAATAAAAGGAAAAAATGTCAGTATTTGCCCATTATTTGAATATCAGGACACTTGTCCTTCCCAGATGCTTTTTAGGAATACTGGACTCAAACACCCATGAGCAAAAGCAGCAAGGACAATAATTTTGTGTAGGTCTTTCAAGGCTTGTTCTGTTTCTCAAGAACCAGTTAAAAAAACTTGGGGGAGAGGACAACAAAAAGATCGCATCAACCATGTTTCATCACTTCCAAATACTTTCATATTCTTTCACATTCAATCACAAACATGGATGTAACTTGCTACAGATTCCTTTGACTTTTTGACTTCTTCAAAGAAAAATTCCAGTACCACTGATCTAGGCCATAATTTCCAAATGTTGCTCCCCCTTAAAGTTATCATTGCAAGGCACCTGGCAGATTGTGTGGGCAGAGGAGAGAAGGGGGCACCACGCTGTGCTGGCAGATCCCCAGTTATTACAAAAACAAGGGATGCCTGACAACTGAAAGAAATCAATGCCAATTTGCTCATAAATGGTTAGCAGAATAGCCATTACTTCACTGATTAAATAATCATCTAACTAGCAGGTTAATTCAAAAGTTTAAAAATTAATGGAAAATTCATATTTTTGCTATGTAAAACCATCTCCATTCTGTTTTCAAGCTGCTGTGTGTTCTGGTGAAGACCTGCTTTGTCTCTCAGAGCTTGTTGCCATGGAAGTGACTGAAATA
>QUSF01000009.1:6333662-6349968 GCA_003676055.1 Chloebia gouldiae | reverse complement strand
GGAAGGACCAGCTAGAAGGTGTTGCCTTGTGTGGGCAGAAGGAACCTCAGGTTTCACACTTGACAGTATTTCCAGATCAGATCACATCAACCTTCACTTCTGCTGCTTACTGGCTAAGAACACTGAGAAGTGGAGAAACATTGCAAACACTAAGAAGTGGAGAAACATTGTAAGTTTCAACTCAGGCCAAGCTTAAAGCCAGAAGTCCAGATGGATGGCATAGTCCCATGAACAAAAATAATGAAGCAAAAGCAGGCACAATATTCAAATGCCAAATCACTTTTGCCTGTATGATGGGAGTGTGATAATACTTTGTCTGTTTGGAGAAGACAGGGCAGGACCACCATACTGCAGAGGAGGAAGAGGTAAATCTGTATAATCTTCAAATTAATCCATCAGGTTTTGGGGGAGAACTGCTAATTGTATGGTCCTGGACAAACCACATGGCATGCACAACCAGGTTGTCTCAGGTATCAGCTGAAGCTTATTCATGCTTATATATGGCAATATACTGTAGCATGCCAGAAAAAAGAGGCTGTATTCTGAAAAAAAGCTTCAGTTTTAATGTATACATGAACTGATTTCCATTAATACATCAAGATTTGGAGACCCTTTCTGTATCAGAAGCTTGTATTAGTATCTGGTATGAAATGACTACCACCACAGTACTACCAGTAGAGTGAAGATACAAGGTTCCTTAAAAGAAGTAGCCAGTAGAAAATTATTTAACACTGGCCTTAGTGTTTAAGGGGGAAAGAAAGATCATCTTCTTCCCAAATACAGTAAAACAATAATTATTTCACTTTGAACACAAATGACAGTTGCAAGTGCCCTTCAGGGTGCAAAGTGCTAGAGCACAGATTCTATTGCACTTGAACAGTGCTGACACTGAGACAGGAGGCCCTTTATATTACGCTGTCAGAGAAGCACACAAGCTATAATTTTGATCACTATGTAACTTCCAGATACAACATAAAGAGCTTCTGGAATGAGAGTCCCATTGCAGAGCACCTGAATCTGACCCTGGATTTGCAGAAGATGCATGCACTCCTGATTAGACAACGGGCAGATTTATTTCATGAGTAACATCCAGTCTTAGTCTTTGAAGTGAAACCACCATCCAGATGAAAACAGTGACCCTGATGAAGGAGGCCCTCACCTTTTTGATAAAATAAGCTGGTAAAAGTAACTAGATCAAGTGTTAACCAAGAGTTTCATAACAAACAGAAGATAGCAATTCATTAGGCAGAAAAATCTATATCTTTCTTAATTCTTAGACACCAATTTTATAGAGAGTTTCAGATATTACAATTCAGAAAAGTCGTCATTGATCTTTAGCTCATTTACCCATTGCCAGAAGCATGCTTAACCCAATAAATCCTTTCTGCCCCCTTGAACTTCAGAGTGCTATAAAAGCAATTATAACAGAAATGGGTTCAAATTATGTCAAAACATGAATGAACTATAAATTTCCTGATCTATCCAGTACATCAGTTTTTGTGCTATTTAAGGAAAAAGAAAAAAAAAACCAAAACAAAACCCAAATGAAAACCCCAAGATACTAATTTATCTCCATTTAGGTATCTATTAATCACTGTTAGACCACAGAAATTGGTAGCAGTAAGCCATTAAGGTGTAAATTCTGATGTCAAAACAAATCAGTACACTGGCAAAAGCTTCTGTGAAAATCTAAATCAATAAAAACTGATGGAACTGGTCCACTCTTGCAGTATAAGTACATATCCAGAAAAGTTCTACAAAGAAAAGCAGACTGTCTGTTTTTTTATTGTAATATCAGTTAGTTATAAAAAGATAGATGAAACCTCAGATTTTTCTACTCAGAAGTCAACTTTCTGTTTCAAGGACTCTGGAGTCTAATTCTGATGTTTCATGCAGGTGGTAAGATAAATGAGATATAGCTGCACAGTACCCTCCTTACACTCCCTTTCAGCTACCTCAGAATTTCTGGAGGGCAGCCAGAGCAGTGACTTCTGCCTTAGTTTGCAGACAGCCCCAAAGAGTGGCTCTGGGAGAGAAAGCTGAATATTTGAACAATGTTCCAAGACAGCCCAGCATCACACAGCTGTGCATACTTCTGCTGAGAGTGTCTGGGTCCTTTGTTTTCAGTCTTGATTTTGTAGGCAAGGACTGGGGAAACTACCCAGAAGGGCAAGGATTCTCACTGTGGAGGAAGAGATGATGATCTGCCTTTCCTCTTCCACATTTGTTTTTCCTCTTTTTCAATAAAGAGAAGAGCTGAGATTGTAGGGAGCCTGGGCCATCCCTGTTCAGTTGCAGTCTGAAGATACACAATGAGAAAAGGTGTCCACAGCTGGATCTTGATGCTCTTTAACTCTCTTCTGCCATAGGGGGTCTTCATAGCAGGACACAGAGCACTCCAGACCTTGCCCTGACACAGGTTATTAGCTGAAGTGTGTTGAGGGATGTGGAGAGAGAAAACACATTTCCCGAACTGGAGCTGGTCCTGCCTCTCAGGCTGTCAGTAATGTTGATCCTGCCAAGGCACTTGGCTAGTTGCATCTTTTATATTTCCCCTTTTGACAACTATAGTAAAGATCTTTCCTCAATATTGCTACATATCAGTGTTTGCAGCTATCTGCTTTGCTCCTCTGCCAGGATTTTATTACTCAGCAGCAGGAATAGCAGACCCAGACAAGAACCTGCATCTCTGCTACTCTAGTGCACAATCTGATACCTTACATCATTGGTGCAACAAGAGAGCACGGCAGTGTGGTCTTAACAGACAGCTGAGGCACAAATATACATGAATGAAAGGCAGGGTAGGTAGGGACAGCAATATCTTAAACCATGTCAGTACACTTCAGTGAAAGATATCTGTTAAATAATTAAATTGATCACTCTGCTAGCCGCATGTATCCATATTTACCCAAAGTAAATAGAATACACAAAATTGTAATTCAAATGTTACATCAGAAAGTCCTTAATTTATCCATCTTCCTAAATTACTTTTATGAAAGCATTTGTTAGGGTTCTCTTTTACATTACAAACATTATATTTGCAGTTTTCGTTAACAAAAGTTAGTTGCATATGATGTCATGCTGACTGTACACCATTACTTTTACACAACTAGCTAAAGAAATACTAAGAGTAAAAAAGGGTTTCTCAGTCTGGACACTTACATTTCTCTCTACAAAGCAGAAAACATACAATCACTCAGTAAATGATATTCTATTATGGTAATAATGAATGACATAAAAAACAGTATAAAATGAAGTTCAACTATAATAATAATTCAAGAACATACCAGCTCCAGGGTTTATACAGAAATCCAGATAATCTGGAGCAGGGAACCTGTGTTTCCACAGGAGGTATACAAAAAGTTGTGGTGGAGAGAAGGAAGGCACTTCATTTGTGGGACATCAATAGCAGCTGATTTGCTCTTGGGCTCAGTCACTGTTGTAAGTCCCTTTCCCTCCTACACAAGCAGGAAGATTAAGAAAGACACTGGCCTGCATTCGGGCGAGGAGACACTGCTTATTTAAGGAACCACCCCTTGGTAAGATTTCTTTTTTTTTTTTTTCCTTGCCCCACCCCCCCCATACTTCAAATATTTTTAAGCCTTTAGAAAACTGAGTTCTGAAGAAACTGTTCTTTTCTCCTTTATTTATTTTCAATTGGTAATGAACTAACATGAGAACAGAACCTTTTATTTGAAGATCTGGGGTTTTTACTGAAGGTATTAGACACCATGAGATTTTTTTTGGTGCTTGTGCAGACTTAAGGAATTGTTTTAGTGTTGCTTTGGTTTCTTACTTCCCAACCTATTTTAATTGGCAATAAATTAATGTTCCATAAATCTTTTTAGGCCATAGAGGTACTGCTAAATGGTATCACTGTCTTTATCTTGACCCTCAAGATTCTCCATCTTATTTTCTTCCCTTGTCCTGTTGAGGAGGAGGAGGGAGAGAGTAGCCAAGTGGGCATCTGGCAGCCAAGCAAGGTCATTCCATCACAGAATGCAAGATAAAAACACAGCCTTCAGGAGGAGTCCCCTGCCCCCGTTATGTGCATTGTCTCTTCCTCTTGTTCAGTGTAATGATAAGATTGTCACTCTACTTGCCCTGAAAATCATAACAACCACTGCTATGTTTTGTGCCAGCAGTGACCAGTATCCAACATTCAGACTTCTTCTTGTGTCTCTGATCATCTTAGGAATTAGTTTTCAAGGTAATTAATTGTTTTCAGCCTCTATAGCTTCTCCTGTTTGACCTCAGTTTACACTGAAAAAATTATAGAAATCTAATGCCTGAGCATTGCCTTAATTATTAGGCATTTTGGATTTAGATTTAGATTTGCATATAATTTATTACTCACACAGAAAGAAAGGTGGGGCTAATTACTTCATTTAGTTTTGCCCTGCAGATGGAATAACCTGTCTTCCTTTATTGTCTCCATAAAAATACTATTCTTAGACTATTTCTATTATAATTCTGTGTCATTATAAGTCATTGATGGGTTTCAGTAGGATTTGTGAAATGAGTAATTTCACAGGCAGACAAACCAATAGACCAGGACACAAATCAAGAAGTTCAGATTCTAGCTCCATCTCAGCTATCCCTTTCACTAAATTATTATTGCTGCATTTTGTGATGAAATACCTTATTTCTTCAGGACTTCTGTGCATAGTTTTGGGATTTCTCTGGTTTAACTCAATTCTTCAGAGTTAAATTGATTTTTTTTTGAGTTTTGCCATAGTTTTTTAAAAGTCCTGATTTTTTTTTCCATAAAATTAAATTTATATATATATATAAATGAAATAAAAATGCTTTTACTTTTCTAACTCATACTCTTATCCATCATCACCTTCATCTTTACAGTATATTTTTTAAATTGGTAGAGAAATGAGCTAGCACACACAGAAGTCAGTACTTCTGATAAATTCAGCGAACTCTGGTAGAATTCCTAAAGGCTCACACTCTTCCAGACAGAGCTAATATTCTGTCTGGAACAGCTCCCAAAACAGGCATGTTTTAACAAGTACATTTATGGTTAAGCTGAATTGTGAAATGAGAAGTATGTAGAACTGAAAGGCTCCTGACAGGGTTTCAACTTTATTCAAAAAGGGAAACAAACACAGACAGGTGCAAAATCCTCCTAGAATTTCCTGAGGCACAGTCCTATTTACAAAGGAAGCCAGCCCTGCTGAAGGTAGTGATCAGTTGTCCTTGACTCCAGCCACAGGAAGTGTGATGGGCAGCTGCAGGGGTTTCAGAGGGCATGGGGACTCCAGCAGCCTGCATGGTCCTCTGAGATGGGGTTTTGGATATCTGTGTCCAGGTGCTGTCAGCAGGGGTGGTCCCTGTGAGAAGAGGCCTGAGCAGCATGGTGGGCTTTTGCCAGCCAGCCAAGGTGAACCCATCCCATGTGGACAGAGAACACTTCCTTTCCATGACAGACAAGCCATTGTCCCCAGAGCCCTGTCCACCTGGCCCACAGGACAGCCAGAGCTGTAGATAGTTCCTTTCTTTTCCAGCACAGACATCACAGGGATAAGCCTGTGGTTTGATCTTTCCATTACGAAGACATCCCAAGTCACTATAGAAACAGACTATATGCCTCCAAAGGCCCTGCTTGCCAAAGCATGGTATCCTTGCTGTGATAGAAGGTAGGAAGAAAAAGCTTTTCTCTTTTAAAAATGCCTTCACCTTCACCTTGGAATGTGTAATGCCAAACACATCAAACAGCTCTTCTGAAAGAGGCTTATCTTTGTCTCATGGTACAGTCAATATGAGACTGTTTCCTTGCCCTCTTCTCCAGAGTCCATCCTAGGCAAGCAAGAGAGGATATAAGCATTCCCAGTGCCACACTATAATCAGGACACTGTGAGCTGTATGAGAGCCCACAGGCTCAAGAGCTGGACAAATTTATGGGCTATAGCTATACCCAGAGTTATTAAATAAAAAGGCAACACTTCTGGTTGTGGAAATACCTGAGCTAAATGGTGGAGAATGGAGAACATCTGCAGGGAGCACTAACAGATGCTCTCCATACTCATACCACTGCTGGAGATAGAATCCTAAGCTAGGAGGCCTGATAAAGCTCTTCCTCAGCTCTTTTCATTGCCGCTGTTGAACAAAATCTTTTCCAAATTTTACTGAAGCTTGATAAAAGTCCTAAGAAAGCTTTTTTCTATGAATCAAGTCCTTTGCATAGCATTTCCCTCTTCTAGCTATAGTTACATGACTATTATGTCAATTTTCCATCGTCATATTCATACAACCTGCTTTGAAGGGAGAATTAATAGAACAAGTCCAGTTGTCTCCTGGCAACTAATTTGTGCAAAGAAAATAAGCCTTTCTAACACAGAGGTCCCGTGTAGATCAAATGCATTCTTTGAGGTTCAGAAAAGCATTTGAGAAAAATATTTCAGTGCAGGAGACACCTCTGCTAGTTATGCGACACTTTCCTTTTGTTTTCCAGGTCAGGATTGAATGATTCAGAAGGAATAGCTTCAGACAGCATTTAATCTACTTTCTGGACTGCATAATAAAAGTGTGACACCCAGAAATGATGGATAGAAACTATTGTCTGTCTAGATATTGTCTGTTGATTCTAAAACTGCCTTTCCTCTGTATCATTGTACCATGACATGGATCAAGATCAGAAAAGTTAGAATTTTTCTCATTTTATGAATGTAATTTTGTCAAAATTATATTCTGTAGGTTTTAAACTACTAATTGAACATGCACAGTCATAAAAATGTTTGAAAAGAAATAATAAAAGTCTTGTTTTTACAATTTTTTACCATTTTATCATTGCATTTTACTATTTCCCAGTTCTACATAAAATTTAGTAATTCATTCCATAATCAGATTACCCAATTAGAAGATACAGTGTTTGTATTAATTGCAGAAGAATACAGAACACAATGAATGTTTTCAGGCTTCTAGAAGCACTGAGATGACCATAAAATGCTCAGACTTAAACAGTACATTGACACAGTGCTTCTAATGATTTTTTTTATGTTATTATTTTTCCTTTTTTTTGTGAACTTCATAACTTTTTTCTCCTTGAAAAGTTGCCTGGAAAATGGAGGAGGCTAAGAAAACTACCTTATCTCTGTTAAGATGCTGTCTGCACCAGCACATTCAATCATCATAGGTTCTCAGCTTGGAAATTTGCATTCATTGCCGTGACACCAAATATAATTTTGTGATCAGTTTGGACAAGGACCTATCTGTCACTGACTGACCTCCCATCAGCTGTCCATTGCTAAAGCAAACACAAGTCAGCATTACTCAACAAAATTCTCACATTCCAGTAGATGGAAGCTAAACCTTCATCTACCCACTCTCCTTTGTGATACCACATCTGAACAAAGTGATGTATTTCGAAAAGACTTCTCAGGACCATTTATTTAGTGATTTATATTTTATTAGTTCTGTACATTTCTGGATGTTTTACTCAAGATAGAAAATTTTTACTCAAGACAAAACACACTTAAAATTTCTTAAGATGTAACATCATCATGACACTAAAGAGCCTTTAACAGTATTTTCAATATATAGTTTATCATCAAATATTTTATAATTCCAAATTATCCATGTTTTGTTATGTTTTCTTTGCCAATAGAAGTTAATCTGAAGGAAGTTTTTAATGGTCTAATAGCCAGAGAGAGTAATAACCTCCAGAGTCTCACTTTAGAACCTTAACACAAAAAGCTGTTAACAAATGATCATAATAATAGATAGAATTATTGTTTCCAAACACAAGGATCATTTTTATATGTAGTTTAATCATCTGCTTTTCCTATAATATATTTTTAAGTTAAACATATTATGAAGTAAAAAGTTTATAAAAATCATAAACATCAGACCCGGAAAAGCCACAGTGGCATTAAGTCAAGCCATGGCTACTCTGTCTGAGGAACTGATAGAGCTGGACCTTTGGGATCATCAAATCTGCTGTTTGTTGTGAGCTGCATGACCATATGTATTCCATAGGTCAGGATCCACAGTAAAATTATAGATGTCACCAAGCCCATCCAAATTCCAGGAGTGAAGAAACCTGTACAGTCACTTGCGTAGGAAAACTGGTTGTTTATAATGTTGAAGCCTTGAATCTGAAAATGAGGAAAGGTAGATAGATGAGTGCAATTAAACATAGTCCTTACTTTCAGGATATGTGTAGTAATTACAAAACCCCACATCTTTTAACTATCAATCATAATTTTTGCCCATTAAAAAAATAGTGAGAACAAAATTCTCTGCAAAACAATTTTCCAGATCTCCTTTTCCTGCAGGAAATTAAAGATGTAGAATCCTTTTTTTTTGGTAAGAAGTAGGTTCCCTACTTCAGAATTTTTTATTACTTTCAGAAATAAAGAGGGGACATGTGGTCAGTATTCTGCATTCACTGTATTCTGATCAGTATTCTGTATTCACATAATCAGTATTATCAGTATTCACTGATCATCAGATCTATGACCACTTCAGAACCAGGAAACTTAAAGCACTCAAAGGCATAAGAGTTAAAGCTCTTCAGATCACTAGATTTGTTGAAATAGTCTGAGAATTTTAGCTAATAGCTCCTGGACTAACAAAATTCCTAGAACCTACTTTAAAATGCATCTAATAAAGATGATGACCTTTTTTGGCTGAGTTTTAGTGAGAGTTCAAGGACAAAAAAGTTGTGAAATCTTTCTTCCCCCCTCCTTGGAATTCAAAGACTCAAAACAGGAGGAAAGGTTTGCTTTATTGAAGGATGGGATATGTGTTGTCTGTTAATTTATAAAATCTATATAAACTTTTCCAGCAGTTAGAAAAGTTTGTAATATCTCTGATGTGACTGAATTCACAATGTTTGCCACTGGCTGTCCTCTGACCGTATTATTTTTCTCAGAAAATAAACTAATTTGGAAATATATTCTCTGTCTAAATCCCAATTGTTCAAAAATATCAACAAATGGAATGCCTTTGAGACCACTGACTGCCTAGAAATTTTCTTCAAACCAATCAAAGGATCAGAAAACTATGAAGAAAAGGAAGACAATCCCCCCTCTATGAACATGCACATAATGGCATGGGCACTGATTCCTTTAGAAGGAAGGGAACAAAACTGGTGGAAGAATAGGAAGGAAAGAATTAATCTGATTAATTTTGATTAATTCTTAAATAATTTTATAAAGACACATTAAGATTGGGATTCTTAAACATTTACAGAATCTTTGAAATGTGTGTGCAAGGAAAGCACCAAATATCATGAACCCACTGTAAAGAATTGGCATGTTAAAAATTACTATTTTCCATAAAATATTATCAAATTAAATTAAAAGAGGATTACTTTATTTGAATCACTTCTCTAACCTGGCAATAAGCAAGAAAGCAGAAGATCATGGATTTCTACTTTTATGTGTTCCCACACCATGATTATTCCATGATTTGCAATAAAGTACATTGAAAGCTTGAGTTTATTTGTGGTAATAAAAGAGATTGTACTTCCTAGGAAAGGTGTTGGTACAAACTGAACAAATCTACCATGCAACAAATGCACCAGTAAACACTCTGGGTTTGCATTCAGCCATGGCTCAGGTCCCTAAAGTTTATGTAATATGTGTGCTACGAGCAATATCTGTACCTTCCAGAATGGTGATTAATAAAAATAATGTTATGTGAGGAACAAAAGGCTCTTAAGATAATGTGGAGGTGAAGAAAATTTTAACAATTCAACCTTTTAGAATAATCTTTCCAAGTTAAATCATGGTAGCTAACTCACAAAGACTGTCTGCTTTCACCAAAGGTACTCAGACTTCTGATTAAAGCAGGATTAGTGAACATAAGCTGCAGGGCCGGACCACTGTTTGCACAGCTTTAGAGAATACATGACTGCAAAAGCCTTTGCTTGTTAAGCCACTGCTTTGACCAAAAGTGAGAATGTGAATAGGAGTCATGAATGTAGCCTGAAAGACTTATTGACAATAAAAACAGACAGAAGGAGATGATTTATGTCATTTGTGTTCCCAAAAATAGATTGAAATTCTGGAAAGCAATACACATTTCCTACCACATTTACAAGGACTCTCGGAAGTACTTAACAGGTATATTCAGTTTAGAAGGACTTTGCCATTCCTGATTTAGAGCCAGAAATACTAACATTTATTATTTCAATTCCACAATTTTTTTTAAACAGCATTATGCTTATTGAATGATCTAGGTGAAAGATTCAATTGTACATTCCTAAAATGCTATATCTACTTTCAGGAAGGAGATGAAGAATATGCTGGGTTATTTTATTGTTTTTCTGAAGCTTAATCATTTCTGTGGGGGTGTTAGATACCAGGAAAAAAATGAGAATCTTAGCAGCATATATAGAAAAGTTAAAAATACTTACATGTGGTTCTCTAATATTTATAAATGCAAAAGTCATTTGTATACAGGCCTTTGTCCAGTGGAAGTTTTGATTTTGGTGTTTAGACCAGTCATTTGTCTTGATCATACAAGTCTGTATTTACTGTTAATTTTAAGATATTTTTGAATGGAGATTTCTCATCATATGAGAAAACTATTGACAAAAACTTCAAGTAAAATATGCTGTGTTTATGGCTCTTAAGTGCACACCAAACTTCTAATTTTTTAACTTTGAGATATTTAAGCTACAAAGATTCAAAATATTCTTGATTTTCAAGGTTTTGGCAATTTTTGATGGGTTTCAAAGTACTTCTGTACCACACATACTAAAGAAAAGCAGTGTTTTTGGGGTCGGCCTCCTCTTTAACTTCATTGACAAATATGAGATCCTCAAAAGTACAAAAGGTGTCGTGGTAGAAGAATCATACCCGTAGCAACAGCAACCAGCAAAACCCCCACCAGACCCAGAGCAGTGTTGGTGCTCTGCAGAGGTGTGGTGACATCCTGGGCTGTGACCATGACCAGCCAGCATCCCACAGAGCTTCTTTTAGATGGTAGTGAGTGAGGGAGCTCTAGATCTGAAGTTAAGGGCTACACCTGTTCAACCTTGCCCAGGAAAAAGCTGTACAAGGCTTCCCTGTGCAGCTGCCATTGTCCCTCTATTACTGTGATTCAGCTTCCAGGACCCAGCATTGCAAAGTGCAATTGTGCCAGTTTGATTGGCATTAGATCCTAGTTTCTAACTTATTGCATAACATTGACACGAAAATCATGTTTCTCAGTTTCAGCAACAAGATTTTGTGCTGGCTGCAACTACTAAGCACATCCCACATGCTTTTTTTCACCATGCAATAGAGTTTGGGGGTTTCTAAACCTTACGCAATAACAAAGACTTGCACTGAGATCACGTTTCACTATGTATCAGTGGATACCTGGAAAAGTATGACCTAGGTTAGACAGAACTTGGAAATGAGCCCAGAATGGGGACCTTCTGTTTTCTCACACCACAGAGGAGTATTAGACTGGGAGTTTTGAGGTTGTGTTCTATGCTTAGGATTTAATCAGAGTAAGAGCCCTTTCTCAAGAGGAACTGGAGTTTCTGTTGTCTGAACAGTGGAAGTAGCTGCTGTTCCAAATCAATAAGGAAGGTGGGAAACTACTACTTCTACTCTTGGTTGAGACCACAATGAAAGGATGCCTACTAAGGTTGGAGCAACGCCTGTTTAAGCTTTAAGAAGGCAGTAATATCAGTGCATATAGAAGCTGACAGAAAAGATAGGTGCTAAGTACTCACTTTGTAATTTCATAGGTCATGGCCTTTCATATCTCAGTGATGTGAAAGCCTAACTCCAAAGAGTTTACTAGGTAAAGTACAGTTGCATGAACTATGGTATTTTCAGGCCTCTACAAAAACATGACATCATAAGGAACCTTCACAACATTGGTATGTATTGCAACATTGTTTCTCAAAAAATGGTGAGACTTGATGCTGGAATTTGTGGAAAATAAATCTAAGCACTAATACTCTTTCTGTGAGATTTCCATTGCTTAAGCAGAAATGTCAAATCTGGAGTCAGATTATTGAGATTTGGTTTGTTATCAAAATTATAAATGCAATTATATCAGAATTTGTATCCAGTTATCATGGAGTTAGCTCATGTTTGACAAATAGAGTACAGTTTATAATTATTCCCATTATTTTCATGATCTCTTTCATTAAAGAGATCCCTTAGTGCAATATTGTTTTAAGATATAAATGTTGTTCTGCTTCTCTTAAGTCAAGAGCAAAGCTCAAAGTAGTAAGGGTGTCATCATCTGCGCCTCACATATGTCGTATTTACTACTAAATATGCAGAAAAGCTATGTGTCATTCAAAAAAAGCCATCTGCTTTCCCTCTGGGTCATGCAGGAACCAGTACCATTCCTGATGAAGTCCAAGGCAAACCTCCCATTAAACCTAACTATGCTGGGCTTTGTTTCTATCTGCAGGAGTACAGACAGTCCCTGCCACCGAAAACAGCATCCACACTAAGCTGTACTTTCCTAGGTAAACAGAGAACCAAGAAATCAAATGAAAACAAAGTTAGCAGCATAAAAGCATCCACCTAAGAGGCCCCTGTTTCCAAGAGCTGCCCAATTCATTAAACAGGCATGAGGACTTAGCCATTCTTTGCCTGATTAAGCACATTTGGTTTAATTGGGTTTTCTTTCTGTAGACAACTTCATAGTTTTGTTTTTCAAAGCTGTGCTTTCATGTTTTCCTTGTTCAGCAACTGGCATCTTTTTTACCCCTCTACTGAATAGCTCACCTAGGGGAACGGCTTTTCTTTTATGTTTTCCCTCAGACTGGAATGAAAGCGAAGGCATTATGAATGTTTGTCATTCACCTCCTACAACAGCAAGTAATAGTTCTTGGAGTTATCTCTGAAATGGCAACGCATACTCACTTGCAACTTGGAAATGAAAACATCCCAATTTTTTGCCTCATTGTTGGATGGAACCAGCCTTGCAGGATAGAGATTGCTTGTTCCCACCAGCTGACAATGAAATGAATACTCTGCAGGAGCAGAGATGCCAGAAACATTAAATTTAGCTAACTTTTCTCCATCTTGTACAATCTCAACTAAATCTAAAGTGGACCATCTTCTAGCCGAGACTTCATAGAACTTGTTGGTCATTAAAAACCTAGGAACACAACAGAGGACAAAAACAAAAAGTCAAAAGTTTAGAAGGAAAAAAATAATATACATTTGGTAAAGTAACAGTTAAAGTAACAGTAAAAGGTTCACTATTGCTGGCTGCAAACATCACAGCTGAAGATGACATGGCCCCCACATCATTGTTTTAAGTGAAGAGGTTCTGTGAATGTGTTTACTACTTAGGGTTTCACCTCACAAGAACAGCTTTCTATAGCTGTGGTAGGCAAGAAGCAAATGCAGTTTCATTCTTCAAGGGCCTCTGCCAGTGCTGTATTTCATCAGAAACCAACAGCTTATAATAAATGGAGGCAAAGCTGAGAAAATGTCAGCAAGACTGCAGTGGCTCTGAATAAATATTTTATGGGATTTTTGGATAATTGCTTTTATGATAGGTATAGGCATGATAGCCATTCTAATTTATCATTGCAATTCTTTCTTGGCTCAAAAGCCTAAATGGCAATTTCCTTTGCAAAGTTCTGAATTTGGCGTAGAAGACAGAGCTCTCTCTCACCGGTGGGTCAGGAGGGATTGTCAACTCTAGTTTCATAATTTGAAGTAGGCTAGGCACAAAAAACTATTTTCTTATTTTGAAAACATCTGTGTATGTGTGGTATTGCAGCAGTTTATAATAATGAAATTTATATTACTACCAATGCAGTCTGAACAGCTCCCAACAGACATCCAAACATCCAGAAGTACATTCTGATCCTTTACAGATCAGGACTATGTGCTACTCTTTGCCACTTTTTATACAGTTACTTTCAAGCATTCAAGCTACTTCATAAGGAAATTATAAGCCTTTCTCCTTATTGTACATTGTTTAATACTTTAACCCTTACTTGGTCTACGCATGTTTATCTCTACATAATTTGCTAATGATTTCTCTTGATCATTAGTAAGCATGAAAGATTTAGAAATCTATTTATCAATAAAAAAGAATTGCTTCAAACTTAAATATTTTAATATGTCTATCCACAATGGGTAACACAGCATGTTGACTTTAAAATTTGAAGCAATAACTTAGATGTAATTATGATTGGTTCAAAAAAATAGTATAATCATCTTAAATGAGGCACAGTATAGACTATTTTATGTTCTATAGCTATATGTATATAGAGAAAATATTCTCTCTGTAGAATATTGCTTGTTTGTTCAAATTAGTTACTTTCAATATTGTGTCATCCACACAGCATAGAATCTAAACATAAATGATGCTTCTAAAAAATATTTATTAATAATCAGTGGCTTTTGATTCATGTAAGTTCAGAAACCTCAAGAGTTTCAAAATGCTCAGAAGGAATTCCAGAACACAGTGTCATTGAAGTGAGACAAGGATATTTTTTCTTATGGCATTCTTTATGTTTTAAGCCTGAACAGTTCTACCCATAAAACATTGCACTGCAAGCATCAGTGAAAAAGAAAAAAAAAATTCCATCCAGTCCACATTTACAAATATATATAGAAAATATTCTATTCTTACATAGTTGCAAAATTAAAATCTTGATATTATTGCTAGAAGAAAGGAACATTTTCCTGATGTACAGTATGATCTGAACAGAATTTCCATGGTGCCCTAGTAGCAATGCTGTAGGCACTTGCTGAAAACCAGTTAGAGAGAAGTTTACTTAAATGTGTATGACAACCACAGAGGCTGGGTGTGGTCTGTACTTTTGCTGATAAGATGAAAAAAGCGGTACAGAAGGAAATTCCTTTTAAACTGACCAAATAAACAAAACGTTTTAGAAGACCATGTATATGAGTACACTCTAAAATAACTTTGAAGGGAATGCTGTCTCTATACATTACACCAAAGATTAAAATGTTGTGTTACTTGCAGACTTATGAGAATTAACATTCTAATTGGTTAAGTAGTTGAGCACAGTTAACTTAATAATGAAGGCTGTTATCCTTAGCATTTTTCCAAACAATTAACAGTGAATAGCCTCCAACAAGCACACACTTAACTGATAATGAGTACAACTGTAGTTCATTAAATTACAAGAAAAAAATGCATTCAAACAACAAAAATCTATAAAATTACTTAATTTAGTTTAACATTTTCTCAAATGAGTAGATAGCAAATAGAACATATTATAGCAAATTAATGATACAGAGTGGAGAGAGAACAAAGGTTTTATCTGCAGAACAGAAAGTACCTTGTATTCTTAAGGAAATGTTCATGTTAAAGATTAGAGACAATTATGTACATTAGAGACATTATGTACTTCATGTATGGTGACAGAGAAAATTCCTGGTCATGGGCCAGGTTCCCTTTGTGCCAGATAACTGTATGAACTCTGAATGCCACCACCACTGATCATGTCTCACGTGGCTAATCATTACAAGCAGAGGTATTTCTGAAGCAGAAGATAGCTAGAATTACGTTTCAAATATTCAAAGAGAAACACAACTGTTAAGCAAAAGACTTAAAAGCATGTTTTTTGGGCCAGCTCTGTTCTGTTCTATACATTGAGCAACAACAGCAGTCAAGTATGTATCAATGTAAGTTTGGAATAGTAATGTTCTGCACTCCCATTCACTTTGACACTTTTTCTCGGAGGAAATGACAGACAAGTGCTTGAATGGTTGGATCATTTATGAGGGAACTGAGATGGTGCTTCTTCCAGCAAAGGACTGCTGCCCACAGCTCCCACTCCTGCTGCAGCAGTGCCTTACTTTCCTAACACTTTCACAAGAACACTCTACAGCCACTCCCTTACAGCTCATCTCCCAGTGCAAGTGCAGGAGGATGAGTGAGTCTGTAGCTCTTCTGGAGGGAGCTTCCAGCTGTGTGTGCCCAGGAGGAAGCAGCAGTTGCAGCTGTCAGTGGGAGGTGGGACGTGACCAGCTGCTCTGTACGTGGGCACAGACTGCTGCTGCTGATAAGGGGGACAGCCTTTGCATCCTGCTCATGTTGCTGAAGTTATTGAAGAATAAACTGAGCTATTTGAACATGGTCCTCTCTGGAGTCACTTTCAAGGTATGCTACCCTAGACTTAAATAAAAGGCCTTTACAGAGGGAAAAAATGGAGTTGTGGCTCTCAGCTCTGTTCCTTCCACCTCTCTGCCCTGCTTGTGTCCTGCTTGTTAAGGCAGACCATGATCTTACCACAATGCAATCTTGAAAAAGAAATCAAATCAAAATGAACCAGAAGGGGAAAACAGAGGTTGCAACATGTCTCTATGGATTTTAGAAGCTCTGGACAAGAGACATGCTG
>QUSF01000009.1:6295385-6333652 GCA_003676055.1 Chloebia gouldiae | reverse complement strand
TAATTTATAAAGGCTCTGAGGTGTTATGTGTTGATACCAGCCAGCAGCCAAGCACACATTTAGCTGTTTGCTCACTCCTCTTGTTCAACAGGACAGGGGGGAGAACAGAAAGAGAAAAAAGGAGGAAACTTGTGGGTCAAGATAAACACAGTTTAATAAGTTAAGGGGAGAGGGCAAAAAAGCACAAAAGCAGTCAGTCTCTATCTCCCACACACAGGCCAACGTATAAGTGAAGGTCGAAGAAATAGTTACCCTGAAAGCTACTCCCTACATTCTTCCTCTATTCAATTTTATATTTCTAAGCACCTGTGTCATAAATAAAAATTGACCAATTTAGACATATTTGTGTTTATTTGCCCTGAAAGTCTATTAAAAACCTGGATCACACATGGCTCAGTGGGATAAATCAAATTCTTCTGCAAAACACAGCCAGCCTATGCTATTCTTATTTGCTTGGCATGAAAACATCCAGACCTTACCTGATCTTTCTTTTAAAGTCCTCACCTATTGTGGAGCCTGAGTTTCTTATTCCAGCTTCAAGGGCTGTTTATGCATTTTGGTATTTAGCTATAACATGTTCAAGCAAAAGCACAGTTCAAGAAAGACTTTGTGAATATTTCTGCCTCTACTACAACAGGCTCAAAGGATAGAAAAAAATTTCCTGAAAAAGAAAGCAAACATGAACCATTCACCTTTTGTACTGGCATTTTCATTTAAATTACAGTTTGTTTGCAGAGTTGCTTCAAATTTCTTCTCTCAAGATGCAACTCAAATTCATGACCAGTTAAATTTTTTATCCAATAATTAATTAAAATCATAAGTTTTTAATAAACAGACTACTAAACATAATTCTAAATAATCTTCACTAAATCCATGTGTGCACTAACATCACATGTGATCTTCTGCTAGTGTCAGAAAACAAAATCTAAGATAAATGTTTCAGCTGCCAAAGGATTTTGTTTCTATAGTACTGTCTCAAGGTTTGCAATTTGCCATTGTACAGTTAAGTGAAGCCTGTTGACTACGAAAGGAAACAACACCTTTAAGATCTAGCTGTTAACTAGCTTTGAAGCACAGTGTCATGCTCCATAGGATGCTTTGTGATTTGTACTAATTTCTGGAACTGTAATTTTACTAGAAAGGATGATATTATGCTGAGGATAGCCATATTCAGGACATGTAGAAAACAACCGCATTCATTCACACAGAAAGAGATTACAGCAGACCAGACAAGATTTGTGCTAGGATGTGCAAAGATGAAGAATGAGAATGAGAATCAGAGCAGTGTTTTGGAGGGCCTGTCTCTATCAGAGTGGGATAGGAGCCCTAAAGAGCAAACAGAAAAACATCAGGGCAGCACCAGAGAAAATTATATTTTGGGACTTGTAGTAAAAGGAAAAATAGAGCTTGAGTTAGAGTCTTAGTTTGAGATCAGTATCTTTTGAATGGGATGCAAGGAAAATATTTTCTTAATTTCCCACAGTGTTTAGGGAAATACGTGTCTATTTCATAGTTTACATTACTGAGACTAAGGCATGCTTGACACCATCACCAAGGACAAGTCCCAGGGATCCTATATGCTGCTAACTTCAATAGTCAAAAAAGTAAAATTACTATACTAACAGCAATCTTAACTGTACAGTATGTTCTCTTACAAAGCTCTAGCTGGTTGAGGGAGAAGGGAGATGTATGTCTGGTTTTTTGCCACCTGTCATGACCTCTGATACTGACTACAAGTGTCTCTATGCACTCTGAATACCACTCCAAACACATCACTGACTCTCCTCAAGACAAGTTCTTCTGGGATCCTTTTACCTTAACAAAGAATGTCTTTCTGTCTCAGTGTAAATAATTGCATTTATTCATTTGAGCATTCATCTGGACAGGCTGGATTGATGTGCCAGGGACAATGGTATGAGGTTCAACAACATCAAGTCCTGCACTTGGGTAACAACAGCCCCAGGCAGCACCACGGGCTGGGGACAGAGTGGCTGCAAAGATGCCTGGTGGAAAAGGAGCTGGGGGTCGTGGTCAACAGCAGCTGAACATGACCCTGCCTCTGCCCAGGTGGCCAGAAGGCTGATGCCATCCTGGCCAGTGTCAGCACCAGTGTGGGCAGTGATTGTCACCCTGCACTCAGCACTGATGAGGTCGCGCCTGGAATCCGGTGTTCAGTTCTGGGCCCCTCACTGACAGAAAGGCATTGAGGTACCAGAGCATGTCCAGGGAAGGGCAACAGAGCTGTTGAAGGGGCTGGTGCAAAATCCTGTGGCACAAGGAGTGGCTGAAGGAGCTGGAGGTGTTTAGTCTGGAGGTGAGGAAGCTCAGGGGGGACTTTATCAATCTTCCTCTCCCAAGAAGACAGAACAAGAAATGGACTCAAATTGCACCAGTGAGATTTAGGTTGGATATTAGGAGAAATTTCTTCAGTTTAAGGGTTGCCAGGCCTTGGAAGAGGTTCTCCAGGCAAGTGGCTGAGTCTCCATCCTTAAAGATATTTAGAAGATATTGCAATTAGGATATGGTTTAGTGGTGGACTTGACAGATCTGGGTTAAAGATTGGATTCAATGATCACAGACACATTTTTAAATGTAAACAATTCTATGATTCTCCCTTTGATTTTTCTTCCCTGGTCTTCCAATTCCCTAGTTTTTCTTCCCTCTTGCCATGGTAGGAGAAATATGGTCTCATCACCATCTATGGAGCAATAAAGACTTTAAAAATTTTGCACCCCTCATCAACCACAAGCTAGTACTAAAAGAGTGCACTGGCAATCCACATTAGGACTCAATGCAGCCCAGGCCACACAGGTAGATTTCAACCCCTCAAAGTCTTTACAAATCACAGTTAGATTTATCTGAGAGGACTGTTGAATTATCCCATTAGTAAAACAGGAAGCTGCATATATCAGTACTTTACAATATGGATGTTTGTCTACAATATTTTTTCAAAACTTTACCTGAGCATAATAATATATTATTTCTGTACAAAGACTGTACTATTGTTTTCCTGCATCATGACTCTTCAGAAGAGAAAGCAAATAATAAAAAATATTTTTAATTAACTTCTTCCCTATTTTTGTTCCTAATTTATTAACAGGTATTGTAAACCACAAAAGATCTATTTAAAATAAATTGTAAGTTACCTTATCTCTAGGCTGCTGATTCCATTCACTGGATTTGTGTATTTTAATGACAATCTAAGAATAAGAAACAGATTTTTAATGTTAGAGTAGTCAGCTTTAATTAGATCATTGTGACATTTCAATTTGATGGATATATTGTAAATCAGTAGGCAATTACAAAAGTCATATAGCAAAGGTTCTGTACATAGAAAAATATGACTAAATATTCCCAGGGTTTTATTTACCCAAGAGCAGGTGCTTCAAAGTAAAGAAAACAGAGATCATGTTTCATTAATGTACTTCTAGCTGAGTTACTACCTTGTAACTGGCAATACTCCCCTTCAAGGGAATGAAATTATGGCCTCATTAATGCCAGTGGAAATATTTGTGATTGTGAGATCAGGCACAGGGAAACCTCTTTGGACCAAATACAAACAAACAAAGAAGTGGGGAACATAAGAAGAAAAAAATCATAACAATAACAGGCCTTGTCTAAACAGTTTTTGTGGTCTTAATTTTTTTTTCTAAGAATACATTTTTCTAAATTTTTGGGTGCTTTAGAAGAAGAAAATTAAAATAGCACTGATTTTTCACTGTAATATTTCTGAAAGTTTTCAGAATTACATGTATTATGATATGAAATTTCTTATGCTACTCACGTTGTGTTGCTGTCTGAGCACTCAGAGGCAGAAATATCCACATTCTGTGTTAAAAATGTCGCATTTGTCAAATCTATTAAAACCGAACTGTTGGCTTTGAGGCTAAAATTACTAGCATAAAAAAGGATGCATGTGTAATTTCCAGTGGTTACATTCAGAGGAGGATATGACAAACTTTCTTCTTCTTCAGCAGCCATTAACTGTCGTCTCAATTCTGCCACCACATCAGTTCTTCTAGAATTCTGGAATAAAAACACATTAACAATTCATGCCATTGTAAGAGTCATTTTGGTTGAAAACAGACCTTCACCATTCTGTACCATGAACCCCTGTTCTTCTTGAATCTTTAATCAACCTCAACAGTTGTTACTGTCTGTCTATTTAACTGGTGGTGTGGAGGCTAAAGAGGCAATGCTAACCTAGGTTCCCAAGGCTAGGTGTCCACATGTGAAAATAAGCACCACTGATACTAGGCAAATTAATGTAAAACAATATAGTAACATTCATTTGTGCTAACAGGTAGAAGAAATTTTTTTCCCAGAAGAAAATACTGAAAGAAATTAGCTTTTTATTCTGCAGTAACATCATGAGAAAATTTCAACTTGCTAGTTCAGTAGCACTCTCCCTGTAAGTAAAAGTAACAGTTTTTGCAGTCTTCATTTTAAGAAGCACGAGAGCAGTCTACTTAGCTACAGCAAGCTTATTTTTAGACTTTTCTGAGGGCTTCTGAAAAAAGATCTTTGCTCATTTGGCTGATGTGGTGAACATCAACCTACAAGAGACACATCTGCTTTTAGGATATTTCCAGGAATATTTAGGATATTTCCAGGAATTATATTTAGTAGGCAATGTTTTTCAAAAATGTGCTCATGGCATCTTTGGTAAAGCAGCCCCACAGAACAGTTAAAGCAACTTTACCTTATTACACAAGAAATTTATTTTGTTCTTATCTTACTCCTCTCTTCTTGCTCTATTCATAGCTGGGATATTGAACCTATTTTTGAGTCCTGTGTCAGCTTTACAACGTTGTGTACTATAAGTGGCCTCTACCCTTATATAACTTTATGGTACAAGAAATGAAAGGCATCACAAAAGTTACAAGGATTACCAGAACTGTAATTATGTAGAGCTATTGCCTAGAACTACTTTTCATGGGTTTAAAGACAGTCAAGGACCATTTTCTAGTCTGAAATAGAGATTATATATCACTTTATCACCTGCCTGTGGAGAGGAGCCCCAGAAGATTTTGTCACGTGAACGGCTGCTCTGTAAACGCTATTGGCCATCTGTTATTTACAGCTTGTCTTTGCAGGTACCTGATTCTAGCAATTAAGCAGAATGGGCTACATTAAAACCCTTTGACTAAATGCTCCAGTGAAGAAGGCAATCTTCCCCTCCCATACATGCATACTTTATGAATTTCTTTTTAATTCAGAGTAGTGCCTTTTCAAATATATCAGAACAAGCATTATTTCAAATTAATACCATGTCCTTTAAAAGAAGAGGGTACAACAAAAGAAAATATTCAGCTTTTGATATAAAACTTTAAATCTTTCCTTAGACTTTCCTGAAATGTAATAATTTTATTTCAAACTGAGCGGAAAAGCTGAAGTCTAAATTATATCCTGTCTAACTATTGACTTTACTATGTGGGCCCCATGTATCATCAAAAGAGGGCTTTAAAAACCACCTGCTAAGACCTGAAAACAATGCTACATTGGATACTGTGACTGCGATAACTTTTGGGATTAGGTCAAAGTACCTTAAAATAAAAAGAAAGCTATTAAAATATAATTATAAGACTACAGCTTTATTTCTATTGCTCTCTAAGCAGTGCTTTCCCATGCGGCTCTTACAGATTCCTTTGTCTCTCTCAGAAAGCATATGAACCAAGAGAGTGTAAACCTGGAAAGAAGGGCTTTCAGAGGCAAAGAAATCCACTAGTTTGATAGAAATAGGCAGATCCATCAGGCCAATGCATGGCCCCAAGGTTGGTGTCAGTGGAAAAATTTTGCATTTGTTGACCATGGGATAATCTACTCAACATGTGGTCCAGTGACACCTGACAGGATGCACCAGTCTGAGAGGGGAAGAAGAGCTCTAGCCCAGGAGCTAGTGAGGCTTGATGACAAAGCTTTAAATGAGCTTGGAAGAGGGAAAGGAACAAAACCAGGCTGTCCAGTGATGGGCAATGAGATGGTGTGCCAAAACTTGGGAAAATGAGCATTAACGGGATCCCTCAATCTGCTTCCAACTTAGATATTCTGTGATTCTGTGAATTGAGCATGCTTGAAATCAGAGAGGAATATTTAAAAATTTAGTGTTCAGGCTGAAAGGAGGATCTCTGAAACAGCCCAGCTTGGGACCCACTGGAGACCTGAGGGCAGCAGTTGCTCCTTCCAGGTAACTCCAGTGGGAAGCTGAGAGCTTCCCCACTATGTCCCCATTTCTCTATTTAAGGAACATTTTCTTTTTCTTTTGTTGATGCACAAACATGAGCTTACTGAATCAAAATCATTCTCCGAGGTCATATATTTCATGCTAAACTATAAATTACAGGACACTTCCTTGACAAAAGGATTATATTTACACTGAATTACTATAAATCAAATTAGATTATTTAGAAACAATACATCGTGGAAGTGTTGCCAATCATTACACCGTATTTAATTCTCAGTTCAGTGTGCTCTTCTCCTTCACCTAATCTGAACTGAGGAATGTGTGAATCACTGTCTTATTCTCTGAATTTATTAATGGCATTTTTGATCTCAGTCATGCAGTAAACAACAGCAAGACCTGATTAAATAAGGTACAGAAAACAAAGAATTTACATTTTCCTAGGCCACAATGGAATGTTGTAATTACTAACTGAACCTGCAATAGTGGTAGCCTGAACAAACTTCTTCCCTTTGATCTGGTTTTCAAGCCTCCTAATTCAGAATAATTTCTCTTGAAAACAAGAAAGGAAGCTGATCTGGGAGCATTTTGATACACTAACATGCAAATATTTTTCAAAGCAAACAGACCTTACATCCAAAATTACTCGTTTTGTTGTTGTTCTACAATTTTGTTGCCTCTTCAAACACAAAGTGGCTAGAGACAAGAAAAAAGATCTGGGTCCATTTTATACATTTGAAATTAGAACTTAGTTGAAAACAAATATAAATCAAATAGTTGCAAACACATATGAGAACCATACAAAATACTGTGAAAATGAAACTTTCATTTACTGAAATGATGAATGTCAGTGAACAACATAAACAGATTACATTTTACACTGGTTACAACATGGGATTTTTGAATGTCAGTTCAATAGATGCTTGTGTCTTCTGTTTCAATCTTTTATTTTTTGACTTCTTATTGCTGTGTTAAAGCGTGCACATCACAAATAAGAAAATAAGAAAACTGTCCTGGTGGTGCTTGCTGCTCCTTTTCATTTTTAAAAGCACAGACTTATGACCACATCATCTCTGTGGGATTACTGCTCTTATTGAAAAGGTATTTCTGTACTTTCAAGGAGGGGGGTGAATAGGCAGAAGGGTTTCTTTTTAGGGTCCCTTTCTCTTTTTAATCTGTATCTTAGTTTAGTCCATACATCCATACTACATTGTACACTACAGTGTGTTCTCTGTATATACCTAACTTGGATGGAAAATGGTAATTTTTCCAGTTTTAGTCATAACCTGTTTAAACCAGTTGTTAGTATTGCAAAATTACATAAGAATCCTAGCTTCTACTAAAACAAAAAAAAGTGCAGTATTAGAGCCACATATTGCTAATTAGCATTGCACAGCATAGCATAAATGAAGAAAAGAACCTGAAAATATTTAGGGAATGTATGTAAAGACAAGTTCAAAATACACTGTAAAAATGAGGACAAAGAATATTTTTGGATCACATATGATGCCCTAAATCATGAAGTGCAAAGTCCAACGAAGGGAGGCAGGTGCTGCAACTGCTACAATAACACAACAAAGACAAATACCTTTTATCTGAACTGGATTTTGGGTTTGATAGATGGAACTGCATCCACATATCATGTACCAACTGTACTTCTTTTCATAGGATACCAAAAGAACTGTATGCTTTCAATTTCTCAATTTACTTTAACAGGGACCATCAAAATCTTTTTTTTTTTTGCAAGATGTCCTTTAAAAAAATGACACTAGGAGGCTGCCATGTGCTCAATGCAGGGGTACTGCAAATTGGCAGATCATGCTTCTTTCTGGGGTTTGGCTGTGGCATATCAGAAGCTGCTCAGCATTCACATCCCAGCCAAGTATCAGCACATTTCAAATGCTATTTCTGTAATTATCATTTCAATATTCCTTCCCACACAAACAGATCAGTTTTCCTCCATGCTTTCTATTGGATATGGCCTCATGGTCTCACTATGGATAGCAACACCACCACTTCTGCTAGTACATAATTTTCCTAAAGGATAGTGTATCATGAATCTGTGATGCAGGCAATCTCACTGCTAAAGGTCAACAATTTCAAAGGCCAGCATTAGAAATTGGTATAACTGTAAAAATGTTCTTTGTGGTGTCAAGTTTACAAAATCACAAATGCAGCAAACAGAAATATATTTGATGGGACTTCATTCTTTCACTTGTCAGTGGAAGACTGTAGCATAACAGTGTTTTAAGCTGTCAAAATCTAGAACATAAAGCAGAGTTACCAATTATCTCTATTTCTGAAAGTTTTTAGTGTTTACATTTTTATAATTTCTAATGTTTTGGGATTTTGTTTTTTAATTTCCCTCTAGGCTGACTTGTGGCTGCCCCAGATCTGGAAGTGTTTAAGGCCAGGGTGGATAGGGCTTAGAGCAACCTGGTCTATTTGAAGGTGTCTCTGCTCATGGCATGGGGATTGGATCTGGATGATCTTTAGGATCCTTTCCAACCCTATTTTATGTATTCGTACTGCAACTGTAAGCCTAAACAGAACATCAGAACAAATTTCAATAGCATATTGATATTTTTCCCAGAAGAATCCTTGACCTCTGTTTCCCATCTCTGTTATTACTCTGATGAAGCAGGTAAAAAAGAATGCACAGAAATGTGCATTAATTTATTAAGAGTGATTATGATCATGTTAGTGCCTTGCATATATGACCAACCATACTGTCTCACATTAGTATCTGATGGCTTCCCTGTTGAGCCATGGACACTTCTACCAGCAAGCCAAATTGGCTTGGCAACTGTGACACTCAGCTTGTATTGCATGTTCTGCATCACTCAGAGTTTTTCACAAAAACAAGGCTGGGACACGAATGTTAAAGTCAAAATGCATGTCTTACAGTAAGAGATAATGATTTCACTGTAAAACAAAATGTTCTCTTTTATAATTGATAGAACTGCTAAGACTTGTGGAGATTACCCAAGTCATGAGCAAGCACTTCAAGACCTTCTGTAGAAGAGACAGCAGAACCGCAGCATTTACTACGCTGCTCAGTTCAGTGGCCAAATCCACCATGCATAAACGTGCTCTGCACTACCACTCACATATTCATGGCTAGATCTGCTTCTTCACAGGCCTTTCCTGTAGCAGCACTGGGATGGATAAAAGATATCTTGACTGCTATTTTTAGAGAATAGAACTACTCTGTGCCACTGACACTGTGCAGAGACAAGAGAGTTAGCAGGGACCATGCAAGAGACAGAACCCAGAGCAGAGCAAAGTGTTGTCATACAGCACTTGTGAAAACTTCAATTCAATTCCACTTGAAAGGCTTTAAAATCAGACAATGTATGGTACATACAAGAACATCGGTAAATGCAGTCCCCATTTTCTAAAGAAATGTGTATTTCCTGTTATTTTCTTGCTACAATTTTCAATGGACTTTTATACCAAACTTTTTCATCTACCCTAAGAATTTTCTACAAAAATATCCTAACTCTAGAAAGTAAAGCAGAATATGTATAAGCTGGACTAGCAGATGGAAGGATCTACTACACTTAATTTGCCACCTTAAATTTCAGTTAGGTCAAATAACCCGAACACAACTATTTCAATGAAAACAATGTATTGGTCATCTTCAAAAGTGTTAGAACTTACTTGACCCTTTTTAGTAAATCATATTTTGCAATCAATATACAAAAGAGAGAAAAATATATTAAGAACTTGCCTTGTAAAGCAAAATTAATCCTGAAAGGAATTGACCAGATGTATCATTCAAGAACTATTTGCTGATGCCAATGTCCCCAGGCTGAGCACTCGATTTTGGGCCCTTTTTCAGGCAATTCTGCCATAGAGATAAAAGAAGCTACAGATTTTGCATAATTTTAGACTGCTAGGGGAATACCCACTTCCAACTGGTTGCTTTCCCCCCTTTCTTATGTCCATATGTAAAATTCAAGTTGCTATGGGAGATGTGAAAAAAGATGGCAGAGTGTCTGCTGCAATAAAATGGAACAGATATGCAGTGAGAGTTGGACAGAGGTTACACAGGGGTCTGGTGGGTTACTCAATTGAAAAATGCAGACAGGAGCCAAAGTGTGTTACTCATAGTGCTGGGAGACTTGCCAGCACTGCTTGTCCCAGATGTAGGCTAGTCACAGGGAAATTAAAAATCTGAAGAACCTTAAAATTTCCCCTTTCTCTACTTAATATTTTGATACCACAGGACTTTGGAGGACTAATCTGCAAAACTAGCCAATAAATTTAGCCAATTGGATCTTTTGACAGGGAAGTTAAAACAAGCTTTTTTTTTTTCACAGAAAATCTATTAAAAGGATGTTAATTTCTACTCTCCTTTCGTGCACTTAATATGCATACAATTTTTCTGACAGTAGGGTATGGAAGCTAGAAGGTGTATACATATAAATGAAATCCACATCAGAAAGTCTAGACAAAGCTAATCTTAGAAATTGTATCCATGCTTTTTATAAAGCCTCTTCCAAGAGGAAGAGCCTTCCTCTTCCAAGTTTTTCTCAAAACAGACATTTTTCCACCAAAACCTAGTTAAATCTTCCAGTTAAAACACCTCAGCCAATGTCATCCACCACAATTTCATAATTTCCTTTATTTCCCACCAATCTCTAGCCCATCAAATAAACCAAAATGAAACCAAAGCATGCAATCTTTCCCAGCAGTTAGGTGGAACTACCACCTCTGTGTCTGCTAGTTATGGATCCTTGTCAGGATGCATTGATATGAAATTTTGGAAAATGGAAATTTATAAGGTGAGGCTTATTAGAAAAAAACCACCAACTTCCTTCCACCATGTTTTGTGGGATTGCTTTAGCCGTTTGATGCCTATTGCTGTTCTTACACCATATCCATGATTCACTGCCAGGTCATGGCAAGCCTGGCTGGAGACTTGGTTCAACCACAGTCAGTTTTTCCTTCTGGAAGTTCAGATCCTGAGAACTGAGCATCCGGAGCAAGGAATATTTTTAGGGTCATAAGGGAATCATGTATTAGGGAGAAGGAAGAAGTTTTTAACAGCGAGAAAGCACAGCAGAATCCAACATTGGCCTTCCAATAGTTCTGCTCAACATAAGGCAAGAAACCCTCTGTTCTGTTGCAGAATTTTCCAAGTGATTTGGCTGAATCCAAGTGATCTGGCTGAAAGTCCCAGAAGAAGATAAATCTAGCTGTTAAAATAACTGAGGTTTAACTTTCATACTGTAGTGCACTAAAAAGTAGAATGTACATCTTCTGATTCATTAAATATCAATCTAGGAAATCACTCAATCACTTAGCTGAAATAAAAAATCAAATAGAATAATATGTGCAGTGTTTCAATAGAATAGTAAACATTGAGGTTTTCATAAAACAGAAAAGACAGAACAAGAATAAAATATGCCGTGTAATATCAAATTTGGTGTCAGGCATCACTTTATGTACAGCTTTCAAAATAACTCTTCCATCAACAAATTAAAAAATATGACTGTGACATTTTGTCAGTAAAGGAATTAGCTTCTTGCCTTTTTTCTGGTCTACCAGTGACACCAAGGAATATGTAATGCAGCAACTCAATACCAGAAGTTCCTGTGTGAGGCTGGAGGGATCTGCAGGCCTGCATGGGTCAGAACAGTGCTGTGATACTTGCTGGGGTCCCAGAGGAAACAATGACTTGTCAACCTCATGCTGGGCAAATTTGACTCTTCTCTTCCAGCATCCCCAGTAAACAGGGGAACACTGGCAAGTCCCAGAGCTCTCCCAACACTGCTTCTAGCTCTGCTGTACTTTTAATGCTGCTAGCACAGGTGACTGTACAGGGGTCTGACCATAGAGGACTATTTCCTAAAAGGATATGAATACCACAGCTTTCTTTAATCAGTCTATTTTCTTAGCTTTCTAAAAAGAAAGATATCATGTATTAGTAGACTGAAATCAGTTTAAATTTAAAGTTGTCATCTAGCAGGAATGGGTAATACAATTCTCAGAAAGAAATAAGCTCTGTGTTTCAATATCAAAACACTGCATTAACATTCTGTTAACCTTTTATCAACATCCTGGCTACTTCTTAGCTTTGTATGCTTAGTGCTCTAATGTACAAACTTTGAAGAAAGACATGCATGCAAATCCAAGTTTACAGATGTTTAGAGAAAAGCCTTTGGGATTTAATAAAAGTAACTTTTAGAAAGAACATTTCAATACCTATCCCTAAAGGAAAGATATATTCCTCTGCTAAAATCATAAATATGTTTGAAAATTCTGTTAAGAAATTATCATACTTTATCCTAACTTTAGAGGCATGCATGCTGCACTTAGGAATTTAAATGGCTGCAGAGTTTGACAGTTGGACTCAGTGATCTTAGAGGTCTTTTCCAACCTTAATGATTCTGTGGTTTTGTATACACAATGACTATGTATGAATAATGATGTCCCCTCTTTACTTTTCAAAATGGCAGGAAATCATTAGTTGATGGCTTTGAACAGTCTAATACTTCAGGGAAACACATTCAGGGTAAGAGTTCAAAATTAGAGGAAAAACACATCTGCTAAATGCATAAATATAGCAGATCTAGAACTTCACAACAAAATGTCTTCCTACCACAAAACACCGATGCTCCAAAATCAAAAGTTTCTGTTGCACTACATAAAAAATTTTTTTTGAGAAATTTTTATAAAGTGAAAAGAAACACAGAATATGAAATTTCACTTGAAAATAAAATTAAATAATCCAGGTTTCTTCTAACTAGTCCTAACTGTATTACAGACTGGATGCATTAAAACTTAGGGCTTTGTTATTCTGACATCAGAACTTACATTTCCCAGAATATGTGATCTGCATTTGACTGATTAAGAGCAATTTTTATGTCCTGTGTTAGTAAAGCCTGTCTTTGTTCCTCTAACAGCTATTTCTCTACCACAGACAACAGAGGTTGCAGTACAAAACTAATTATACAGGATACAAATGGTTTTCTCAGTGAATGGGGCATCCCTGTGATTGCACCAGCTTTTTCTTTTACAAGCTTTAGTTTAATTTCCTAAGGAGGGAAGGAAGACAAGAAATACTGCTGGTGGATATTTAGGCTAAGGCTTGCTCTGACCACATGCAGAAGCCACCCAACCCTACAGCTGCACATCTCTCAGCTCCTGGCTTTTCAGCCCCAGGTACCTCATGGGGGTGATTCACATACATGGTCATCCTCTGGGTAGATGTAATTATTTCCCACTTCTAACCCTGTGCTTCCCTAAAATGGGAATATGTATCTCGCTGTGAAAAGGATCATGCCAATGGGCTTTGGTGTCAGGAGAAGGCACTGAAGACACAAGTCTCTGTGCTCACCAGTAGCAATGAATGGGGAAAGGATTCAGAGCTCTCAGAGACAATTTGCATATGCTTAATCACAAGGATCTTGAAAATCCAGCCTGTTTCACTGCACTGAAAGTAGGGAAGACTGCACCAAGCTTGAGCTACCACCTACCTGATTTTCAGCTGACACAGTCACTTCTCTTTATGGATTTCCTGGTTGGATGCAAAACAATGATTTACATGCAGTAGGCTATTTTTATAATGTGGCAATTATTTTCATTTTCAGAAGTGACAGTTCTACAACAACCTAATAGGCAAGCATGAGGAGGAAAGTCCGTGAGCTTCTTATAGTGGAGCTTTGCTTATTGTGTTGGCAGCCTGTTCTGGCCTTTAGTTAAATAAGTTACATATTACTTTTCACACTCCTGTTTCAAAGAAATGCTATGTCAATATCCCAAGCTTCTACTGCCAAGACACGAAACCAGCTAAATTGTGTGAGGGCAAAGGTCCACCTAGCTCACAGCCAGAGTTCCTGATAGTAACTGGCAGATGAAATAAGAAAGGGTAAATACAAACAATACTTGTCCTAGGATGTCGTCTTTGAATTCTGTAATCTTTGGGTAATAACCTTCAGGGCTGAAGATTGCATTCAAATCAACACATGTAAATAGGACGTTCTTTCCACCCATCCTTCCTATCTTTCTTCTTTTAGTTTATGTAATCACTGAAATCTGTGTGCTTTTGTCATTCAAAAATAGTTCATTTTTTTTCTTTAAATGGTTTTGGTGCCCCTGGATTCCATGTTACGATCTGAGTGGTGATTGTCATGAATATTTTCCAGAGACGAGTAATATTTCCTGTTCAGCCTGTCCACATAATTGGAGGTTTTATTCATTATTTCCGTCTTGAATTTCCCTCACTTTTCCTAGCTGAAATATTTTAATCTTCTGTCCTTTGGAGATCACAGAATCACAGAATAATGAGGTTGGAAGAGACTTCTAAGATCATCAAGTCCAACCTACGCCCTAACACCTCAACTAGACAATAACACTAAGTGTCAAGTCCAGTCTTTTTTTAAACACATCCAGAGATGGTGATTCTACCACCTCCCTGGGAAGACAGTTCCAGTACTTTATTATTCTTTTGGTGAAAATTTTTTTCCTAATATCCAAGCTGTACCTTCCCTGACATAGTTTGAGACTGTGTCCTCTTGTTCTGTCAGTGCTGCCCAGTGGAAGAGAATGACCCTCACCTCCCTTCAGGAAGGGGTAGAGAACAATAAGGTCACCTCTAAGCCTCCTCCTCTCCAGGCTAAACAACCCCAGTTCCTTCAAATGTTCCTCACAGGGTTTGTGTTCCAAGCCCTCACCAGCCTTGTTGCCTCCTCTGGACATGCTCAATCATCTCAACGTCCTTCCCAAACTGAGGGCCCAGAACTGGACACAGCACTTACTCTCCCCCTCACCAGTGCCGAGTACAGGGGGAGAATGACCTCCCTGCTCCTGCTGGCCACTCTATTCCTGATACAGGCCAGGAGCCATTGGCCTTCTTGGCCACCAGGGCACACGGCTGGCTCATATTCAACTGGCTGTCGATGGGGTGGCCAGAACCACATGCACTATTCCACTGGCAGACTTGTACTCAGTAAGGGCTTAGTGAACTGATGCTGCTTTGGGCCTCCTCCTTTCCAACACTCTGCTTGCTATTCATCCTACTGCTGACTGCTGGGATGTTCCAAGAGAACATCCCACGTTTGTACTGCAATTCCTCTTCTGAGAAATAGCAGCCGCTCACTACAGTGTAATCTGCATATTTAAGGTTTTCCTACATGTTATTTTTCTTCAGACTGGATTGTATCTGTCTTTTTATCACTCAGTAATGCAGTGCTGTGAGTGATTTCTCCAACCTGTCAGTACATCAGCAAACTTTGCCATCTTTGGATTTCAGCCCCATTTTCATACTAATGACTCTGCTGAATAGCACAGGCATCAACATCAATCCCCACAGAGTTCCACTGGCAAATACTCCCCCACCGTGAACATGAATCCTTTATTTTTATCCTTTCTTTTTTACTTTTAAAGACTTTACTTCTGCTAATCTCTAAAGATTTTACTTTTTTACCCTTTTTACTTTAGAAACACAGTCACTTTTACTTGCACATCCTATGCCTCTTTGACAACACTGAAACTACACTGTATTTTCTTCATAGATCCACATACTTATTACTTCAGTTTCAACCATTTTTGTCAGTATGGAAGGTAGGTTTCCTGGAAGTATTTCTCCAGATATATGGAGCCTCTTTTCAAGCACCATGTTGCACTTGCAATGAAGGCTAAGCTATTTTTAAGTCTTCATATACATTATAAAAATTGTAATTCAAAACTTGTAAATAAGAAATCATGATGACAGTTTGGCAGTTTCTTATTTTAGTTTAAACTTAGGTGAATAATATGTGATCTTGATGATATGACCCAATTAATTTTATTTATTTATTCTGAACTCTCTTCCATTGCTAATGGAGTAGCAGCAAAATGTTTTGAGGCTCAGTGACTATCAAAAAAGTGTTTGAAGTGAGAACTTCTTTATGTTCTACCAGAGCAATGATCAACACAAAGGCCATTTGGCTTTGCATTGTTACTCATATTTTTGCACTCCTCCTTTTTTATTAGCTCCAGTACTCTCTGAAAGAATTCCTGTCTAATGTGTTTTTATGAAGAATTTTTGGGTCTTGTGTACATTATTCCTCTGAATCTCTTTAGGTCTGCCATATGATGCTGCATTAAATTTGTAAGAAATTGTATTTCTTTTAATTTTATGTATCATACAGGACTATGCTTTTTGACATGTGACTATTAATAGCCTCACGTCTTTTGCTTTGTTAATTATGACAGTTTGGGATGTTTCCATGTAGGGAAGAAGGTGAGGAGAAAAATGTTTTTTTGGCATATAATTTGACCTTTCAATATATTGTGTTGAATCAGTTTGTAGTCCAGATATAAGCAGTGTCAATCAACATAATTAGTGGAGATTATGGGCAATTTATCAAATCACAGATAGATTATTTTAATCCTTATATTAAAGACATATCACTTGGATATTGCATTCAGCCTCAGTCTTCAAAACTGTTCTTAGAAAAGGTCTCCAGGATTCTCAGAACATTTATCTTTGTCTCCTGGAATCCAAAATTACTTTAAGACACAACATCGGTCCTTTACAGCTCTATTCTGTCACTCCAATACTTTTTTAACCTAGGCATTCTCCTTCCAGGAAGTGTTTAGTATGCCTACCAACATGTCATATAAATATGGTAGTTTACAGTTACACATTCCATTTAATCTATCCTATTTTACTCTTATTCCTTAATTTCATTCTGCATGATTATGTTTATGGCTTCCACATATAGATGATTCTATCTTTTAGAATACTCATTGCAATATTTATGTCTGCATCTTACCAGTTTATGGTAAATTTTAGTCCTAAGACACAATTCATCCTTACCTGTGTCCTCCTCCACCCCAGTTTTCTTGGTCCTCAGTTTTAAAACAAAAATAAATACAACTTTCTGATTTGATCTATATGGAACATCTGTGCAGGTTTCATCTATGCCTTAAAAACTTAGTATCTAAAAACAACAAAATTGTTCTGATCAGATAAAAATAATAGCTTAATTCCAAGCTGTTCTTTATAATAAGTGAAGTACATAAACATATATATATATATATATATATATATATATAAATAATGTAAGCTAAAGTTGGAAAAATGTTTAAAGTAAATGAATCTTAACTTGTCCTTTTAACACTTTAAAACACAGTTATTTCTCTGAATTCCCCACTAACACATTGAATGAATCATACAGCATTGCTAACAAGAATCTCTCACATTTTCATAACTCAGTTTTGAAACTAATTTGGCTAAATGTTTGTTCATCTAGAGTGACAACTAACTGGCTTCAACCTGGCTCAAGCAGTTGTTTTGTAGTTATTTAAAAATACCTCTGTCAGAAAAAAAATTCTCAAAACTGAGCTTTCTAGAAAATAATCAAATGTACATTCTTCATCTACAAGTTAAAGTTTATGTATTATTATAATGGTATTCATTAAGTGGGTAGAGAAGACTAAAGGATAAGGAATTCCTTTTTTTTTTTTCTTCTTTTAGGCTGGAAACACCAATGCTTTATCATACTGTGCTAAACTACAGTTGTTCCTTCAAATGTAAAAATAGATGACTAAATGAATAAGACAATTCCTGTATTCAAGGATATGTGAGGATATTTAATCTACACCCCAGCTCCTGAAACAGCATTATAAGCATTTTTCTAATGTTTATTCATGGGAAAGCTCATTTTACATAACGTTTGAGTATATTAAATGGTCAAAAGCATTCCATTAGCTAGAAGCTGTGAAGTCAGTGGGGTGGCTGTTGTAGCATTTAGTATCCTCAGAGTGGCAAACTGAATAGTCAACAAAAGAAAGGGGACCTGGATGTAAGTGGAAGATGCAGCAGAGCAAAATATGATGCATTTTAAAATGTGCTACATGGAAGACAGAAACAAAGAAAACATAACCACAAGCACTTGTCAAAGCAGATAAAAACTTTTCAAACTCCTTCCAGCTGGAGTGCACAACAATAGCACCTGAAGAAATCTCCAAGAGACAGTTTTTAAGTGTCAAAAGTTACTGCTTGTGTGACAGATTCCAATGTTACATCTGACTGTAAAAAGTTCTTATAACTCTTGCTTGGCTCTGAGCGGTATCAAAGACTCAACACGCAGAAACACCAACTAGAGCAGACGGCTTGTAGAATGGAGTCCAAAGTTGATGGTAACTGAAGCTCTCTGAAAATGTGGAGGCAGTATAGAAAATTTAAACAGCATTTCACAACTCATCTGTAAAAAGTGGAGTCAACAAAATGAGTATCAGCTGGAATGTAGCCATAAATCTCCTTCTAGCAGTATGTGGTCCCTCAGCATTCAATCTCACTGAGAAAAGATAACAACCATAAAACTGTCTTGCAGTTTCAGAAGAAAACTAGTAAAATGTTACAGGGACAGCTGTGAGTATCAGAAGGATGGGGAACTTGATAAGATTTATGATTTGAAGCATATCTGTCTTTAAATCATTGCATCCTTTTTAACCTCTCCAATTACAACAGCAAGGTAAAATTATGCATTACAACCACAAGCCAAAAAGCTAACCAGAAGAAAGCAGAGAGATGACCATGATCAAACCCCTCAAGAGCACAGAAATTTATATATTCATGAGAACTCCTGATGAAAGAGTAGAACAAGGACTGCAGAGGGGTTTGGTTCTCATGTAGAAAAATAAACTATTAAATTACTTTCAAAGGGAAGCAAAATGTTGGCTAGATACTCTGCATATCTTGAGATAAGTTTCTGTTTTTTAATGTAGAAAAATATGAAAAATTTTGAGTGAGAGTTGTCTGACTATATGTACATGCCAAGATCTAACCTAAGCATGATGACTGCCTTTAAGGGTGAGTTTCATCTCATCCTGCAGTGGTCTCCTACACAACAGTCAGAAGGATCATAACCTAAAAACCCTTGTTTGTAAAGAAAACCCTGGTTGATGACCTCAGATATAGACATATAGA
Organism: Chloebia gouldiae; assembly: GCA_003676055.1. NCBI lineage: Eukaryota > Metazoa > Chordata > Aves > Passeriformes > Passeridae > Chloebia > Chloebia gouldiae. The sequence goes on along the minus strand of QUSF01000009.1, from coordinate 6,314,543 downwards.
CCTCACTTGCCCAGAATTAGGTGATACAAATCACTTTCTCAGCCAGAGAGATCCCAACTCATCCCAACTCAGCTAGACCTCCAAGGCAAAGCATTTCAAAACATGAGGCACAAGACTCAGCAGCTGCCTTGTTGGAGGAAGGCAGCTCCTTTATGAGATGGTGGGAGCAATCATTAACTGGTTAGTGAAACCATTTCAAGTAGGTCACCAAGTGGTGTCTCTTTCAGAGTCTTAATTCTGTCTTCCTATTTCAAATCACAGAATCATAGAATGTCTTGAATTAAGAGGCACATTAAAGATTTCCTAGCTCCCAACCCCTTGCAGAGACACCTTCGGCTATAGAAGCTGCAAAAGGTCTCATCCAGCCTGTCCTTGAACACTTCCAGGGATGGGGCATTGGCCTCTTTCAGGGCCTCACCACCTTCACAGTAAAGAATATCTTTCTAATATCAAATCTAAACCTACTCTCTTTCAGTTTAAAACCATTCCCCTCTTTTAGGAAAAACTACATGCTCTTGTCAAAAAGCCTCTCTCCAGCTTTCCCGTAGGTTCCTTCAGGTACTGGAAGGCCATTAATTAGATCACCTTGAAGCTTTCTCTTCCCCAGGCTGAACAATCCCGATTCCCTTGGCCTTTCCTTATAGAAGAGGTGCTCTAGCCCTCCAATCATGCTGAAACTGGAACTGAACAAGAACCAGTCTGAGCAAATCTCCATCATGCACTGGGGTAATGAACTGATAATTATGATAGTCTAAAGACATCTGTGTCTGCACTGACTAAACTAAATAACTCCTGCTCATCCAATCAGAAAAGATGTTCAATCATAGGTGAGTTTTGCTCTTTAATTAGCTTTCTGTGGAGCCAATACCAGCCTGGAACATTTCCTAATATATGCATTTCTCACATCTATTTTTTTCTGCTTGAGGCAATGGAAGAACAAATGAATATGACATAGCGATGTTAAGCCATAAAAAGTCCAAGAGCAAGGAGTAAAGCTTTCAGAAGAGAATCATCACAAAACCATCTTTTTTTTGGGTGCTTTATTGTATAAAATTAATTTAGCTAACTAGAAGGAGATTGCCTTTTTTTTTTTTTACTGAGTGTAATACCTAAAGCTAATTTCCTTCATCCCTGACAATAAAGCAACTAGTGAATGCAAAATCTTCCATAGCGGATGATAGCTATACAGTTTACATAGTGCATTGAAAATCACTCTCAACATGATTAAAGCCTTTTACTTCTTTTATATATTGACCTTGGCTATCACTGGGGAGTGATCCTGTAACTTCGACATTGTGCAATATAGTCTTTATAGTTTAAGCAAAGGGAGTTAGTATCCTCATTTACAGTTACCACAGTTCATACCTTCCACAGTTCAAGCACAGCCAAAGATATGCAATACACACCAAGGAAAGGTTATATGCAAATACAGAGTGATGAACCCTCAAAAGTGCATTCTGCTTTGGTTTTTCTAGCTCTGTGCAGAAGCTGATAACCTTGAATGCACTAAAATAACTTAAAGTTATTGTGCAGGGCCAAAAAATGCTTCAAATGGTTTTATAAAGTATTAAATTTATACAACTGAGAAAAGTTTAAATTGCTTTTATTTTAAAAATGTTGAACATCTTAAGATACATTGCTTTAATTATTTTAAAGTGTTTCAGCTGCTCAAACTTAGTTACTTTAATTTGGAAAGCCGGTTGAAATATGCATAGGTTTAAAATATTTTCAAAATTGACCAAAAAATTTCTTCTCTTAATTCCAATTTTTTATTAATTAAAAATATTTTTCATTCTAATTGTTCTAAGTACAATTTTCCGCCAAGAATGACCATGTGGCTTTGATTTCAAACAGTAAAGAGCCACAATAACAAAGTAAATTTGGGGTTTTTTTTTGGATCTTTGTTGCATAAAGAAATAGAAGAAAAGACAGATCACAAGTTCTGGACTAATATTCTCTCCTTTGCCACAAAAACACAGTACAAAGAATAGTGAGCTTGCCTACTCATGCTGCTGAGCTTTTTCTAAGTTTGTTCTCCAAAAGTGTCTGGAAGTGTCTGGAAGTGCCTGGTCTCTGGAGTTAATTTCCCAGGGAGAATTTCTGAAGAAAGTTCTTGTTTTTCTTCAGTAGAATTAGCCTTTGCCCCAGAGCCTGAAGGGAGTATTGTGATCATCTTGCTGCATTAGTCGGAGGTTTCAAAGATCCTACCTCCATGCAAAACCCCACACTATTTTCAAATTAACACAGAACCCCTTTGAGAGGCTCATCCTCTACTGGCTTAAAGAATATTTATGAAGTCCATTTAAGTGGCCTCTTACTCCTTTGGATAAGATAAAGGGACTTTATCCCTCCACATCCACTGAACACAGGTTTTCTAGGTTTTATTCTTGTAATAAGAATAGCAGTGCATTTTTCATTGTGCTATCTCCTGAAAACCTTCCAGCCTCTCAAGATCCTGTTGCAATTTCTCATGCTATATCTAGACAATCACACAAATGTCTTTCATGTTGCCTACACCAAGGAAAGGCAGGTGAAATATTCTATAAGCAATTGGTTCATGTTTCATGATTGCTAGGCCTTGTTCTTGTGGGAGACTTTAATTTGGCAGATGTCTGCTGGAAACTCAACACAGTGCAGAGGCAGTCTAGGAGGTTCCTGGAGCATGATGAAGATAAATTCCTGACACATCTGGGGAGTGAGCTACCAGGGACAGTGCTCTGCTAGACCTGCTGTTTATTAACAGAGAAGGGCTGGTGAGAGATGTGGTGGTTGGAGGCTGCCTTGGGCAAAGTGACCTCAAAATGATAGAGTTCACAATTCTTGGTGAAGTGAGGAAGGCGGTCAAAAAAACTTCTACCTTGGACAGTCCTTAAAAACAAAATAGTCCAGGAGAACTAGACATGCTTTGAGAAAGAAATCTTAAAAGCACAGAAGCAGGCCATCCCCATGTGCCAGAAGATGAGCCAATGTGGGAAGATCAACCTGGCTGAACAGGGAGTTGTCACTGGAAATCAGAGGGAAAAAAAAAAAAAGAGTCGATGACCTTTCCAAGAAGGAGCAGGCAACTCAGAGAGAGTAGAAGGGTGTTGTTAGGCCATGTAGAGAGAAAATTAGAAAGTTGAAAACTCAGCTAGAGCTCAATCTGGCAACTGCTGTGAGAGATAATAAAAAGTGTTTTTACAAATAAATTAACAACAAATGGAGAGCTAAGTAAATTCTCTATTTTTGGATGTGGGATAGGGGGGAACATTGTAACCAAGGACCAGGAAAAGGCTGAGGTACTTGTATTTCTTTGCCTCAGCCTTTATCAGCAAGACTGGTTACTCTCAGGGCAACATGCTGAGCTATTAGACAGGGTATGGGAGAAGAAAAGAACCCCTGCAATCCAAGAGGAAACAGTTGTGCCACTTGGACACTCATGAGTCTTCGTGTATACAAGGGACGTTGGTTGACAGCAGCTGAACAGGATCCAGTATGTGCCCAGGTGGCCAAGAAGGCCACTGCCATCCTGACCTGTATCAGCAATGGTGTGGCCAGCAGGACCAGGGCAGGGATTGCTGTCCTGTACTCAGCACTGGTGAGGTCACACCTCAAGGGCTGTAAAAGACAGACATTGAGGGTCTGGAGCATGTCCAGAGAAGGGCAGTGGAGCTGGGGAAGTGTCTAAGAAACCAGCCACATGAGGAGTGTCTGAGGGAGCTGGGGTGTTCAGCCAGGACAGGAGCAGGCTCAGGGGGACCTTATCATTTTCCAGTTGCCTGAAAGGAGATTGTAGCCAGGTGGGGGTCAGCCTCTTCTTCCAGGCAACCAGCAACAGGACAAGCAGAAATGGCCTCAAGCTGTTCCAGGGGAGGTTCAGGTGGGAATCAGGATGAGTTTCTTCCCTAGAAGGGTTGTCAAGCATTGAAACAGACTTCTCCAGGAAACTGGTGGAGTCACCATCCCTGGAAGTGCTCAATAAATTACTGGATGTGGTTCTTAAGTGCTCTGGTTTAGTTGACATGATGGTGATCAGTCAAAGATTGGATTCAATGCTCTTGGAGGTCTTTTCCAATCTTAATGATTCTATGAGTCCCATATCAAATTAGGAGCTCAGATTGTGTTACCTCTGAAACAGATAGACATGTTTCTCTCCAAGTTGCATTTTTTAGGATTCAGCTCATCCTTTAAATGTTTCTCTTCTTAATGGGAACTCTTTTTTTTTTTTTCTTCAAGGAAAGACTGTTTTCCATTTATTCACATTAAAATTAAAAATTTATATTTTTTTGATTACAACCTGTATGTCATACAAAAAGATAACTCTGCATAAATAACTATCCTGCATTGTTACTTAATGTGATATGTGATCTACAAATTATATTCTATCAGCAAGGGTGAAAACTTAACCTTGCAGTTGTAAATACCAAGTATTGCTTAAAAGAAATTAAACCAATTCATTTTAAAGTGAATACTTTAGTAGCCTTCAGTTGATTAGCAACACTCTGTCTATACTAACCAGCCACACTAGGAAGTTTGGTAACGTTCCACATAGAAATCACTACAAAATCACTAGAGTTAAACTGAAAAAAAATTAACTTACAGTTCTTAAAAATAGTAATAAGTTCTACAGACAAAGGCAAATTTATAGTCTCCTAGAACAGCAGAACTTCAGTAGTTAAGTGATATAGCTATCATATATGAAAATTCATGCAATCATTCCTGGTCAAAACCTCCTATAGTATAGAGTGCTTGTCTGTATAATCTTGAAAATCATCTACGGACTTCTTATGCAAACATGAAGCTATTGGATGATAAAAATCTGACAGTTCTAGGCTGTAAGGATTACTCACCCTTGAAGGTCTTAGTGCAGTATAAATGACTGAAAAATTAATCCCTCGTTCCTGCAGATCCATAGTCACTCTTCCAATTATTTTGTCTGTAAATAGAAACGTATAACTCAACAAACTTGGTAAGCTGAGAAAGCTAAAATCCTACAGCAGCTGGAGAAGTAATGAGCTAGATATTTAAGCTTATTCAGTTTTTTAAGCAAATTAAGTGCTCATTCTATCTAGGTACAACTGGGATAAGACACTCTCACTGTCTTCAAAAATGCACAATTTCAGCGAGACAATTAAAAAAATACAGCAGTTCAGAAAAAGGGGTGATTTTGAAACTGACAAGTAAAACCACAGAAAATATACCCAAAAGTTTGAACTTTGGGCACTTAAAAGTAGGAAAAAATCACTTCAGATATTTATTTTCTTTCTTTAAGAAAGTATATGCAGGATGCATATATTGTTAGCCAAGTGATCAGTTAATAAATAATAAAATTTAAGCAGTGTCATTCTGTGAATTACAAAATAATGTAACTACCACTGAGAACATTCAAAACATAGTGTTTAGTGTGGGGCATGATATGTATAATACTGGTAGCAATATTTCTTTTGCTTTCTGTGGATTTAAAGCCTGCTTCTGCACCCCCAACAGGACACAGAAAATTTTCCTGTTCATTACATTAAAGGCCAAAGGAGAAATATGGTGGAGTATTTCTGAAAAAGGAAGGAGAAGTCAAATAAGTAAGAGAAGGCCTTTCAAAGAGGTCCAAATATGCCTCTACAAAAGATCCTCTTCTAGTTCTGAAACCACAGGCAGTTACAATAAATTCTTACAACTGATAAATGTTTTCAGTATTTGTGCAGAAACATGAACATCTGCTTATAAGGAGCACAACAGTTGTGAATTATGAGCCATTATTATTTGTTATTGGGACTGCTTGAGAAGCAAGCAAGCAGACTCACATTTACTGTTTCAGTGCCTTCTCACTTCTCAATCGTGTACCAGTCTGGTGGATGGAGATTTTGTAACCTGGACATACAAACTTCTCAGATTTTGAGGTTATACTTTACAGAAATTGTGTTTTATTTGCATCTGCTGAAATTAAGAGTTTATATTATTATCCTCTTTAACCACTTTTATTTACTGTAATTATAGTACCCTGGCTGAGTGAAATATTTGGCTTCTGTAAGAATTCAAGACTGCTTTTTCCTGCAGGGTTTCAGCTGAACTGATTTCCTCATATCAGTCAAGAATCATAGCTATGTGAATTTTCCTTCTCACAATTCTTGCTAAGAGAATCTAGTATGAGAAATGTACTTAGAAAAACAACCGCCTGAAAACTACTGCCATAATTACACTGGTTGTGGAGATCCAAGGCATTATGTAACGTCGATTTTATAATCTGGATTTATAGATTTTGGAAATTCTCTTCAGCCTTAGCAAAAATTTGCAGAACAAAAAAAAATGTATAAAAATGTAGAGATTGACTTTGGGTTTTCTTTCAATAAAGCAACCAATAGCTCTCTGAAATAACATGTTATTTGCATTTCCCTTCAGAAAGGAGATACATGTAACTATAGTTACCAGTAACATCTATACCTCCTGCCTTCAGGAAGATTCTGGAGGTAACTCCTTAATCGAAAGAATCTTCTGTGAACATCCTTATGACAATAGAGTTGACACAGATCTCTTGTTTGCCTGTGATCAAAACTCTACTTTTCTTATGAAACATTTTCAAGTTCTCTGGAGAAAAGAGCTCAGACTGTCCACCATGTTTTAGAGCACCCAAATTAGTGCCTACTTGGGAACAATAGTGTAGATTCTGTACTTGGCCAAGCGAATGGGCACATCTTCCCTAACCCACACACCTTCTTCCCAATTAAAATCTAGTTGATACTAACCAAAAGGCTGGCATAGCCTTTTCTGCCATCCTCCCGCAGATCACCACTTAACTTTGCTTTCCCAAAACAAAGTGGCCTGGGACAGCAGTTGCTTGAGTCTACAGTGTGGCCTGGCAGCCAGGAGGGCCAGCCCTGTCCTGGGGTGCATCAGGCACAGCATCACAGCCAGGCAAGGGAGGGGATTGTCCTGCTCTGCTCTCAGCTGGGACAGCCTCACCTCCAGTGCTGGGGGCTGGTTTGGGCACTACAATGTAAGAAGTATATAAAGCTACGAGAGTGTCCAAAGGAGGGCAACGAGGATGGTGAAGGGTCTGAAGGGGGAACGGAGCCTTTTGAGGAGCAGCTGAAGGTCACTTGGTCTGTTCAGCCTGGAGAAGAGCGAGACCTCATTGCAGTTACAACTTCCTCATGAGGGGAACACACTGCTGATCTCACCACTCATGACCAGTGACAGGACTCAAGGAAATGGCATGGAACTGCGTCAGTGGAGGTTTAGGTTGGATATCAGGAAAAGGGTTTCTACCCAGAGCACTGTAATAGAACACCCCAGAGAAGTGGCAGAGGACCAAACCTGACAGAGCTCAAGAAGAATTTGGAGCACTGTCAGGCATGTGATGTGATTCTTGAGGTGTCCTGTGCAGGGCTATGATGGACTCAGTGATCCCAGTCAGTCCCTTCCAACTCAGCATATTCTATGATACTGTGATTCTAGGGCTTGGAAGCTTATTCTTGAATCCATGCAGACGATGAAAGAAATGTCCCATAAAAAAAAACACCACTATTTAGCCAAGACTAATATCAAGCCAAGGCTCAGCTACCTATCCGGGGACAAGAAAATCAAACAAACTAACTCCTCTGCAATTCAGAGATGAAAACCCAACTGCTTGTTTTAGTATAAAACCCACTCATTTTGGACTGGTAGAAAAACAAACAGAAAAGGATACACAACTCATTTCAGTACTAAGGTATTTTCCCCTGATTTTCAAATTTGCTGCTGATTTTACAGCCCCACTAAGAACACTGTTTAATTATCAGCCCACTACACTGTAAACCTCCAAAACTACCACTTCAGTGATTTGCATGCTTATAATTTGATTTCTAATTTAGAGTAGTAAGTGAGAACTCTGCAATGAAATGCCTCTCAGTGCCATTTTCATTTATGGCACTTCTTTTTCAACCAGATGCTAGGCAAGAAACATTTTTATAGTATTATATTGAGAGATTCAACTTTTACAAGTAGTGTTTAATACACTGCAAAACCAATAAAAGATTGATATCAAAGGCAAAGAAGGCCTTCGGTACAGTTTTATAAAGATTAGAAAAACATTTCCTATTCATACAGACACCCTTTGCTGAGACCAAGGCGTTGGAATTAATTGCCAAATGAGCCTGGCACCTCCAGCTGCCAGTGTGCAAGGTGAGATCAAAGGAGGCAGCTCAAGTTGCACAGACATGCAGGGTTTGGGCTCAGGGAATGAGCAAAGGCCCATGCCTAAAGCAGACGTGAATTTATCAAGCTTACATTTCACATCACAGACACTTCGTGTCTGACTAAAACTAAGACAACCAGGGCTTATAAATACTGTAGAAGGGGAGTGGGATAAAAGCCTTTAAATGGTAGTAGCAAAGCAAAGCCTGGGAACTAGAGAATGCTACCTGCTCAGGTGAAGCCACAAATGATGAAATGTTAGTTATGTCTAGGTAGCATTACTTACCATTGTCAGCAATTGCTTCCAGGGTGGAAATGTCTTTTAAATCACTAGAGGAAAAGAGGGAGAAAAATAATTTAAAATCTTTCCTAGGCAAAAATGACGTGAATCAGAAATGTATGAAGATACTGACTGATAAAAGGATTACTGTCTGCCCCTCTGTTATTCTTTCATCTCCTCCTAATGACCCTTTTCTTCTGCAAAGCTATTAAAAATGTAAGGGCCACATCTTCAGCTGATTATTAAACCCCTCAAATTTCCTAGGCAGCAGAGAAGCCATACTACTGACAGTATTTTGGTCTGCTTCTGAGAAGCTTTTGTTTTTCATTTGGTGTTGGCCCCTTGTTTAACATTTGCACAGGAGCTCTTTAAAATTGTTATCATGTCTCTTGTTATGTAGTGACTTGACAGCTAGAATTGCATTTGTTTAGGACATGCTGATATCTGTATTTTACACCAACATGTACAAATGCCCAAGTAACAAGCTGGGAAGAAGAGTAAACAGAAGAAGCTCAGCAACTATGCCTTATATCTTCTAAATATACATTCACTCTCGCCCTTTCTCTGTTAGATCACAGCCCACATAGAGCTGGAAACATGAAGAATTACAGCCCTCCTCTTCCTTCCATTGTGGTGGAAAATCAGGCTGTTTATTAGCTTCAGGTTTGTCTGTATGTTTATTTGCTTGCTTATTTATCCTGCCAGTATTTTGACCCCTGGAATGCCTTCTAGCAATTAATTCTGCAGGTTGAGCATGTGTCGAGTAAAATAATTGAGCCTTTCTGCTAAAAAGCGTGTTGCCATTTAGTTTTATTAGCTGCCCCTTTGTTCTCATATAATGAGGCAGACAAAATAGGAATGCCTGACTGCCTTTCTCAACATAATTCATCTATTACACCTGGTAAGCTCATGCAGGGACTTTGAGAAACACTGAATTTATCCTTGTAAGAGAAACAATTTTGATAGCCAAACAAGCTTCCACTCTGTTCTTTTTTTTTTTTAATTTCCTGAATACAATTGACATTTTCAAAAGCTCTAAAAGTCATACACACATGTGGGTCAGTTCTGTTCGTGATAATCCCCTACCTGGCAAGTGGTTGTAGCTGAATCACCAGTAAATTTGGGTTAGATGCATTCACTTCCAGCTGAGATACATTGAGATTAGTTACATTTGTTAACTTCCAATCTCCTGATTCTTGAAGAACATTCAGGAGATACCTGGTAGCCTTGCAGTCAACAGCTGGCAAAACTAAAGATGAAGGAGAAGACTGAAGAATTTCCTGTAAAAAATTTATGAGACGTTTATTTACTTGCTTAATATTCAGTTGCTTAATAATTAACACAACCTTTTTTATAATGTATCCTTAATTTAACATTTAAGGTGAGGGACCTCCACAGTAAAGAGCATGTGAATTCTCACCAGTTGCTTGATGGTGGCTTGCAGGCTGCTCCTGAACTTTCTTGCAGCAAGCTTAAAGGACTCAGCAACACCAAATTTTTACTGTCTTTTCCACATGTATGATGGAAGAGGAGAGCTAGATGATGTAGAAGTTCTCAAGCTAAGAGTGTAGTTGTTATGAACACTACCAGAAGCAAAGCTCAGATGATTCTAAATAAATGCCCTTGGATGTGAGAAACCTCAGTGTCAGAAACACCCAGTTCCAGCAGCTCCATTCAGTTAAGTCATACTTTGCATAGAAAACACCCTGCATTTGTGTACATCCTGGTGGTACAGGACATGGTACAGAATAATGTCTAATTTGTAATTATTAATTTTGAAAGCTGCAGATTTCAGGATCTGCAGAGCCTCTAGACACACACAAACAAAATTTATGTCATACTTTCCACCTTTTTATTCAAAGGTGCAAATTATAAAGCTCAGGCTGAATTGATTTAGATAAAGCATCAGGATATCATTCGCTTTATTTACAAATCTGATAAGTGAGTTCCTGTTACAGATACTTGAATGAAATTAATTGAAAAACATTCTCATTCTTTAAATTTGGAACATGCATAGTCAAAAAACATCTTTCCAAGCTTTTTACTCAATAATAAAATTACCCTGAAAAAATTAGGGAAACAAAATGCAAGATGAAGATTTGAAAATTATCAAAATTAATATAGCCTATATTTAATTTTGTGGTGGATTAACCCTGGCCTGACGCCAGGTACCAAGCAATGCTGCTCTATCATTTCTCCAACTATGCAAAGGAGAGAAAATAAAAGGCTTACAGGCCAGGGAGAGCTCACTAACCAATTACACAAGAAAAACAATCTTGACTTGGGAAAATTAATTAAAATTACAAACAATCAAATCAAAGTATGATAATAGAAATAAAACAACACCTTCTACCCATCCCTCTCTTCTTCCATGCACAACATTGCCCATGATTCTCTACCTCCTTCCCTGCAGTGGAGAAGGGGACAGACAATGGGGTCTGTGGTCAGTTCATTGTCTCTACCCTCTTCCTACTTAGGGGGAGGACTCCTCAGACTCTTCTCCTGCTCCTGCATGGGGTCCCTCCCATGGGAATCAGTCCTCCATGGGCTTCTCCAAGGGGAGTCCTTCCCACAGGCTGCAGTTCCTCATGAACTGCTCCAGTGTGAGTCCCTCCCATGCAGTGCAGTCCTTCAGGAACAAGCTGCTCCAGCCTGGGCTCCTCTCTCCACAGGTCCTGCCAGGAGCCTTCCCACAGGGTCACAGCTTCCTTCAGGCACCCACCTCTCCTGGCAGGGGGTGCTCCATGGGGTGCAGACAGATCTCTGCTCCCCCGTGTACCTCGGTGGGCTGCAGAGGCAGAGCTGTGCCACCATGGCTGCACCGCGGGCTGCAGGCAAACCAATCTCTGCCTGCTCCGCTGCCTGGAGCACCTCCTGCCACTCCTCCTGTGCTGCCCTTGGCGCTGGTTTCTCATAAGTTCTCACTCCTCTCTTCTCGAAACACAATTACTTCTGTGCAGTAACTTCTTCACCTTTTAAAATATGCTACCACCGTCTCTGATGGGCTCGGCCCTGGCCAGTGGCGGGTCTGTCCACTGACACTTTTGGACATGGGAGAAGCTTCTGGCAGCTTCTCAAAAAAGCCACCCCTATAGCCCACCCACTACCAAAGTCTTGTCACAGAAACTCAATACAAATATGAATACTAGACGGTATTTTTTTGCTGAGTCCTAGTTTACAGCTTGTTAACTTTGCTTTTGTATTTTCTATATTTAAGTCCAGATTAAGTCTGTCACTTGATACAACACCGAGATCTTCAAGCTGTTACAGACTCTCTCTCTCTCTCTCCCTCTGATGCAAGTGTTGTTGGGTGTTCCTAACACTTTTCTCCCACTATTAATTTTTTTCTTTTTGTCTGTTCTTTGTCTGCTTTTCTGAGCTGCTCTCCAATTCTTTCTAATTGCTCACATCTTCCTTCCTAGGCAAAGGCTATAGATATTTTCATATTTCTATAGATGCTCATAAGGTAGGATTATGCAGCATTGTCTGATTTACCAGACTAAGAGAAAAGTAACTGCAGAAATTAAAATAGAGCAGAAAGCACTGATCTTGTGTACAGGTCTTTGAGTAGTGTTTTTAGCACCTCCTGGAATAAAAGATGAAACATTTCATTTTTATTTGTTTACAGATTTGAATTTAGACCTCAAATTCTTAGCAATTCAATGATTTTTGTTTTATTGTAATATTTTAATCCCTTGTCCCATAGCAGCATCCAGAATGGCAACAGCCATTTCATCCAAGGGTATATATTAAGCAGATTACTCATTTAATGTAGAATAAGATATAAAATGTATCATTACTGAGTAATATCTTGATTGTGCCTCTGCTCCTAACCAGTGCTGCACTGCCATCTGTCTCAGCTTCCAGACACTGGTATTCAGCTGCTTTTCATCTGAAGGGTAGACACAGCTGGATATCAACTCAACAGCCTCAGGCAGGCAATCTGATCCCATGCCTCTTTGTCCTTCCTGCCATTTGGCAATTGTGCACTTTTCTTTAGAATACCCATATGTTGCTTTACAAATTTTAGGTCTTCAGCTATCATGCTTGTTCAAAACATGAAAACTCCAAAAAGGCATTGAGAATGAAGAGGATATTGAGAAACACCTGATAGCGCATTCTGCTAAAGAAAATCACATAGTAGCTAGGAACAGGAGAGGGACAAGGAGAGAGCGGAAAGGGAAAAGAAGAAGGGGAAGGTTTAATTTTAACTTTCCAATTATTATCTATTCCACAAATGTTTACACTGTAGCCATGCCCTTCAAATGTATACATAAACCTGTAAGTTATAATTTTAATGAAAATTGATCTGATGTACTTTACGTGATAAAGTATGTTGCAGCTACAGGAAGTATTCTTGAAAAAACCTCCATGCTGTACAGTATAGTGGGAAAAACTACACCTTTTTTTTTTTTTTTCTGAGGGTTACAGACAGATCCAAGTGTCTGTCAAGAAGAAAACCTGAATTCCAAGAATGGGAGGAAGCATTCCAAAGAAAAAAAACACAGACTATAACAAAAACAAAGGACTGCACTATGGAAAAGATTGATGTGGCCTTCACAAAAAAGTTTTGCCTAACAGTTCTGCTGAAGATATCTGTTGTGTTTGACACGGAAAAGAATTTTCTTGGAAGGAAGAGGGTCAAACCAGTCAGTGGTCAGGGCTGGATACTGACACTTGGACTGACCAATTGAAGGCTGGACACGCCTCTGAGAACACAGAGTGGTTAAAAGCAGAATTCCCAGGAGAACTCGCTCTCTTTAGTTCCAGTCAGAGAGTGCAGACTCTCCCTCACCCCAGCCAAGTAGCTGGGTGGGGGAGCGGAGCCATGCAGCCCAAGTTGAAGTAAGCTGAAAAGTAGAAAAGCTAAAACCAGCTCTAGCTCCCTGCAGATGGAAGGGTAAAAGAAAATCTGAAATGTTTCCATCCCCCAGAGTCTCTCTAGAAAGAGAGAGAAATAAACAGTGATGGTACCAGCAGTACACCGTGGGAAAGGAGAAGAGCAGGGGGGCGGGAGGTTTTAATGTGTGTTTTTTCTTTCTTTTTCCTTTTATAGTAGTAATAGTTTAATAAAGTTTCTCCCTTGTTATTAAATTTAGACCTACTCTACTCTGTTCCTAATCATATCTCACAACAATCATTTATGAAGTTACATTTTCATAAAAATGCTAGCATTGTACCAATATCAAACCATAACAATATCTGAAATAGTCTATAGGAATGTACTCTAGGAAGCTCTAGATGGTACAATCTACTTGGACCCACACAAGGCAGTTGGCAGAGTCTTGAAGCAAGGACTACTAAAGAAACTAAGCTGCTTTGGAGAGAGAAACAGTCTGCACATGAAGGTAGCTAAAGAACAGATAAAGATTTAGCAAGCAAAGGGATTAAAAAGTATCTGTTTCTGCACTAGAGTCTGTTCTGTTCCATATGTTCCTAAACTATCTGATAAAAAGATAAATATTGAGCTAATGAAACTTGCCCATTATGCTGATTTTTTCAGGTTAGTAAAGGCAGTGTCTGCCTGATGAACTACAGAAGCAGCTTCTGGCACAGCCTCTTGGTCAACTGAGTAACTGATAAGATTCAATGTAAATTGATTTTAGCACAGTACAGGGTGACAGAAAAACAAGCCTAATTTTACATACACAATAATAGGTATTACACTCAGAACAGAGTGTTACTCTTCAGTAATGAAACCTTGAGAGTTACAGCAGCTCTTTGAAAATGGTAATTCAGAGGCTGATAGTGATAAAGAGTGAAAGAAATCAAAATTAATAGTATTTTAGAAAAGGCTAGAGAACAAAACATCATCGTGTCACTGAATAAATCTATGACAAACTTTTATCTTGATTATTATGCAGTCCTGTTCATGTTCCCTTGTCAAAAATAATATAATAAAACTAAAAAAAGGAAATAAAGACAGTCAAAACGTGACTAAATAGTAATGCTCAGTCTATGACCACTGAGTGAGGATAGGATGGAGTTATCAGACTACAAGTGGCAATAACTTACAGTCATAATTATGTAGATGCACAGCTGGCCACTAATTGGAGTGTGTTAATATACAATGCAGTTATAAGGAGCTGAGCATTGTCTAGGGAAAGCCAAACCTAATATTAAAGAAAAATAGTCTGTAGGGTAGGTGACTTCTGGAGAAAGAAGTTCCCTAAATGCTAATCTCTGTATTTTATTATTTAATTTAGAAGTTGTTTGAAAGTTCAAGATAAATGATCTACCTATAAGATTCCCTTTGTATTAACTGGAATAAGATTCCTTTATTACATGCAAACCCATTGATACCAAAATCTCAGAACAGCTGCTAATGCAGCTGAACAAATCAAATATTTGCAAATGTTTCTGGGGTTTACAAATCTATAACTCTTTTTCAAACAACACTTTCTTCTTGTAGAACACATGCTGTGTCATGCTCTTATACATTCTAAATGAAATCTCCAGCTTACGTTTATGAAGAAGTTTGCATTTCTGAGGTTCATAAAGGAGGATTCTTGAGAGCAATGGAACATTTATTATAGCTTCACTGATCATTTGTATAATATAGAATGTGTAGGTAAAAAAACTTCTGATTATGCAACATCAAGGATTCTAATTTCCCAAGTGAGAAAATTCAGACCCGACCTTCACTTTGCCCTGTGTTGTGTGAGTATTATTGCAATCTTTCATAGCATGATTAAGAATTGATTTCCTACCCAAAGTATCTCAAGTGAGTTCAAGCATACGATAGCAACCCATCAAATTTTTGTAGACTCTGTTATGCCCAATATGGGTGACTATGAAGATCCTTTTCTGGCCCTGAAAACTTCTGTCCCTATGCAATAGATATTGACAAAACTCCCTCTATGGGCACCTAGGTGAAAAGGAAGTTTGTAGTTTATACCTCTCATTTTCTTTCACACCTGTGAAAGAAATGATAGGTATAAACTCAACTCACCTCCATCAAACTATGCTAAAAAAGCATTAAGATTGCCAAATCCAACAGAACAAATGTAGGAAGTCCTGGAGTTAAGGTGAGCAATTTGTAAAAATAAACTTTCCAGTTTTAAAGAAGCCATAATACAGAAAAAATTCTCAGCTCCAAGACAGAGAAGGAACAGAGGTAAGGTCAGAAAGAAGCGAGTTGCTGACATTTATTCAGATTGTTAAATACTTGGGTATAAGTGTTTGACCTGCCAGATACAGACAAAGATTTACTTAAATATGACATTTTGTTTAGCTGAGGACCTCCTCCTCAGCCGTCACTGGGTCCCCAGTCCCCTTGTATACCACCTGATTTCTAAATCCATCAGTCTCTGGCCTTATCTCTAAACTTTAAAGCCTTTAATCTCTATCTACAGTGCTGCTGGAGTCCTGATTACAAGGCAAAGAAGAATGTTTTAAGTACTTTGATATGCCTCTTAAACATCGAGGGCCTACTTAAATAAGACTACCACATAAGGAACTTGCAACGTAATGCATTGCAATGCATGTCAAACAGCTGAAATTAAACCAGTTTTGTAGTCAGGCAGCAACAAAAATTTGCTCTGGACACAGCCTTGCAGAGATGTAACCCTGAGAAGGTGAGATATAGCAGAGAAGAGCCAGTGCATCTGCCTGCAGACACAGCCACTGATCCTTACAGTACAGATGATTATTACTCTCATTCATTCCTCAGAAAACCCATGTAGATACCCTGAATAATTGTTTCTCTTCCACATCAGTGTTAAAATGCTGTTATATGACAAAGAGATTAATAGCTCCAGTTCTACTTATACAAGGAAGATGTGAGGTTCTTAGATGGATGTAGAGACAGGTATTATGTGAATATTTATGCATTTAATTACATATAGTGCTTGCTGTATGGTGCTTGGAAATTTACATTTCCTTGTGTGCTCTGATACCATTTACATTACTAATAGCTCTGTTCATCCTGCACTGCCTCCAGGAATGTCTTTATGACTTCCACAAGTGAACATTTTGTCTAATTACATTTCAATAAACTGTCATGTAAGTACAACCATAGATGCTCTGCACAAAATCTATAAACCTTCTCAGTGAGGACAAAACTTGAAGCTGTTGACTGACTTAGGAGGTCCATCTTAAATTCTGTGCCTAGAGTTTATTTCAAGTTAATCAACTAGCATTATTTTTTTTCATAAAGATTAAGGCAATATAGCATCTAGAGATATATTAACTTAATACAAATATAAAACAGTTAACTCCCAGAATGAGTTTCAATTTCTGTAAAAACAAAATAGGTGCTATAATTCTGAAAATAAGGAAAAAATTATTGGTTCCTATGAGTTATTTTCTTCCTATGATTTCAAAACAGAATTTTGGGGTGTTGGTCTGGAAGTTTATATTGTTTCTTACAACAGAAAATTGCAGCATATTTAAGAAGAATTTTGTCAGTTATGATAAATTGTGAAAACTCAGTCTTTAAAAATATAATACCTACAAAGCATGTATCTGCAAACTCAGTTTAATTCCTTTAACACATCTGCTTAAACTGGAATAATCTCAATAATTTAAACAGGAAAACTTCTGTAACTCAGTGTCCTTTCCCCAGTTATTGTCTCTATGCATCTTTCTTACATCTTTCATTTTCTTTTTAAATACTGCACATAAAGAAATAAATGAGATAAATGCTTGCCTGAACATTTTGAAATGGATTCTTGTTGCCATAGGATTCACTGAAGTATGTGAAATCATCTATGCTAAGCTGAAAAACAAAGAGAGTAGGTTGATGAGAAGGAGCCATGGCATCTCATTTAGGTACAGACTTGTGCTCAGTATTGGTGAGAAAAAATTGGCTTACATACCCTATCTTGCAGGAACAAGACGAGGTTTCTGGAGTTCTGGGTAAAAAGAGGTTGCAAGAGTGCTGTCAGCTCCTGTGCTGAGACAACTTGTCCTTCATGCACCGCAGTGTCTGGATTCCACTGTGATCTACAAAGGAATAATTCCTTTTTCTGTAGAATTTTCTGCCAATGATGACATCTTTCTTTAAATATGCAGCAGCAGGTAATGAAATCATCATCTTTCATTTAAGATCAACTTTGAAGTTCAATTTACTTTCATTCTACTCAAGAAAAAAAGAACTTCCCATTTATGGCTGTATCAAATTGACTGTATTACAGTAAGAATGAACAGGGGAAATGTCTCTCTCTATTTTCTTGTTTGTGTAAAACAGCCAAATTGCATCTTTCCCAAAAAAAACTTACCTACTAAGTGCAATGAAGAAGAATATGTTGAAAACATTCAGAGAGAATTCCCAGATGGCATCCCAACCCCAAAACCACTCTGCAGTGCTGACAGATGGAAGTCAGGAGGAGTAGAACCCAGACTAGATAACAAGTTGTCTTAAACTAGTATTTTTTTATAAAACTTTTGTTAGTAGAAGTGTCTTACAGTGCCATTGTACACAGGTTCTCTCCTAAGGTTTTCATGATGAAGGAACCATTCTACAGAAGCTGCTCAGAAAAGCCACCTTTCCAGCAGCAGGAACTCTTCTGAATGGAATGACTCAAAGCACCCAGTTTACAATTCTTTTTCCAACCTGTCACTATGAGGACTGGACAGAGAAAAAACTCATCTATTTAGTTCTGCTGCTACAGGAAACTGGCAAAACAAGAGGTGGCATTATTCTTTCAACACCTCATTGGCATTTTAACAGTATGCAACATGGGTCTGTAGGGATGAAACTTTTTATGAACCTTTTTATCCTAGGTGTTCTGACTAATGAAAATTGTCTTTGGAAAAACAAATTGAATATGATGCATAATCTTCTGTCTTTGCCCGGGTACACATCAGTTGCTAAAACCTGAGAAAAAAGGTATTACAGACACTCTAACTGGTTCTAATTATGAAGAGTTGAATATAGGCAATTGTTGTGTGCTCTAACGTAATTTATTATTGATTGCGATTTGATCAAGTTGAGATAAAAGTTAGATTTTCTAACCCAAAGCAATTTGCAAATGACCATTGCACAGCAAGGTTTTATGAATGAGAACAACCTTTGCAGTCCTTTAAGATGGAGGCAGAACAGGGTTAATGAACACATAGGTGGGGTTCAATGTTGTTTTTTAGATAAAGAACATCTAAATTGCACTCCAAGTCATCCTTGCAATTCCAATGAAGATTGCTGAAAGTGAATCAAAAGTGTCAAATTGCACCCATGGCAGAGATAAAACCAGTGCAGTCCTGCAGCACTAGATGATCCCCATCTCGCTTCAGAATACAGGGTTTGGGAAAGCATTAGGGAAAATTCTGACCCAAAGATTCTAAATGACTCTTCAGGAACTGACTTTCATATTGACTTTGTTTCATGGACAGCCACATCAAAATACTAATGATATTAAAGAAAAAGCAGATAGAACAAATTAATGGATCATAAAAAATTGTCTTATGTGAAAGAAAATGACACTGAATATCTTGGTATATTTATTTAAAAAAAACTAAATAAATCCATTTCATACCTAATCGCAGAGGAAAAAAAAAAAAAGAAGCTTTTGAGAGCTTTGGGGACTGGCAATTAAGAATAAAAGGTAACAGAAAGCACATCAAACAAAACCAAATTATTTGCAGCAGCACCAATGGTAAAGGCTTTTGCTGTGAACTCAAAATCTCAGAAGTTTAATGATCCTCTTTTAAAGCATACTTGCTTCTAAGAAATTCCCTGTTCCTTGAAGCAGTGCTGACCACAGTTCTTGTTAGCTATCTAACCTTGAAAACAC
>QUSF01000009.1:6091515-6295375 GCA_003676055.1 Chloebia gouldiae | reverse complement strand
CTGCCAAGCGCGTCCGACTCCCCAGCACCGCACCCGCGGCTCAAAATGACAAGCGTCTCTGCTGATGTATGTGTGCAGGAGCACACAGGTTAAATGAATCCTAAGGAAGCTTTAAGTCTGAGGAAACTTAAAACTCAACTACTCTCTCTTTCCTCCAACAGGCAAACAATGCCCCAAAGAAAGAGGAAAGCAAGCTTAGCTTGATAGTTTTCTTCTTCTTTATACCTCACTGCTCTGATATGACAACATCATGCTCTTTCCCAAACAGTATTCTTTCTGGAATTTGAGTAATTAGGTTGATGGAAACAAATATTTCAATATTTCCTGTATCTGGACCCACCAGGAGGCCTGATGGGGAGACAAGACTTCTAGCAGTCTAACTCATGATCTTGCATATTTGCTTTGTAGCTGGCTTCAGAACTCTTTCCTACAAGATATTCTTGTCAGTTCTTAATCTTGTCTATTCTTATTCAGTCTTCTCTATTAGTGACCTTGTGATTACCATCTAAGAAATCATGTTTTCCCCTACTCAGGAGAAGTAAAATAGCATTCATGCTGGCACACAGTGTTTCCATAGGCATCCAGTAAAATTATAGCTAAAAAAATTATTTTCCTCTCTGTTACACCTTCTTTCAGTAGATTTATCAGTAAAGTCTCTATAGTTTAGGAAACTACACTACAGTGCAAATGTACGAATTGGCATTAACACCTTCTCAAAGTCACTTATAACCTGGGTTTGCCAGAAAAGGATTATTTTCTCTATATAAGCATAGCATAAAAAAAGGATATAATATATTTTAAAAGACTGTAGGCAAAAATCATTCCTAAAACAAACACATGAGCAATCACAAAAGCTAATTTTAATTAATTTATTTGCTCAAACTCCTTCTCTTTATCTGTGGAGGGAAAGAAATTCTTCAGAATATTAGTTCAAAATGGCTAAATCAAATTTGTTCTGTGTATCATATGCAAGACGAGCCGCTCAACTTTCCCTGCTTCAAAAACCTAACCAGGGAAAATTAGTTTAAAGTCTGATGTAAAATAAAGGTCAAATTTTCCACACCAAAGTTATTTGAAGAACATCCAGTGATATATTCTTTTGTGAAAAACTGGACAGTGTGACATACTGAGTTATTCCCTAGTTGAATTAAGAAAGAATGCTGTTTTTAAAAAAAACACTTTTCTCCAAGTAGGGATCTGCATTTTACTTTCTAGAGGAAAGAGGTATTTGATTTCCTAATGTCTCTGTGAGAGCTGATATCAGACTTCCCATTGCTTTGTGCACTGCATGTGTTTGTCAGCTGTAGGTTTCACCTCTGACATCTAACATTATCTTTAATAGCATGAATATAGTACAGTAATAATGCATAAAAAAGACTTTAGAGTGTTACATTCTCTAATACAGCTGTCCTGAGATATGGCTTGGCAAACACTGGCTAGTTCTAAATTAGAATACAATGTAGTATCCTTCAATTATTCAATATCAAATCCTAACAGATAACCTGGGAAAGGGTGAAGGGATAGATCAGTGAATCACAACTTATGTTGATTAATGAATCACTAAACTTTTGTACTGGTGGGACATGTTCCTACAGAGTGAACAGATATCCATAGATATCCATAATTCCTGCAATTCTGTAATTAACTTTCCTAAGACTCTTAATAATAATTTCCAAATTTCATAGGCCTGTGGATGATGCACTGCAAACCTCACATCACTGTGAAGTACCAAATGTAAAGCACAGAGTTAGGGGGTAGCAAGAGGAAGTTGTTGTAAGTGTTACTTTGTTTTATAAAATAACGAAAAATTTCTTTTGACTTGCTTCACCAGAACTAATTATGGCCCCACAAGAACTTCTCCTTTCAAAATGCAAACGTCTTGGTTGGAGGCACACTTCTTCCAGAAAAGGTTCTATTCTTAGAGACATGAAACTGTTTACTCAGTCCAGTATGCTG
The DNA here is from genome assembly GCA_003676055.1 of Chloebia gouldiae. Classification (NCBI taxonomy): domain Eukaryota; kingdom Metazoa; phylum Chordata; class Aves; order Passeriformes; family Passeridae; genus Chloebia; species Chloebia gouldiae. The sequence continues at coordinate 6,293,419 of QUSF01000009.1, read as the reverse complement.
ATTTTCTTTCTCTGGATTTTTATAAACTAGAAAAATCCGCAGTAGAAAAAGCTGCTAATAGCATCTTGATGGAAAGTTTGCTTTTATGACCACATGGAATTAAGTGATAAGATCTTGTTTATATATACAGTAAGTATGTTTTTTATATAAACCAGGAAGTAGGACAAAGGAAGCACTGGTCTTTTCTTAGATGCTTAGAATCACTTTTAACCTAAGAACAGTGCTTTCCAAAATTTACTTTGCTTTTAAATGCTTTAAATGCTTTGCAGGGGTATTACAGGGGTAATACACTCATATGAGTGCCTGTGTTACATAGTGCTGAATCACTAAGTACTTTGAATATAGAATTGCCTTGATGTTGAAACTTTTATTTTTTCTTTTAGGGAGAGAAAATAAAGGAGAAGCTATAAAATTAAACTTTTTCAAAACATGCAGATTTCCATATGCAGAGTTTCAGGTTTTGAAAATCCATAAAAGATGAGTAAACATATGGCAAAGTTGGTAAATAAGTGGCCCTATTTTTCTGACAACTTTACATATTCAGTATCCCCCTGAAACTACTGCATTGCCCAACCTGCCATATTTCTGGAAATCCCAAGTAATGGTACAACATCCTTAAAGTGATAATGAATAAAATTCCTGGTTGGAAAGAAAGAGGTCTATACCTGATACTTTTAAAACTTTGAAGTCCAATTTCATAAGTATATGCAAACCCCTGAATTTCATGTGTCTCTGGATCTGTCACGACTAAAGTTGTTGCTAACAACTGATGCACATACATACAGCAATCTACTTAAGAACCTGTATTTAAAAGAACATTAAAGTGAAAAGTCAGGGTTCAGAAGTTAGGAAATCCAAGGCTTAAAAAACTGCCACTGAGTTTTTGGTCAGCTCCTTTTTGTGTCACTGCCTTATGTTGTGGCTTTAACTCACAACATCTCTAACAGTGGAATTCAAAGATGCTTTAGGATGAATAAAGCACTTCTACTTCAGTTTAGTTTACAGAATTTATTTACTTCTTTCTGCTCAGCTTAGAACACTAAAGTTATAAATAAAAATGGGTAAAATAATCTGTTGGCTTGTTTGATGGCCATGGTGCAAATTTATTTATTGGATAATTTCATTGCCCGGAGCTGATTTACCATATTCGATGGCACAATACATTCTGTGCAGACGCACAGAGAGCGGGAGCATAAGCAGGGATACGCTTTGATTCCATTTCTTACCTCTGAGTCGACCAAAGCAGCATGGGCACATGGTGCAGGGCCAGAGAGGTTGGGAGCAGCACGGCGAGGGAGCAGAGCAGCAGGGCCGGAGCCGCAGCCGGGCGCAGCCGGGCCATGGCTCCGGCAAAGGCGAAGGGCGAGCGGGGGCGCAGCGCGCGTCCCGCGGGCGGCGGCGGCCGGACCCGCCGGCTGCGCCTGACGCTGCTCGCCGAGCGGCCAATCTGCACCGCAGCTACTTCCTCCGCTTGGACTCGGCAGCTACTCAGAGCTTCAATACCTTCAGATTTGTGATTTAAACAGCTCGTAAAACGCACTGCCGTGAAAGCATTGCTAGTTTCCTCTAACCTTCAAGTGCAAGGGGGAGCCATGAAGTCCAAACTCCTGTCCTATGCAGGCTGATAACAGTTATATAACTTCAAAATGGAGTTTACAGGAAAGTTTTCTGTACTGCGCAAAATATATTCTGCAGAACTTTTATCTTATTCCCCTGCTATATATTATTATGTCCCTCAGCTTATTTTTCTCACATGTATTGAGATCTGGCGTCACACATTTGGGTGTTGACAGGTTTGAAATCTGCAACAAACTTGCAGATTTCAGCAAGAAGGGAGAGAGAAAATGGCACGTTCAGAGCCACTGAAACACAGAATTGTTAAGCTATCTTTTGCATGGAGCAATGCTGCCCCAGAAATCAAAAATATCTCACGTCAGGGGCAAATTATAATCACTTTAGAACATGACACAACTTCAGTATTTCACAAGTCTCATGCAAGAACAAAATAGTCTTAGAGAATTCCTTCATGCCCGGAAGCAAATTGCTCCGGCACGCTTTTTTGTGCCTGCCAAACACTGAGCAGTTTCTACACCTTGTGACTACATAAGGCAGCAGCAGCCTCAGCACATGTTTGGCTCTGGGCACAAATGCCTCATCAGAACAGGAAGTTAGATATCGTACACAAAAGAAGTTTTGAGCCATGTTAAAACAAGTTGTGTTATGGTAAAAATAAGGAAGCACAATGAAAAGTGTACAAGATGACATAGAGGTCAGAAGACATGTCTAAATTTGAGCACAGCCAGATTAGTTAAATGCATTTGCCTTGAATCACAGTATATCGTGATAGTGTGGTTGCCTAATATAAGGCAATTTCTTCATCAAATCAACCTGAAATCTGATTTCTCAGAAAAAGAATAATTTTAAGGGTATCAATAAAACATTGTCATGTTCCTTTTCTTCTCCATGTTACCTTTACATAACACAGAATTTAACTCTTTAACTGTACTTTTTCCTCTTCTCCTCAGAGATGTATTAGAAATCCTATCTGTGCCCTTTAACAAGCCAGTGTTTGTCTATTTAAGAGTGTGTACAGATAAGACAGCAAACCTCAAAGACAGAAACAGAAGCACCTAGACAGAATAAAGGAATTGCAGAACTTCCAACAAAACTCAATTTTGCAGAAGGACAATATTTGACACACTAACCAATTCATAGACTGTTACAAAAATGTCACCCTAGGCCCTACATCAGACGCACAAATATTTTGCAAGTCTGATCACATTCAGAAGAGACAGCTGGGTTCACAAATCCATGGTTTATTGAATGTAGCTTCTTTGGGATTGCTGGTGACAAAAGCAGCTGCTGCAGAATATATTGCATTAACAATACGACTGTAATCACAAGTTTAATTTCCTACGTCAATACTCAGCATAACTGAAAGGCATCCTTTTTGTGGAGGGCGAGAAAGACAAGCCTGGCAGTCTGTCCCTTAAAATTTTGTGTCAAATTCTCATCTCCCACTGAGATACAAAATTGAGATACATTTTATACCTTATGTAACCACTATTGTGCAAAGCGCTGTGGGTGGGACTGTGGTCAAACCTTCCACTCTGTGTAGTTGCAATGTATGGAATATTTCCCGGCAGGAGATGTTCGTTTTGTACAAAACATTTCTGGGCAACAAGTGGAACACAGCCACATGATTTCTACCCTCACTTCCTGTTCCTCCCCATGGCCGTGGCAGCACAAACACAGACTCCGCCTGGGCTCGTAGGTGCTCTGATCAGCGTCGGCCCCTTCGTCACATCCTGAGCTTTGCCTTCTCTTCACTGCTGTGTGCTTCCAACACACACAAGTGAGATGCACAGTTGGTGGGTATACTCTGTATTCTGCCTTACAGAAACAGTCTTAAAACTTCTTCAAACATAACCAGATTGTTTTCTCTCAGATTACCATATCACTTATGAACAAACTTTTAACTGAAAACAAACTGACTTTTCCTTTTTAATATTTCGCCACAAACCACAGTTTGGGAACAACTGAAGTGAAAAAAGCTTTGAAGGAACAAGAAGAGCCTATTGAGTGGGATTTTAATTTGCTTCACTAAGTAAATTTAGCTCCAAAATATATCTGCATATATTTTCTCCTTTTTTCTTCACTCCTAAAAATAGTGATTTTTTGGACACTGATTTGAAGGATGACATTAGTTAGATAATGCTTATTTTGCATGCTTTGGAAAAGCATGTTCCAAATATTAGCCAAGCATCCAACTCACATCCAACTTCCAGAACAAATTTTTAACTATTTACACAAACGTTTTCACAGTGTGACTAAAGGGCACTTCTAGGAAAGAACTAATGGTAGTGGTGAATGGAGTTCACATCGATCTGGGACACAGTCACCAGTGGTGTTCCCCAGGGCTCAGTACTGGGGCCAGTACTGATTAATGGCTTTACCAGTGATCTGGATGAGAGATCTGTTGTTTAATTTGAGATTGAGGTGCTGGAGCATGTCCAGAGAAGGGCAGTGAAGCTAGTGAAGAGCCTAGAGAGACAAGAGAAGATGGCCTCAAGTTGCACCAGAAGAGATTTATGGTGGATAATAGGAAAAAATTCTCCACTGGAAGGGTAGTGAAGCTGTGGAAGAAGCTGCCCAGAGGAGTCATGGAGTCACCACACTTGGAGGTATTTAAAAGCTATGTAGATGTAGAACTTAGAGACAGATTTAATGGTGGACTTGGAAGTGTCATGTCAAGTTAATGGTTGGACTCGATCTTAAAAGTCCTCACAACCTAAATGATTCTAGGGTTCCAGAAACCTCCAACACTGCATTGCATTAAAATCAATGGACTATTGGCTTTTCACATTTGTTTGAACTATTTCCTTACTTTTTATTTAAATCATCCTTCTGGAGTTGTAAATTATCTTTTTTAAAATATGTTTAAGAAGGAAGGAACAAAATTATAAAGAGGCAGATTCCTATCTATGCAACTCATTGCCATTCAACCCATAATTTACTTCAAAATGCCTTTTATCACTCTGGGGGAAATTCAGATTTAGCAGCCATTCCTATCTTAAGGCTCAGATGTCAGAAAGCATGCAAGTCATCAGCTGGAATGCTCATGTGCTGCAATTCTACAATTAGTTCAGTACTGAACTACAATCCAGAACTTAATTAAACTAAAATTCTGAATTTAATGGTAAAATCAGTGGAAAGGTTCCAATGATGTTAAAATACACTTATCAGCCATGTACCAGTTCTACAGTTCATGTTCTGTTCAGGGTGTCAATTTAGTTTTCAGCTGTTTGCTGTCAAATATGTACTTATTTCTCTTTGTAAATGCTACTGCTTTTACCTAGGTAGTTTCATCTGTTGCAGCAAAAGGCTGGGTCAAAGCCACATCTTAAACTAGAGGTTTCAAGAAGAACCTTGCAACTTTCTGTTGGAATTTTGAATTTACACCATATCATGTTTTTCTCCAACTATGATCAAATATAAACTTTCTTAATTATGGGGAAAATTTACTTCTTCAAATAATACAAACTCCTCAAAAATAAACATATTTCAAATATCTAAAATGCATATTTCAAATTATGATACTTAAATTATAATACTCAAATTATAATAATTACAATAATTTCAACATCGGATACAATAATTATATGCTGGCAGTTCCACTATGACCATCTAGATGAGCTACGAAAGGTAAAGTTGTTTTTTTGCACAAATATTTGCAGGCAAAGCAGCTACATCTGGAAAGCTATATATTATATAGCTTTATATATTCTATTGTTCTGTAGGAATCCAGGGTTTGAGGGGGTTTCTGCCTTATGTGCTTAAGACAAGAAAAATAAATTTTATATAGTGCTATAGTATTAATTTTCTAATTAAAGGGTGACACAGAATTCCAACAGGAATATTACACTGCAGACAGAATATTCCAAGCAATGCAGGAATACACAGAAAAATAATCATTGCTCTAAAACCTGAGAATTTACAAAGCTCTTTAACAACATTTTATTTTTTTAAATGAAGTTACAAAACTTGAAATGCAGTTAAATTAACTGACTGATATAAAATTATTTTATCCTCAGAAGTTTATTTTGATCTGTGTAATACAATTAGGGTATTGATGAAAAAGTATATTTCTTTAAAACCTAGGAATTTAGTTCAGTTCTTTAACTTTGAAGAACTAGGTTTTTTGTAGGAATTTGCATTAGACTGATTGTTACTTCTATGCAAAAATGATGACATCGCAGGAATCTGAGCAAAGTAGTTTTTTGCCCGGATATGCTTTTGTTCTATTCTGTAAATAAATGGAGCTTCATAAGTCTGAAAAGAAAAATAAATTCAAATACCATAAATACAATTAAAATAACTAAAAATATGTGTGTTGCTTCATATCTTAGACATTATAAATATTTGGACATATTTTATACATTATAAAGAGTGACCTTTTTATAAACTAAGGCAGATAATTTATTTGTATATATATAAAATGAAATATTTTGTAGTTCAATAGTACATCTTATGGCCCAGTAGAGAAAATTTCTCCTTGTGACATATTAGTCATGTTTTAAAACCAGAGTAACTTTTTTATTCCATTCAAGATAAAACTTACTTATTTCTTTATTTCAGGTGAGAACATCTTTACTTCTATTTGAAAATTAAATAAGGCAATGCTTAGATAGCAGCATTTGCAAGGTGAAGACTGTAGGGACATTCCTTGCATTTCACAAGTGAGAATCGGGGCAAGACAGAGTTCAGGTACATGGAATGAGCTGTACATGCCAGATGCCTCCTGGATTACTGTCTATTTTGTTTAATAGTACAGGTGTAATCATTTAAATAGTCACAATGAGCCAATTTAAACACAGACAAGTCTAACGACCAAATTTGGCCCAACATAATTAGTCACAGGATTCTATTAAAACATAACATAAATAATGCAAAAAAAAAAAAAAGCCCATTGAAATTTACCTTCTGAAGGTTACACAGCTTAAGATGTGCATCTGCCTCGTCTTTGGTGAGGAGAATAGTGTTCCATGGAGACCACTCATGCTGCTTATCCCACCTGACCATAACCAAATTATACAGGTCACTGCAGGCACTGAGAGCTGACTGGCAGTTCCATATTTTCTCAATCAGGTACTGCATATCTGGAAGCTGAAATAGAAAACAGGGTTAAAAAGGAAGGAGCATGCTTCATTCCACAAGTCTTGCACCCATGTAAAGATACAAATAAAGCTTTGGGTGAAAAATAATTTTTATGCACATGTCATATGATCACTTGGTTAAAGAGCATCTTGACATACATATATACTTTTTGCACAGTCGTTGAAACATCTGATTCTTTGACCTGTCAGCTAAACTTCTTTTAGTGTATAGCTTGCAAACCACCTTTTAAAGTTGACCTATGCTTCAAGAGCTTAAGGGTTTCTTCTTGATGGTGCAGAACATGGCATATCCCAGGAAGAAACTGCAGCTTTTAGCCCATTTCTCAACCTGTCCACAACATACACAAAATAAAGAACATATAGTCAAAGCCACTGAGTTGCAATGCTCTTTCCAACAGTACCTGAACTAAGAAAACAATTTTGCTATCATCCTGATAATCAACTTCAGACTTCCTGAGATCTTCTAGTATAAGTCTGTACTTGTAATATGCTTCTCGTTGCCGAGCCTCATTATCAAGCCGGTAACATGAGCGACATCTGCCAATGGTGTGGGAATTTGCAGGAAGGGGAAACTCAGTAGGTGCTAAATACTTTTCGCAGCTATGACAGAAGTAAACATTTTTATAAAGCTTTAAGGGATCTTGCGGAACCTAAAAATTAAAAAAAAAAAAAAGTTAATTTATGTTAAGCTTAATTTAAGTTAATTTTTATTACTTGTATGTTACTCAAACACTATCAGGATATGTCTTCCATATCTTCACACAAGTATTTTAATACATAAAATCTAGAAGTATTTATTTTAAAATAAAGTATTGTGGTTTTTCTTGGATAGGATACCAAGAGTCACTGTATTTTCTTACTGCATTTGCTAAAATCAGTTATATAAATCAGTCAAGTCATTTTTAAGCTATATGAAGATCCTAAAAAATTATGTTCCAGTGCTCTTCCTGGTGCTTTTATATATGCAGATTTTCAGTTATTCTGGAAAGATGACAACACAGAGAAAACAGAGACTAGATTCTCTGCATTTGATTTTTCATGCAGAATCTTCCCTTTATGGCAAAGACAAAACCCTGAGATTATGGGCATATTTTTATTTTGGCATAAGAATATAAAATCATCAGATCCACATGTCCAGAAACAACACAGGGAAGAAAATAGACTAAACTTGATAGCAAACATCCCTATATTCCATCATGGGTTCTGAAAAGAATGTAATGTAGTCTGTACAGACAGACCAAGTCTGTAACTGGATAGTTTGAGTAGGTTGATAATCTTCAGTCTCTGCTCTGGTACTTCTGCTAATAAACCTAGTGTAAAATTAACTGTTAGTTGGTTCTAAATCTAACATCTGCATCTAAATCTGACAGATTCTCTACTCCTGAGATAACACTGACCCCTATATGAAGAATGCTCTTCTGATAGATGCAAAACAGACATTGCTACTTAGAGCAGCAACATATGACAGTGAATTATATTTTTATTTGTAATCGGCAGTCAGAATAGAAAAACAATCACACAAAACTAACTATATCTTCTTTGCACACAGTAGCAACTGATTCTGCAATGAAGCCTGTGACAGTTTTTGCTTAGGTGCAAGCTCACTAGACATTGACATGGGCTATGTTCTTCCTTTCTGGATCCACAGCATTGCTGCCTCTTGACCAGTAGAAAAAACCATGACTTCCTCTCTTAGTATATTGGTACTGCTTTGCTATTACATTTTACTGATGCCATCCCATAAGATCTACCATTTATAACTTCCAGATTTTTTATTTCAGACACAAGAGTTCCTGGGCTCTCCCAGTGCTGCCAGCCACTTGTCAGGTGCTTATGACCATGTCTATGCCCCATGCTTCCTAACAGGACTATAAAAATTTATTTGTGTGAAACCTATGTACTTGAAACATTTTACTTCCTGAGGAACTCCTCCACCAATTCTACAGCAAAAAGTAAAATAAAAAAGCTTTCAATATTTTCCATCCCCCTTCTCTTTAATTCAGTGGCCACTATGTCAGGCTGCAAAATAAGAATAATACCTTAATTAACCCAGCAACCTGAGGGTTAAACTCTGGAGTTTTGATATACTGGAGAAATAATGTACAAATTCTTTTCCTCAGTCCTTCCAAGTTGCATTCTTTCACGTCTCTTGACATAAGATCAATTTCCCTGTCAATTAATGCCACTATTTCCTGTGTTAATTTGCATTCATGTTCCTGGAAAAAAAAAAGGGGGGGGGAGAAAAAGGAAAATAAACTGCTCAACAATAAAGACACAAACAAACAAAATAATTCAATAAGACATGAAAGCAAACTATGGAATCTGTCCACATTACCATTCATACCTCTCTATGTTCATGTAAGAACATGTTCACAGAAGAACTCGTTAGTATCTCAGGGAAAAAAATCTCCAGTGAAACAACCGTAAAACTACAAAACTTAGAATGCTTATAGATTCTGTTTTAAAGGGCCTGTATATGTATACCAAAACTGTGAGGATCTGTAAGCCTGGAAGCACTAAAAGATGCTTAGCAGAGGTACTCAACAAGTGCAAATTTTTAAGTCTTCAAACGTCCAAATAAATATTTCCCTAAGAAGCCTCCTTTGTATGAAATCAGAGGTGTAATATGGATGGGTTTTAAAAAATGCCACAAGAAAATCAAAAAAATCCACCACACAAGAGGCATGGGGGACTTTGACAGCACGCCTGGAAATTAGTCACTTCAATATTTTGAATTCTTGGCAGGAGATTCTCCAGGGAGAGAGACATAAGAGGTGAATGAGTTCAGTGATTTCTCAGGTAAAAGAGAGTGCTAATTTACAGAAATTCACTTGTTCACAACAGCAATATTGATTTGTGCTAAGATGGGGAAGAGTTCATAAACCAGAAGTGCTCTCAATGCCATAGTGACTTGAAATCAAATACTGGCACTACTAAAACAAACAGCAAGGTGCTTCTTTGTTTTAATAAGATCAGCAAGTAGCATTCTGTTCTAGGCTGATGTCATCAGTGTCATCCTGAAAGGAACTAGAAACTCATTCTTTTTGTAAATGAATAAATAAATAAAACCAATATGAAATACTAAAAAAAAATATGCAACTATCTTCTAATTCATTGGGAACACTAGCAGCAACAGTGGTGGTGGGGAGTGAAGGGCAAAAAGAAGAAGAAAAAAAATCAGTAATTGCTACCCATAAAACTGGTAATCCAAACCAATAGATAGATAAGGTTCTAAACAGATATTTCAAAGACCTCAGAAAAAAATAAATGGCAATTGCCACATATATCCCTGCCACAGTTCTCATAAGGTTGATATTAAGTAGCAAACAAAATTTTGTACTAAAATTGTATTATGCATTAATATACAAAGAAGTCTAAAACCATGGGGTTAAAATTCTAACACAACCTGAAGACAAATATACACATGATAAAGTAAAATATTAATTTAGAGTGTATCTGAAATGTAAACTACACTCACACACCAGGTAGTACCTGAGGGTCTCTAGCTACCAGCTCACCATCACGGCACTTGTCTGTTAGCAGCAGCATTGCTAATGTGTCAACATAATTAAGTGGCAGCACCTTTGGAAAGCACAGCTTCAACCTAAACATAAACAGAAAACTAAACCTCACCTTCACTGTCCATTTGAGTGTTAACAGCACAGATGTTCTCTCATCTTTTGGGATGCCCCTTGTGTTAATGCTGCGGTAGATTTCAAGTAGTTCTTTACCACGGAGTGAGTTCTGTGTATCCATTTCAGTGATTCTTCCATCAAATGCTTTCCACCTCCTAGGCTGTGCACACTTCAGAAAAAATTTGGAGAACTCTGAGCTATTAAAATCTGACCATCAGCTTAACAAAGTCATTATGTTACATCAAGTTTCATCAGAGCAAATAGGGACTTAACGTTGATGCTTGACTAATGCAAAAGGCTAATTCTATTGTTGCTATTGATGCAGCACCTCTTCCACCAAAGCAAGCATTCAACTGGACACTTTAGTTAAAGCTGCAGGTCATAACAATTTCAACTTACAGGATATTAAAAGCAAATAATATTCTCCTACAGGGATATGCTCTACTTCTTTAAAGTGAAATTTATTGACAGTAGTGTTAGAATACATTTGCTCTGTATTTCACTTTGCAGTCATAAATCCCTTCAAACTATCAGTAAAAATCAATAGGTCTGTTGACTGTATAAAAATTGAAAATTTAAGCTCTTTAAGTCTACTGCAGTAAAAAATATCTCCAGGGAACTGTTCTATTTATACTAGTTGCAGAGAAGGACAAAAGGAATACGGTTTGCTAGAGTTAGGGCAAGGTATGTGTTTACAGTTTATCAGACACTTCACCTAGCTTTTGTTTGCTAACTAAACCACATGCCATATGCCTTATGCTTCAATTATCTCTTTGCACATCTTTAACTTTTATAGACAGTAAGAAGTTGCATGATGTCACCTGCCCCACAAGGTCTAAAAAGTACAACCATTTTCTTCTTTCCAGAAGATTGGCTTTGGTTGCAAATCACACTGATTCAAACTCTTCTTTATACAGGAAAACAGAATAAATGCTTTCTTTAAAGACAGACATATGATGACCAGAGGCCTATACTCATTTGGGAAATTAATGACAACTTTACCTCCTGAAGGATAACATATTTTGTATTATTACAATTAATTATATGCATTGTTTATAGCTTTTTATAGTTAACAGCCTTAACAATGCAAGGTTCAACCTTCAATTGGTCTGACAGCTATGAAATCCTCAGCTTGGAAAAAGAAATTTACTGAATTGTATTGCCATCAATAACAACATAACTTGAATTTTTATAATATTAACATTCACATGATTAACTGTTAAAAACTACAAAAGGTACTTTTGTACTTTGCAGGTGTATTTTCTGTTCCTGTACTTTGGTATTCTTTATTATCAGCCTAATTACTGACCTTATCCAGAAAGTGCAGTATTGCTTTTTTTTGATTCTCTAAATTGGCATTTAGTTTGTGCATCCCAATGCAAGCAATGAGCTCTGTCTCTTCTTCCAGAAGTGCACAAAGTGCTGCCTTTCTTTTAGCTCCAGTAAGAGTTCTGTTAATTCGCTCGGTCTCCTCCTGCATCCACACTGCAGATACAAACATTTTGGGTATTTTTTTACAAGATGCTTTCCAGCAAAACTTCTGCTTTCATATTTAAGAAACAACATAATTGACTTTTCTTTCAATATGCACTAAAAACCGGTTTCCATTTTAGGGAATTGATGGTTATAGCTATTTTCAATACATGCAAGATGGTCTAGAAATGAATGCAAATTATACAGATGTTCTGTGAGAGTATGTGTGTGTACAGCAATTCCAGACTGCCAATTTGTACTCCAAACTTAAGGATGAGTAGGAGAAAAAGAATCTGTATGTGAGAAAAAGAATTTAACTCCTGTGGAAATGTATGATGAAACGGCTGCATCTTACTGTGGTACCAATAGTACTCAGTGCTGAGAATATTACTGTTTCTCCCTGCATAAATGAGTAAAATCTAAAGTAGCTTGAAATCCTCCAAAACCGAGATAAATCTTAAATACAGTAAAATTTATCACTTCAGGTCTTACACTGAACATTGCAGTGGTATCACCTTTTGCCATCCAAGGCAGATGAGAACACATCAATAACCTGACAGTCATTGCTTTACTCTCCCTTTCCTCTTCTACAACGTAACTAACCAAGTGGGTGAAAGTGGCCACAGAAGAAGCCACAGGATGGTCATGACAGCAGCACATGGATCACTACATGCTCTATAAGAATCTGACACCCTGACACTTTTGCTGCAGATATACAGACTACATGGCTTTAGAGAAATCTGCTTGTAAAATCAAACTGTGTTTACTGCCTTTGCATATCCTGTAACAATTCCTGGCTTCTCTGAAGAGTCTGATCTAGTTCAAATACCTCTGGAGTTTTGGAGGAAATTTTGTAAGATCCAAAACTTCAACATTCCTGAAGAATACCTCAAAGTGTTGTAATCACCCCAGAACAGTTACACAAAAGCTAAACCCAGCATAAAAGAAAACCATTCAATAAGTGATGGACTGAAAAAGCCTGTAAAATCCTGGAGCAGGCAAGATTAGAGGTAGGAGAAGGGAAAGGAGGAAGGCTTATTTTCTGCCTGTGGCTTCTTATCTACAGTACCTTATGTTTTCCATTTTTAAATATTTCAATTCATTTCCTTAAGGCTCTCCAAGCTGTAATATGACAGCTGTCTGGCAAGTTCTGAGAACCCAGAGATATATTTTAAATAAATTCAGCAAACAACACCATTATATAGAATTAATTTACATGAAACTTTATTATGCCTGAAGGGGACAGCAACTTCTAAGGTGGAGCTAATAAATACAGTAAGCAATTTTATACATTTAGAAATGAAGAACCTGTCACTCACTATTGATACTCACCTCTTGATTCCCCATTTACATGCAACCAAGTTAAAACACTCCTCTTAGATTACCTGTTCTGCAGATTATCTATCTACAGAGATTTTACTCATTACAATTTTTATTCCTGTGTTTATAAAGTAAAATAGTTCATACTTTACTTTTCAAATAAATGATAAACGCCTGTGCAGACATGCTGAATATGTAGATACACCTCATTTACACTATATAGTCAACAGGCAAGTTTTTGTAGCACTAGGAATTGCTATTACTGGCTGACCCTGTAATAGTAACTCTGTTGTGATTGCAGCAATAACCTTCACAGATCCCTGGAGGACAATAGTCTCATTCTATTACTGTCACAATGATTTAGCTTGTGTAAATTGTTGGCACTATAAGAATGCAAAATTGTTCCAGATGCAGGTAGGAAAAGAACACCAACTTCCTAGAATCATTAAGCTCTATTAAAATGAAGAGCATGACTGCAACTAGAGAAGCAACTAGTCAACACCAGTTAATGAAAACTAAAGAGTGAGATTGATACCAACCATTATTTTTAACAAAATATTAAAAAAAAACATTTCAAATACTGGAATTTGTTCTAAAGTGGCGCATGTTTTTTTTCAGATTGCCTAGATATGAAATTCCTGAAAATGCTTGGCTGAAAGTTATTACTTGTGAATTATTATTATTATTATTTCAAAGTCATGAAATTAAGCAAGAGATACTTGCATAACCATAACTTTCAAATCTAAAAATATCATGAAGATCAGCACTCTTCCATAACTTAAACTGAACTTGGTTGTTTCTACTGCAAAACTAAGTTGTGTGAAACTAAGTTGTTTCACACTTAAAAAAAAAAAAAAAAAAAGAGTGGATCATACATCTGATAGTGCACTAGTCTGGAAGCACCTTCGTGAATAAAATATTACAGAAAATCAGATGGGAAATAGTAAGACATCTCATAAGTAGTAAGGAAAAAAGTACTATTTGAGTACCTTGGCTTTTGATTACTTAGTCAGATACAACTTGAAAAGGGCTTGATTCTTGGGAAGTGAAAAGCAAACTATCTACAAAGAAAAAGGCGGGGGGTAGACAACCCCAAACCAACCACAAATCTCATGAAGATACATTCCAACAACTGCAAAGTTCAAGACAAGCAGTAATTTTTACATTTGTCACGAACAGTGATATTTATAAATCATTTATTAATTCAGACAAAGCCATTTGTTCAATGCCACACAAAGTATGACAGTATTAAAAGATTAGTGTATAACTTGGGAATTTTTGAATCGTGATCCTGAGCTCTATGAATAACACATGCCACCAAATTTATACTGTTTACCACTGAAGAAAAATCTGAGATTGTTTAAGGACAGGTGGCTTTGCAATGAAATAGGAAATCTGTTAGGTCAGTTCTACTACAGGGACAACAACACCCAAACTGGCAAAGAGCTAGACCATAAAGCACTGAGATAACATAAGAATTGTTACAAGTCACAGTAAAAAAATTTGGCTTTAAAAGAGACATTGTAAAACAGCAAAATTTGTCTTGCTGTTTCATTATATGCTGGTACACTTACTCAGCTTTTGACTGTTTTTATTTTTCCAAAGGACATACTCTAAGCTTTTTGTTTGATTTGCACCATTAGATTCTTGCAAGGTTTTATGTCAATTATCTGCAGTATTCACATTATTTTTCTTGAAAATTTTAGAGGTCTTTGCCTGTATTAAACATCATCTACTCCAAGAACAGGAAATGTATGACTTTCAGAACGTCCTGCAGAACTCCCAAGAGATTTTTAAAATTTTGCCAACACAGTTTTGTGAAACAAGGAATGAAGTAGAAAGGAGAAAAAGCATCAGTAGAGGACAACTAAGACAAAAGGAATAACTTCTGTCATATGTTGTAAATGCTGTACAAAATTTTTTCAGCATCTTAAATGTACAGTGAAAGATAAAAGCAGCTCTGATCTAAAAAAACACCCTTGGTTCTTCTATGCGACCTTAACTTTAGACATAAATAAAAAATGTTAATAAAACTGAGCACTATTCTATAAGCCAGTTATTTCTAAAAAAGATGTACTGGTTTTGGCTGTGATAGAGTTAAATTTTAGTCATAGCAAGTTGTAAGGTGCTGGATGTTGATAACACAGGGATGTTTAGTTATTGCTGAACAGTGCGTTTACAGAGCATCAAGGCCTTCTTTCTATTTCTAGTAATACATGAAAGTAAAATAATTATTTTAAAATGAAACAAATTCCACTAAAGCAGAAAAAAACCCATGGAAGTATCTATAAAAACATGTAAAACCCTCAGTTTGTTTTAAACAAATTGTATTATTTTGTTGCATTAAGGATATCCCTTTAAGAAAACTTACATTCCAAGTCATGGTACAGTAGCTCAAAGTCTTCATTTGTTTTAGGATTCAGTTTTTTCTCATATTCCCTCCTCAATTTTTCTTCTTTCTCTCTTTTTTTCTGTAATTCTTCTTGTGCCTCCCATGCCAGCCTTAACCTCTTTTGTTCCTTCAGATGTTGTACTAAATTTATAGCATGCCAACGACGGAAATATTTCTGCAATACTATTACCTACATGTGAGACAATATCAAAAAATCATTAATTTAAAACAAAACAACACAGTATTTTGGAACATAGTATTATTTCTTAACTGTTCTCCAACTTCCTAACTACATTTTCTAAGATTTTTCCTACAAAATCAGTCATGTACTATTAGTTTAAGCACTAGTATGATTACTCAGTTAAGTAACTGCAGGAATTTAACCAGTGGTACAGTGGATAAAATAGGTTCAAATAATCAGACAAAATATAAACTACATTCAAATATCAATTTTTGTTTTTCAAATCTCCCCTTAAAAATGCCTTTTGCTATGTACTCTTTTTATTCTTTTCTTTATCTTACTACCAATTTACAGAGTGGAGATGCAGACACATTTGCAAAATTTATTTGTAATTTCTAATTACAAAAATCAACACATAGGCACAGTATCAACTGCATTTTATTTGTGAACAAATAATGAAAGTGAAATTACTAAAGCTGTTATGACAGAAATGAAAAAAGAAAATTAAATCATCGACCTTCCCAAGCTGTGGCTATTGAGGACTGGGGAAATGTCTATGATATGTTAAGGGAGGATACTGCACAAGCCTCACCTTCTGCTGTCTGAGTTAGCACTTGCACTACAAACAGTTCAGTCAGATCAATGCCATGAGGCACCAAGCATTGTTGAGGATTGAAAGCTATCAAGCACAAAACCATACTAATACAGTTGCACTATCTCTCTTAATCTAAAACTTCTCTTGAATATGACTTCAAACAGTATTTCAATATGGACCCATACTGCACTGTGCAAATCCATCAATGTGAACCAACCAACACCAGGATGACATCCCTCTACTGTGCATTGAAAATTACCTATAGATACATTACGGACTTCAACAAGTGTCACTAAAGACACAGTAAAACATATTGGTAGTCCTGAGGAAATTACTCCCTACTTGGGTTCCACTTCTACAAGATGCTCATTTGCAATCAGCTAAACCTGACCGATTTAAGAAGTTCATACAAGAAAACCTCTACCCAGAAAATTGATCCAGATCTTGTCAATACAATTATTCTACTTAGACACTTGAGGAATCAACTGTTTCTCCATTCAGCTGGATTCAGACTGTCTACTTTCAGCAATCAAATTAATAACAAGAGCATTTACAAAGCAGTGCCTCATATAACACAATTTAGGGCACAATTTGAGTTAAATGTGCAGTCGCAGAACACATGGTTTTCAAAAAGCAGAGTGGAATGCCTAAATGGCATCCTCTGCACAATGAATATGCAGAATCTGTAATCTGAATTGCTTTTATGAGGCAACTCAGTGCACCAGAAAACCCCATAGACCCACTGCCTGTGTTTTAACAACCCATTTCTACTTTAGTATCAAAGCAGGGAGCTTGAACAAAATCCAAAACAGATCAGTTTGCCCAAGGTAACCTACTAAGTCTGATAAAAAAAACCCAATCAAACAGACAAAGAACAATAGATTGTTCTTAAATAGTTTGTTCTCAAACAATAGACTGTTCTCAAAACTCAAAAGCTTGATTGCAGAACTCCTAAATCCTAACCCAAAACTCCATTTATTTCAGGCCATATGTTAAGCATGTAACTTAGGTTCTTTCAAAGAGATCATGAGAATGTTGTAAGAACAAGCCTGTTTTAATCCTTAATGCTCTACATGGAAACTTAACTGTCACTGTGAGACAAAAACAATAATTTCAGAATTCTTAATATTTAAGAGATTGCAAAGTATCAAATGTCACTGAAATCACAGAGCAAACATGCACTTCCCCTGTACCTGAAAGATTACAAAAGATGAGCATAAGAAGACATTTTACAGTTCACTTTTAAATTCAGTCTCTGAACACCCATCAAATATTCAGATAACCTTTACAATACATTATTTTACAGAGAGTTTCTAACAGATAAGGACTTACTGCTTCAAGTCTACGTTTATGGTACTCCTCCGCTGTAAAATACTTTCCAGGAGTTATTAGTTTGTCACTCATGTTTGATACATAAAGGCCAATTTTAGTCATCTGTGTCGATGTTGTATTTCTTGTTTGTTGTTGCATATTTTTTTCCACAACCGTCTGGGGAAAAAATGCATGTCAGATTAGAAGAAAATACACAGACATATTTTTTTCCACATTACAATAAGTGGCAAAATTAGCTTTTTGCAATAAAAATCACAAGAATAATGATATTTATCTACTAAATACTTTCATTTGCACATTTATCTCAGATTTACTTCCTCTTTCCTATCAGAAATAGTGTCAGATTCTATTCCATCTGGCAAAAACAACATTCTAAAAGGATATAACAACGCGTTTACCTGTGTTTCCCTACAAAATAACTGAATTCCTTTGTCAGGTCGTTTTTTGGGTTTTGTTTGTGATCCTGCATTATGAAATTCCACTCCTGTTGACATGTTCCTAAATCCACCCAGAAAAGGTTTATTATAGGTAGGTCTTTCAACTTTTACAACTACTTCTTGAAATGAATTCGAACCTGTTAAAATGGAAGTTCCAAAACAGAAATACTGCTTCTTTCAGTAACACATCTAGATTAGACCATAATTACGTATGTATTGATAAATCTGCAAAAGTAGCATTTACCTGTTTGTACTTTGACAGTTATGACATCAGGCATGTGGTAATCCTGTTGAATGACTTCTCCAGGGAAATGTTGCTGATTTTCAGATTGGACAGTTTCATCAGAATTAGGCCCAATCTTCCTAGGTGTTTCATTATCCTCAGTCATGCTTGCTAAAAATGAAACCAAAATTCATTCCTGAGAAGCTTCTCAAAACAAACAAATAACTCTTTCAACTTTACCCCAGGATGATTTTATTGTAACACTACAACACAGCATAATCATCTTTTTTTCAGCTAAAATACAGTCTATTTGCAAGCTGAAATAGTATTATCCTTCCATTTTAAAGGCCGTATTTAATGTAATATTGTCACAACATAAAGATATTCCTAGCCAGCTACTCAGAATGAGAGCAGATTAATGGAACCCAGTAGTCAGCAAGTCCACAGTAGGAATTGTTATTCACTGTGCTCAGGTGCTGAACAGGATATGCTCTGTTCTGCTCTGAAGAACTAAGAAAATGGGGTCCTATATTGGGAAGAGGAAGTGACTGGAGACACCCAGAACACGAAGGAATGGGTATAGGAAATGATGGAGCATTTGGGAGACTGCAGTAGAAAGACACAGATAAAGAAGGGTGGCAGGTAAGTTACAGGGTAATCTAAGAAAGGTAAAATGGTAAGGTAATTCTATAATGTTGCCTAAACTGTTAATTTAAATGCACATACAAAATACGTATACCTACTCATACACATATCTGAAATTAAGGATGATTCTTTAAAATGCCATCTAGAAATGACTACTACAGTTTGAGATAAAGAATACATTCCTTACCTTTGGAGTATGTTTCATATGAGAATTTTAAAAGTTACTGCAGGACCAAATCCCAGCAAGCATAAACAGAATGAGGGTGTGTGGGGGTGCCAAAAGCTATAACCAAATTGAAGAAAAAAATATCTCTTTAAAACATTAATGCCCAGCATTCTAACAACTTCTTTACCTGTATCTGTCCCATTTGCTGTATTCTCTGGTAGTACTGAATTTTGAGAAGGACACTGCTGGTCCCAGCCCTCCTCTGACTGGGCAGTGCCTGCAGGTTGTGGAAGCAGAGGCTTCTCTGCTGGGTCCCCAGCCTCTCCGACTGATTTTCCTTGTGAGGATGCAGGCGATTGCTCTGCTCCTGACCCTTCTGATGCAGCAACTTCAAAGCCATCTGATACGTCTTCCATTTCCTAAAGCATCAGTTGCAAGCTTTAACCTTTCTGCAAGAATAATGACAGGATCTATTATAAATTGCATACTGGCACATTTCTACAACCAGAATTATGGGTAACTTACTGTCCTGAATAGCTTTCCCTGTATCTATTCCCAATATATACTGTTCTATTGAGAACAGTATGAGATCTTTGCTTCCACCAAAGAGAAAGCACTTCTGGCTGGTGTTTACCAAACATAATACTCCAAGGAAGGTAGCCGGCACAATTATTTTTACCTCTCGTTCTCTGCCTATAGAACAAGATGGTCCAAAGGGTCATTAGCCAGAGACAGCACACCGTTACGGTTTTCCGAGTTGCCACCGAAATTATTCGGGCTGGAAGAGTCCTAAGCCCATGTTCCTCAATATAAAACCACAACCGAACCCGCAGGACCCGGGACGCAGCACCCGGGGGGAGCCCGGGATGCCAAACCGCTCGGCAGGGCGGATCCCTGGCTCAGTGCCCACCCGGGCCGGGGCTGCGGGACCCCCGCCCCGCCCCTGCCCCCGCGGCGCCTCCCGGCCCGGCGGCGCTCCGGACCGGCGCTGCCCGCCCCGGCGGCGGCGCGGTAGCCACGGCAACCGGGCCGGGCGGCCGCGGAGCAGGAGCGTGCGCACCGGGGAGCGGGGCCGGGCCGGGCGGACTGGAAACACGGCGGGACGGGAAGCGTGGGAAGGGAGGGAAGGGAAGCGGTGCGGACGGACGAGCAGCTGCTCGGGCTCCCTCCAGCCCCCGCACGAACCCGTGCCGGCGGCTTGGAGCGGCCCGTGCCGGCACACCCGCAGTGGCCGTGCCCACGGTGTGACCCTGAGCGGGGCGATGTGAGCTCGTACCAGCCCACAGCGGCACTAATGTATGAAAACGCCGTTTTCCCTTATAGCCTTCTGCTGTCGATAAAAGCAGAAGCTGTACTAAACCCCCAGAACTCTTGGATATCGAGAAGGGGTGTTGTGGGTGAGTGGTGGCGGCCTTCGTGCCACGCACGGTCACTTCCCAGCTGCGTGGCAGTGCCTACCGGGACATGGGTTGTGCCCGTGAGGTGTGCCCTTCTCCCCGGAGGGTCCGTGGTGGGAGCACTGAGGCTCTTAAATGGAAATTAAAGACATGCAAATCAGAATGAAAACCATAAGAAATTGGATTTCCTGGTGTTTGAGGTGCCATTTCTGACACAACTCCTGCAAACGTTTTCAGGATGCTACAAGAAAACTGAGTGGACAGTCATATCACACAACTTTCATATGTGAAATACTCAGTTCTGTCTTGCAATTCTAGGAGAATCCTGAAAAAAAAGCATTTCAATTATTATTGAATTCAAATGCATACCCAATAATTGTATGTCATGATTGTTACCATGTTTCCCAGACATTGTTTGGCATGTGAACATGGGCCTCCTTCCCATCAAAAGAACAGAAATCTCCCATTACCACTGCTAATGCTTTTTTTTCTAAAATCTTGTTTGAACTCCCAGAATAGGATCACCATTAATCCTATAGAAAGATATTGTCATTTGTGCCACTTTCTGTTATATAGTTGATTAAACATTCAAGTTCATTTTTGAGTTGCAATGACTTTTCATTTTTTTCCTAATGAAATAGCATATAAGCTTTGAATATTAAAATAGTAATAAAAAGGAGCAATACTCATCTGCTATTGGTTTTGGTTTCAGGTTCAAAACACAGCCACTTGGGATAGGTTAAGCAGCACAGATGGCAGGTTAGGAATGGCAAACCTCAGTACTTGCTCTGCTCTCATGATGGGAAAGTTGTTTTCCTGGCATAACACGCTCTGTCTCTGCTAGGCCACATCCTTGGAGATAAACTACTTTTTTATTCACATTACTTCAATCAGATGATCTCAAAGTGTTTTAAAGATCTAAAGTTTGTTAACTAAAGCTTGCAGTGATTTACCTTGCCATATTACAACAGATTATAAAATTATTTGCACCATTATGTATTTCCAACAATTAAAGGAGAAAAATCAAGCAAAATCATTAGTTTGCCTTCAAATTATACCTTGCTAGCATATTACTCTTGGAATAAATTAGGATCTGTATGGAGGACATAGATGTACATTTGTGAAAGGAAGAGGAGAGTATGCTTTTATCTGTGAAACTGAGTTTTAAAAGGCCATATATCAAACTTCAGTAGAAGTGGGCCATGAAAAAATCTTCCTCTCCCCTGGAGCACAATGAATGAGCTTATAGGAGAGCTGTTTTAAATCACATGACATCTTTAGAAGTAGAGAAAATTGAACGAGACTTCAGCAAATGCTCAGTTATGGAAGAGTAGAAAGAATTCCAATAGTTGCTACCATATTCTGGCAACTTTCCTTCCCCTCCACCTCCAGTATTTCATGCCACTATCATTTGTACTAGACTCTGTTTGTTGTGTTGTTTTTTTTTTTAATTTATTTTGATTCCTCTCATGTCAGCTTAATACTCATTACCAAAATCCATTAATTTTCATTACTCATGTGACAGCATTGGCCCTCATTCAAGTCTGTAATCTGCTAATATTTCCCATGTGAAAATTGTGTTTGTTAACTTTAGCAAACACCTCTTCTGGAATGCCATCTAGTGGTTTTACTTAGGAAAAGACCAGTTTCTACCTCGGTCAAGACTGAAAAATCCTTCAAAACCAAACAATTAAACTAAATATTTTTCACTTTTTAAATTTTCAAAATTAAAAAATTTCTGTAATTATAATAATAGTTGGAGGGGAAAAACACAATGCTAAATAATGCAGTGAAAATAATTTCTGGAGTGAATACCTTGCAAATACTGGTTTTCTCTTCTACTGACCTACCACCCAATACCATTGCATAAAATATTATATAAATTCGTAATTAATTATTTATAATAATGATGCCATAAGTAAATTTATAAGCCTAAAAACTATGAAAAAGCTATGACCAAATATGCTGTAATGTAAGCAGTGCATATACAAATTCTTATTAAACTGCAGATTTTTGTGATATAGCTATATTCCTGTCTTTAAACTTGCAGGAATGTTACTAATGGTCTTAAAAAAAACATCAGTAAAGGCAAACCTGCGCAGTACCATTAGGTCTAGTTTGGATATTTTAATTAGGATTTATAAGATTAAATCTCTAAACAAAAGCTTCCAAAAGAATCATAGAATATCCCGAGTTCCCACTTCACAGAATATTCTGAGTTGGAACAGACCTGGAAGGGACCATCAAGTCCAACTCTTAAATGAATGGCCCATCCAGGGAGTGAACCCACACCCTGGTGTAATTAGCCCCTGCTTTAACCAACTGAGCTAATCTCAGTGCTCAACCACCCTGTGGTTGAAAAAATTTCCTAACAGCAAAGCTAGACCCCTTGTGATACAGCTTCATGCAGTTCCCTTGGGTCCTGTCACTGGTCACAAGACATGAGCTCCTGCTCTTCCACTTCCCCTTGTGAGAAGGCTGAAGACCACAATGAGGTCTCCCCTCAGTCTCCTCCGCTCCAGACTGAACAGGCCACAGCCTGTCCACTGACCTCAGTCACTGCTCATATGGCTGCCCCTCAATGACCTTCACCAGCTTCCTTACCCTCCTTTGGACACTATCTAAAAGTTCTTTATCTATCTAAAAATATCTTTTAGTTCTTTTACAATCTAAAAGTATATTTATCTTTTTTGTGGTGCCCAAACTTGCCCCCAGCACTTGCGGTGAGGTTGCCCCAGAGTGGGACAATCCCCTCCCTTGCCCAGCTGGCGATGCTGTGTCTGCTGCGCCCCAGGACAGGATTGGCCCTCCTGGCTGCCAGGGCACAGCTGACTCATATTTAACTTGCCATCCACCAGGACCCCCAGGTCTCTTCTGCAGCACTGCTTTCCAGCATCCCATTCCTTGGCCTGTCACTACATCCAGGGTACCCCCATCCCAGGTGCAGAATCCAGCACTTGTGTCTCCTGAACTTCAGATGGTGATGGCCCATCTCTGTAATCTGTTGAGGTCTCTCTGCAAAGCCTCTCTGCCTTTGAGGGAGCCAACAGCTCCTCCCAAAGTAGTGTCATCAGCAAATAGTACTGAGTATCCCTTCCTGTCCTGCATCTAAGTCGTTAATGAAGATACTGAAGAGCACTAGGCCTAAGATGGAGCCCTGTGGGACCCAACCGGTGACCGGTAGCCAGCCTGATGTCACCTCATTTACTGCAACACTGAACTTATTTGAGATGTGAATCAACAATACACCAATACAAGTCTACACAATTCCCTAAGATCCCAATATTAAGGTTTGTGCCACAGGGGTTATGCCAGGTATGGTGACCTACCTGTTAACAAGAAACCTGCTGCCATAAATTTGAGTAGCAGTCTTCTTTCTCCCCGTCATGTCTCCCATCTTCCCAGTACCTCCCGCAAGCCAGAGATAGTGTTTAGTTACGTGGGCAGTAGGGTCAGCCACTGCAGGCCAGGGATTCAGCTGAAACCTAAAATCCTGTTCTTTCTGGGAAGCATTAGATCCCTCACTGCAGTATCTGCATGGCCATTAAGACCCTGTCAGGGGTAGCAAAAATACACAACCAAAGGTGGGACAAAATCATCATACTTTTCTGCAACTTAGATTTTGATTTCAAGTGGCCTATAATGTCTGTATTGTTAACATACACATATTATAAAAATAACTCAATATAAGGCAAATACCCTGTTAATATAAAATGCAAAAAAATTAAATAAATGAAAGGTTGTAGGAACGCCAGAAAGAATTTTCTTAAAACCATTTTTTGCAAGAAATTGGCAGCAGCCTTTAGATTGCTAAATGTAAGTGGACAAAATGTATTTTAATGAAGTGATTATCTTTAATTTAAAGACAACTGTCAGTAACAATAGATTAATAATTAATTTTTTCTTTTTACTTTCAAGAGGTTACACCATTTTGAAAATTATATTGGCCATCTCCACTGATTAGAAGGAGGTTCTTCAACTAGAGGCTCCCATGGTTTCCACTGTATCATTTTTCTTGCCAGCGACAGCTCGTTTTCAGCCTGTTAATAAACACCATACACAAAGTCTTAAATTTTATACAATTGCCAAAATATTAAATTACCTCTATGTCAGTTAATTACCTCATCGATGTCACTATGTATCATGGTCACAGACTACCAGAAATTTCACCTATAAATATCAAAGGAACTGTATGCTTTGGGGGGTTGTTCTTTTAAGAAAATTCCCATGACCCCTAAATATCCAAACAGCCATTCTGTTCAGAGAGACATTCCCAATGACAACTTCATGATATTTTCCACTTGGTTTGGATTGTCCCCAATATTATTCAATCCTCTTCTGCCCTTTTCATTGATTTAGACTCTATAAGAAGCAATGTAGGTATACATGCTTATCTGCAAGCATAATGCAAGGAACAGTTAATTTGTTATGTTTTAGCAAGGCCATCCCACCACAACATGACAATTTGTTTTCAGGGGTTTTTGTTCTGTTTGACTGTTTTGCAGCAAAAGAAGATACACAAAACTTCCAAATTTCTGAACAAAAGCTCAGCCCAAGGAACACTAAAAATCACTGCTACATTTGTACTTCATCTCAAATTTTCCCTCTTTACCTGTACAATGACTTCTTCTATCTGACCACTATTCAGTTTGTCCTGTAGTTTTTGCACATCAGACTCCTGTGTGTTCAAATACATACAATAAAATGTTTTAGTGAGAGTAGAAAGCCCATGAAAAGCAGGAAAACAGTAATTTAACCAGATCATACTCCAGTCTTTCTCAGAACCAGCTGGCTTGTATCATTTTACATTATCAAAGAAATCTCACACTCATTTGTCACTGAGAAGCAAATACCAAACACTCAATGATAAATACAAAGAACAAATGCTATTTAGTGAATCCAAAGAAGTATTAGCAGATAATGGCTTTAGTTTTTATCTTGGAAAAGAGTCTTGTTCTTAGATTTTTATAGCATAATATGCAAGCTTTCAATTATCATCTTAAATACACAATAACAGTATTGCAGAGTTTAATATAACAAAAAGTGGTCTTAAATATTGAAGGTAAGGATTGTGCTAAGATACACTGGCAAGAGCACATACTTTTTTTTTGTGAATGTGTGTGTTTTCTAGGAATCTTTAAAAAAAGACCTATGTTTTCTAATTTTCACAAAACAGCAGCAGGAAATTAACAATTCTTTTTCATATGCCATCAAATACCCCAGTCAGTAACAAAAAATAAACCTCGATACTTCAATTGTTTCTGAATTAATACCTGAAAGTTACATGTGCCCCTAAGAAAGAGACAGGCACTCCAAAAATCACTTTTCACATCCTACAATTTTTTTTTATGTGCAGCATTACTGAAATAGAACTGTACTTACCTTTTTCACCAAATCAAATCGCTCATTTACAATCTGCTCTGTGTATTTCCTGTAAGCTGCATCTTTGGGAATGTTTTCCAGGACACCAAGGATTTTTGTGTACAGTATTCGCAGACGCTGAAGTGATCACAAGACATGGTTAAAATACACAACTGCAATTGTTTATCTTCTTGTCCTACCAAACTTACTAAGCTATTATCTATACACAAAATATTAACTAATAGTTAAGGCTGAGCCACTGCACTCCATCTTGGGAAAAACAGGGACTGTCACATTCCTCAAAGGAAAAAAAAACAAAAAACCCAAACAAACAAAAAAACCCAAAGACAGTTGCAATATGAACACACTTGATGCAAAATGAAAAAAAAACAGTAAAGGCCATAAAATGCTCTTAAAAAAAATTCACATCTAACCCATCAGATACTGAAAATTTACCTCAAGAAGTTACAAAGAGATTATAATGGAAGGGTTTTTGTCACTTTTCCTCATGCTGGTGCAAAGTTCTGAGTACCAGATAGATTTAAATTAAACCTGAAACTTTTATTGCTGGATTTAAATGCAGGGATTAAGGACACATTGTGGTGAATAAATTCACACTTTTGTACTGGGCAATTGTATCTACCTGACAAGGAATGGATGTCCGACAGGAACAATAAGAAATAGAAGCAGAATACTAAAATATGTACAAGGAAGAAAAAAACAGGAAACAAAAGGAAGATTGGCAAAGAATCTAAACTTCAATTAAACTGTTGTTTACTCTTAGCTTTAAGTTGCTGAAAAGACTAAAGTGTAGAAAGTTGATCCAGAAGGTGTCTGACAAGGCTGCAGCTAGAATAATTTCTACCAAACAGTAGTGATTTTTCAAGGGTTCTTTTTTTACAGCATTCTTGAGTATTGGAGTAAAAAACATTTTTGAAATAGAATTACTGTATAATAAGAAATTGCAAAGTGGAGAACTTAAAAAAATCGCTGAAGTTCTTTCAAAGCTAATGCCTCCTGAATAAGCATGTGACAAACATACTTAACACTACTGAGCCTGAGGAGGTAAAAAGAAAGCCATATATTGCTATGAGAATCACCTCATGCAGTTTCCAAGCACCACTGGAGTATTCCAATCTCAGCACTGCTTGCCATCCCAGGGCCTCGGCTTGGCTTTGCACATGGCTAGTCTCTATTGTCTAAGACTAGGCTATCCCTTTAGTATAAGTTATTTCAATATATGAGTATGCAGCAAAGCAGCAAAAACCTTTTGACCTGAGAAGCAGGAATGATATTTATGAAGAACTGAATTTAAAGAGTTCTTTGTTTTGGCATTACTGATGAAAGAAATCAAATATTGGTTCATAAAGATACTTACACTAGAGAGGTTTTTGAAATCAGTGCATGCCACAAAAAGTACATGTGTAAAATAACTTACAATGACATGCATTAAATCTGTATCACAGTGGACAATTTTAATTATTTCATTCAGCTGGCATCAGATTAAGATATACTGCACACCTACGCATGCAAACACATCACAAAAATCTTAGAGCTCACTGAGAGTTTCCATTACTACAGAACGAGATGTGTTACGTACCTCATGAGGGTTCTCGGCTACAGCCAGTCCCACAAGTCCAGTGGTCTGCATAGAGCATAAACATCCTTAACACACCTAAGCATCCATTTCCACACTAATTATTTTGACTCAATATACACCTGACAGGGACCATTCCATGACACCAGCCCCACCTCCTGCCATATGCCCGTTATCCCAGAGTTCCAGTGCTCCAAGAGGGAGCAGCTCACCCTACCAGAATCAGGATCATGAAATATCCTGAGTTGGAAGGGACTTGCAAGGATCATCCAGTCCAGCTCCTGCCCTGCACAGCACCATCCCCAAGTGCAACACCCTGTGTCTGAGAGCACTGTCCAAACGCTTCTTGAATTCTGTCAGGCTGGTGTTGTGACCACTTCCCTGGGGAGCTGTTCCAGTGCCCAAACACCCTCTGGGTGAACCACCTTTTTCTAAGATCCAACCTAAACATCCCTGACAGAACTTCAGACCATTCCCTCAGGTTCTGTCACTGGTCGCCACCGAGACCAGAGCCTGCCCCTCCTCTTCCCCTCATGAGACAGCTCTAACTGCAATGAGGGCTCCTCTCAGCCTCTTCTTCTCCAGCTGAACAGACCAACGACCTCAGCTGCTGCTCACAGGGCTACCCCTCCATTCCCTTTAACATCTCCGTTGCTCTCCTTTGGATGCTCTCTAATAGCTTAGCATCTTCCTCACATCGCAGCGACCAGAACACTCAAGATGAGGCCGCCTCAGCGCCGTGCAGAGCGGCACAATCCCTTCCTCCGAGCGCTGTGCCTGATGCGCACCAGCGCCGGTGCCCCCCGCTCCAGCCGCCCCCGTCTGCCGGGGAGAGGACCCGGGCCCTGCGCTGCCCTTGGCCTTTCCCTCGCAGGGTGGCCGCTCGCCCTCCCCCCACGGCTCCGGCACTCCCGGCACTCCCTGCCCTCCCGCAGCCAGGCGGAGCCGGCGCAGGACGCGGCTGGAGGCCCCCGGCGCCGCCTCACCTTCCTCAGCGCCCCCGCCATGGCCGCGCCCGCGGCGCCCTCAGAGGACGCAGCGGAGGGCGCGGGGCTGCGCATGCGCCGCAGCGGCGCCGGGCTGCGCGGCGGCTGCAGTGCGCGTGCGCCGGGGCCGCTGCGGGGCGGCCGCTCGGGGCGGCTTCGGAGAGCGGAGAACAAAACGGCCTGGAATAGAGCTGGGCGGAAAGCAGGGAACTGTGTTCGGGACCTCGAGACAGGGACAATGGGACAAAAGAGCAATGAAAAGACAGTTTAAATTATTGGCAGGACGTGGACATGATGTTCATTTGAAGATCCACTTGTCTCCCTGTTAAGTCTTATGCTTAGTTGCTAACTTAAGGGATGAGTTTTGCGTAGTAATACTTTATAATAATTATGTTGTATGTTTGTATCTTATTCTGGACAACTCGTTCTTTATAATTCCCTTGTCCTGCTCTTGAGCTCCTCTTGTTCGTAACTGGTCAGCAAACTCCACCACATTTCAGAATATTTTTCATTTCCCCCTGGAAGCTGTCCTTTGGTAAAGGAAGCACTTCCTCCAATCTGCAACTAAAGCAAAGTGGCTAATGCAGTTTATTTATATCAGTCCTCGGGTTTGTGTTTCCCCACGCCTGGGTTCTTTGCAATTGCATCGGAAAGAGCTGGAGTTTCTTTCCTAGGTACTGAAATTCTTTCTCTTTCCAAAATAACACTTTTAAAAGTTCCTGCCTTTCTTTGTATTGGACCTGCCGTGTATTTTCCCCTTTCTCTCTTACGGTCCAGCCAGATGATCAATGGCCTGATGACACTAACAGACCGCAGCACAAGTGGTTCTGCGCCTGGGCATCTTTTATCCCAGCATCGTTCCAGCAGGAGTTTTGAGTGGCTGTTTAGACAGCCCTAAGGACATAGGAGTCCTTGCCACATCCTAAAAAAGTGAAAAACGGCCCTGTTGATGAAAATCTTAGTGAAATCAATCTCAAAGTGGTACGTGGGGAATTCTCTAAACCGGTCAAATCCCATTTCAATACATGATTTATTTTAAAATACAACAAAGCTGAAACCTACAAAGTATTATCAGTGTACAGTCAACAAGTACCTCACTCTGAAAACAAACAAAAAAACCCCAAACCACCCATACAGCATTTCACAGTTTATTTAATATCTGTTTTACACTAGGGATTCTGTTAGGACTATTATCCTATGTGTTAATATTCAGTATGTAGGTAACCTAAGAAGGCCTTGCTATAGCTCTTTGTCCCATGTTTATCTCACCAATGAGTTTAACTCATGGTATTATATCTCAGATTGCCATCTGATGTGGTATATGTACAACAATAACTTATTTATTCTGCATGAAACATAATTGATGGCTTTATATCTTGTAATTATGCATGACTAGAATCAGGCACTTCATGCACAATGCATAATGTTATTAAAAATATCTGAAAATCAAAACAATAGCATGTTTGTAATGTGGATATGTACTAATTCTGATGGTGTCCTGGTTACGTAAAAGAACTGAAAGTAAACAATTGCAGCATTTTTGTTCTTTATTATAAACATATATTTTTAATTTTTTAATTATATGAGAATATATGTCTGTTCATATCATCTCATAGCCAGCAGTAGAATAGGATCTCAGCATTGTTTCTATCTGCTTCTGTTATACTGGGGTTTTTAGGGGTGTACCACCTCTAGTTAGGTTGCACTGGCCAAAGAAGTTGCAGTGAAAATTATCATCATTAAATGTTTTTGTTGATCTTGCATTGAAAGATTGAAATGTGCCTTAAGCCTTAAGCCTTAAGCCTTAAGCTTAAGTTAAGCTTACATTTTACGGTTCTATAAATGCAAGTGAGTTGAAAGTCATGGAGGAGTTCACTATAAAATTTAATTTCATTAGAACAATTAAAGACAAGATGGAAGTTTGGGAGTTTTTTTTCAGTTTGTTGTGTACCCTTATTGTCTGTTCATTATGGTAAAAATGGTAAGTAATTGGTTAAAACCAGAACAACACAGGTTTTGAATCAGCAATGTTTCCAGCTTTTTCCTCATCCCATGCTGAGCTTGCTGGGTACTGCTGGTCTTGATCTTACTCTGGGGTTATTCAGTATTTTCATCACTGCTGTCTGTGGCGCCATGCTTCGTGCTTCTTTGTCCAGCTTCAAGTTATTAAATATTAAACTAGTTAAATAAGTACTGTAATTGTCTGTCATTGAATCTATAAAGCTTTTTATCTTGTCAGCCTCAGAGAGAGATTAGTGTTCGGTGAGATAATATGGTGGGATCTGCAACTAGTTAAAGGCTGAACCTTCTCAAATTTGTTGTGATTTATGTAAATATGTTTCCATATGTTATTAACATAGTGCTTGAGAATAATTGGCAAATAATGAATTTTCTTAATGGGACTTGTTTAACCAATGGGGACACAGATAATCTTATATCCCCGAACCTCGTGTTACATTTGATGAGATTTTAGAGAAGTCATGTGTAATACTTTCCTGAGGGTTGAGTCTGCTTATGTTACAGTTGTACAAGGTCAGACCTTAATTTATCTAGCAACTGCATATTTAATTTTAGAAGGATCACAGGACACCTCAGCTTGCAGGGCACTGTTCCTGGCTGTTCAAAATTCAGGCCCCATAGTAGCACTGGCAAGATAGTGGTTTGAAATGGTGAGACTGTGGTATGCTTCCCAATTAGACGAACAGAGAAATAGTTTAAAAACATAATACTTAGGAGACTGATTCCAAATTTAGACTGCTAGTAATTATTTTATTGCTATGAATAACCTCTCTGCTTGTCTAAGGGCCTTCTATTTATAGAGTAAAGCTAAGATTGTCTAGTTTATTTTAAGGATAAGAAATTAGAATAACATTAACTCTCAGACAACTTTATGTGTTTGAAAGCAATAAATGCTTGATACACTTATTTGCAAGGAAAGATGCAACTTCCATGATTAGCAAGTATTTAATATTTTTTTCTAAGGAAAAACCAGTAATTTAGAGAGAAAAACATTTTTCTAAGTAACACATCAAGAAATAATGTGTAGTTTTTCAGGTATTAATATAAAAAAGATCAGAAAAATATCAGGCTACTCAAAATGCTGTTTAAGGAAAATATTCTTTGTAACATAAAAAACTAAAACTCATTTAGAATAAGAGTTTGCAATTGTTTCCAGTGATCTAGTGGGTCTGGCAATTGAGAAACTGCCAAGGGTGAATGGAAGAAGATTTTCCTGTTGAGGTTTTTAGCCTTTTCGTTGCCACATCTTGTACTGGAGCAGCGATGTTTCTTTGCTGCTCAGTGTACCAGCCATGCTGTTTTGTTCCCCTGTGGTCCCTGTGGGACACCCCTGCTCTGGTCAGACCTTGTCCCCTCAGCACAGTGTATTACCAGCACTGAGACAGCAAATCAGGCTCTCGGAGCCCGTCTTGGCAGCATGTCCAGCTCTTCTGCTGTGGGGAGCTCTTACTCTACCCTGTCACAGCTACGTGCTACTAACCAACTTTCTCATTTTACAATATGTGAATTTTTGTGGGATAAGATCATTTGAAAATAGCACACAGAGCAATTCTGAAACACTGCTCATCTAAGACCTTTCTGGTTAAGTTTGCGTTCAAGATCTTTATGATGCCTGTGGTGAAATCACTCAGGGGAGTATAGCAAAGCAGGAGAGTCTCTGCATAACCAGAGAATATTTTCTGTGGTGGCCTCTAAACTGATTTATTCCTCTGATATTTTGGAGAGAAAGGAGTTGTAGAAATAAAATACATTCTAATTAAAATAAAATTATTTTATTACTAAAAATCTATCTTGCTTAGCATTCTTAACACATCCTTGAAACAGTGATCTTGGGAGTGTATTGATCATCTGACAGGAGTAGACCATATGTGAGCATTGCTAAGAGGTTTTTTTAATACACTAAACTGACAGGTTTTTTTTCAGAGAATTTGCAGTTTGAGGGTCTGATCTAAGGCCTGTTTAAATCTCCAGAAGCCTTTTTGGTTCAGGCTCTGAGGTAAATAGAATATGATGGAATATAGTAATTCTCAACTTCCCTAAGTACAGCAACTTCCATAGGGCTGGCAGGGCATGAAGGTCCATCCATGTGGGTCCAAAAGGGATCCACTTGATTCATTAAAAAGAAGTTTTATCAATGGCATAAAATCTTCAAAATGAGGGTTTTCAAAATGAAAGGTGTAAAAAAGGGGAAGGTAATTTTTGTCTTGAAGCAATTGTGGAGGAAATAAAATTATGAATGTTACATATTTTTCCTTAATAGATTATCTTAACGTAAAGTAACTGTTTCCTTAGGAGCACCTCTAATGTGCTCTAAAATGTACTTCCCTTTTAGCTGATGGCAGGTTCAGGTTGTAGTTATGTTCATTGATGCATACTTCTGAAACTGCTAGTCCAGGAGAGATTTTATCTTTGCTCTCTAAAAGGTTTGTGAGTGTTCATAACAAGAGTGTATTTTTGAGTTAAATGATGGATGCTTTAAGGTGCCATCAGAATTTGAGAAATGTTAATGAAAATGAGAGGAAAAATTCATAAAATAACCTTGCCTCTGAATCCTTCTGCCTGTCAATGGAGTGTATTGCCCACAAGAGATGAGGGAGAGTGGTATGTGTCCACTTTGTGATGAGCACTTCATCAGTCTAACTTCCATGTTAAATATTTTGGCCTGTTATGCTGAAGCCTTGACTATGGACACAATAGGAAGGGACAGAGAACCTTCAGAAAAGCATGTCCTTTATGAACAACATAAAATTCTGTTTTTCTAAGCTCCAGATGAAAATGTATTTGTGAATATTCTTTTATTATTCTTGGTTTCCTTTTTTTGTGTTCAGAGATGGCACTCAAGACCCAAGTTGTATATTTTCTTCATCAGAGAAAATGGGATTGAAGTAGGGATTTTTAACATCTTCCTTCAGATTTCTTTCCTTGCAGCTAAAAACACAGGCCATGATTCCAGTACACATTGAAAGAGGTGAGAAACTGTATTATGTGGGCATCTGAATCCAAGGGACCTTTAGTTTCTGAGTCAACTAACTAGTAAGGTATTTGTGCATGGGATTATAATATTGGCTATGATACTTTGAGTGACTTACTATTTACAAGAGCAATGCAGAAACTAGTCTGAAGAGAAAGCTGATTAACACTTCCCCTTGAAAA
Source organism: Chloebia gouldiae (assembly GCA_003676055.1). Lineage (NCBI taxonomy): Eukaryota > Metazoa > Chordata > Aves > Passeriformes > Passeridae > Chloebia > Chloebia gouldiae. Next base: position 6,259,830 of record QUSF01000009.1, on the reverse strand, counting down.
TAAGTTTCAGAAGATTTCTTCCAAATAGCAGTTCCAATGTTCCTTCTCTATTTGCAGGATGAACATACAACAGAGACTTAGTATAATTGTGTAATATTTATGCAACATTTTGAGGATGGTAACTGTTCAGTGTGGTAGAAAGAGCACACAACTGCACAAACTGTGGGACTAGTAGTTTAAAAATAAAAAAAAAAAAAGATTCAACAGGACAAATGTGTTAAGCCACTTAGATTTAATCAAACAGAGAAACTATCAAAACCCAAAGCTCATTTGGAAAAACCCAGGTAGGTACCGCATATATTAACTTAAAGCTTTTTTTTTTTCTTTCTGTGTGTTTTACAACATATAAAGACTGAAATTTACAGTTCAGAAACCTAGAAGACGTTGTAAAGAGCAAAATTGCTGACCTTCCAGTTATAATGAGAATTTACTAGTAAGATGGTTGGTTGATGTGATATCACGAGGAAAAGGCATAGTGAACATAAACCATAATTACAGTTGGTGATATGAACTGAATTTAAGTTGATGACTATAGTTAAAAGGTTTGACATACTCTGTTACTAATCCACTGAGCATTTCAATGACTCTCACACCTTGAAAATAATAGCTGGCGTGGCTTCACCATCGCCTGACCTTGTGTACCAAACTCATGTGAATGTCCATTAAACTTCATGACTGCAGAAATAGTGCAGAGAGTCCAAAGTCCTTTATCTTCCTTAATAGATTGTGCTTTGGCACTATAAAGATAAAACAATATTTGTGAGTGTTTGGGGTTTGTTTTGGGGGTTTTAATATATTAAGGACCACTAAAAGAGGTAATTAATAATATGAGATGCGACCATTTTATTGTATCACCTAGTGAGAACAATAAGAAAATTGTAACATCCATGAAGCAAGGTGTCCTGGGATTAGAACAAAACAAAACAAACAGAAAACAAATCAAAACAAAAACAAGCCCTAAAATAAAATAAAGTAGTCCCTTTGCAAATCTGGGCTTTTTGCATGTTATTTTTTCAACTGCATCACATTTTTCTGTTCCACTTTTGTAAGGTCAAATATCTAGGCTTCAAGAACCTGACATATGCTTTAAAGGAAACTGATCAAAGAGAGTGGTTTCCACTGCACAAGGCTGCAGTTTGGCCAATTCCACAAGTATTTGAAGTCACTTTAGATGGCAGGAAAGGTTAAAATATCCCATAAGATAAGGAGAAAAACAAAGAAACATAGAATAATGAAGACATCAACAGGCTAGAACTGTTAACTAAAAGAAGTATGACCAAGTCCTCCATGGACATAAGCATCTTGCTTATGTTGTTTAAATGTTCCAGCAAATTTTCAGTTTTGGAAAAGTTGCATCAGCTTATATCAGCAAATAAATTAGACCATTTTTAACATTTTGTTCAGAAGCTTACAAACAAAGCAAAAATAATATTCAGTATTCAGTGTGTTTGGCAGTACTGATTAGGTTAACATAATTACAAATACTTTTAATAAAAACTTAGCATTTAAAGATTTCTGATATATGTGTGTGTGTTAACAGCCTTGTGCTTTATTTTGGTTTTTTTCACTTTCTAACCTCTAGCATCTAATGAATCAACACGGCAATAAAAAACATGCAATCGAAAACAGCCCTGACTTTGTCAGCAAAAACTGGTTTTGTGGAAAATGTGCAAATGATCCTGGAAAAGAGTGTTTATCCCAACACCATAAATTACAAGGAGAAATGTATTGGTCATCAATGCAAGAAGCTGCAAAACAGAGATGCAAAGACATTGTTGACATTCTGAAGAATTATGGAGATTTTAACATTAAGGACAAATACTGAGTAACACCATTAGGGGTTACAGCTGAATGTGGTCACTGATGTGCTGGAGCATTTTAATCATAATGATATATAGTCAAGAAAAGAGAAATTCATCTCTGCACTGGCATGCATCTTGCCTGAGTGGTGAGGTCTTTCAGGAAAAAAAGAGGAAATTAGCTAGAAGGAAAGGAAGCATACATGACTGTTTCTGCTGGACTAGAGTGATGCTTACATGTTTCTTTATTGCATGTGAGAGGAGTGGCAGAGTTGAAAGCAACCCATTTCAGTCATGGAGAGATTGCTATACGAGTTCTTGCCCTTCTGTGTTTCTCTTTACTCCACTCTATCCCTCCCTCACTTTTACTTTTCCTTCCACATATGGAATTATATTGATGTTAATTGATGTCCTCAGCTGTAATGCTTACAGTCAAAGCAGAGCCTGCTCAGGTGAGCACTTGGACTTGTATCTGTACACCTCTTACTTTGATTTTCAGTTTTATATTTGCCACAAAAAATATTCTGTTCTTTAGTAAAGTTTTAACTTAAATATATCTGAAAATAAGGAGGAAAGTACTCTGGATTTGTTTTTATGATGATCTATGTATCACTTTGGATATAAATATAAGTTCTTTATCCTCCTTTGAGATGGAGATGTCAAGGCCTTAGCAGCTGATCGTGTACCAGTATTGTTTCAAGCAGCTGGAGGACATAGTCTAGACTGCATAGGTCTGCATTTGAAAATAGAGGAAATGGCAAAGTGCCTGGTGAGGCAGGACTGCTTCCCATACACAAAGTGGCTTATGAGGGGCATTACCTATGAGTATGAGCTTGGACTTTACATTTTCTCTAAGAAACAATGTGGCACAAGGTTACATCAAAGATGTCTATAGTAAACTTGCAAATGTATATTTCTGTACATTTCTATTTCAAAAGTACCTGTGTTAGATTAGATTTAATTAACTTTTATTTTTAGCATAAACAAAGCAAAATGCAAAACACGCTCCTTAGAATTAAGTGAAAACCACTGAAACAACTTAAACACATCTTATTTGACAGTGCTCAAAACCGATGTTTCTGTGTTTTGATCTTTTGTAAGATGTCTAGGTGGTGACTAAGAACATAGATGGATGATGGTTATTTTCTTCCTGTTAGGAAGTTACACCTGCCTAGTTTTGTTGACTGTTTTTTAGGAAGTATCTCATTGCAACCACATCCCAAACTTTAATCCAGAAAAGTGGGTCAAGCACTGTTAATTCTGCTGTAGACAGCCAAAACCAGTGTCTAGAGCTTGTCATTGAAAAGGGTTTGGATGTCAACACTCTCTTGTCTGAACACATAACTTCAAATACTTATGGTGACAGAAGAGACACTGCGCTTTGTTGTGCAGTTTCTAATAATGAGATTCTTTGCACCAAAATATTGCTCAAAGCTGGAACAAATCCAAACAAGGATCCTTTAAACTGTGTTCTCATAGCAGTGAGAGCTGACAGCCATGGAATTGTAAAGCTATTCCTATCTTATGGAGCAGATGTCAACTGCTAATTTTGCTGCTTAGTGACACACATTTCCCCAGTTCATTTGGTATTCTTTGAATGGTGACATGATGCTGAGGCTGTTGCTCAGTCATGGATATAATGTGGAGATGTGTTTGGACTTTATGTGTCAAGGTATCTTTGGAAATTCTTTCGTGTGGCCGGTTTCAGAGCTCAAGCCTATTCCCAGTTGGACTAGTTCTTCAATAAATAATAAACTAATAAATACATACCTTCCTTGCTTCTCTTCACTTTGCTCTTTGCATTAGCCAGATTTAAACACTCTGGTATATAGTGTTGAATTAAGATTAACATACTGTCAAAATCCTTTTTTGAAATCACTCAAAAAATAAAATAGCCATTTCTTATTTTCCTCTCTGAGGTAGAGAAAATTATGTACATATGGTGGTTATGTGGTTTTATATTTGCATTAATATATTAGTGATTTAGAAAGGAAATTTTAAGAAATCATGAGGAAGGATTCTGGAATTTCTGTTCCTTTCCTAACTAGTGGAGTAGATGTGTTTCCAGAGAAATTTTTCTGTTGAACAAAACAGTGCCACAGATTACAGCAATTTTTTTTTTGCCTTCAAGGCTTTTTACATTAATTGACGGTTCACAAAGTAAAGACGGAAGAAAATGGCCTTTAAAGTAACCTACCTAGGTATCAATTTGACTGTTGAAGGCCATTGCTAGGACTTTGTTTAAATTGTCTTCTGTAATTACTTTAAAATGTGTTCTTTGGCATTTCTCTGCACAGATTTTGAAAGTATGGCTTGATATGTTCTCTGTTTCAGTTCTGTGAGTTTATTGCTGTTCCGTGATTGAGATATTTAGCTGGAAAAGTGGCTTGTGTTTTTTGTAGCTTACACAGATTATGTGCCTCTAAGCATAAAAATTCAATTTTTCATAGAAACACAGAAAAAATTAATAGAGATACCACAGACTGGACAAATAACTTCCAATTAATAATGCTATGATTTATTATAGGAAATTTTAATTTCTTATGTCAGGTCACATTCATCCAAAGTGTTGTAGCATACTTTGTACATTAAAGATCGTGGTCCTATATAAAAGTCTTCAAACATTTAAATTGTTATTTTTAGGTATTTTTGCAAACTGTTTGCTCCCTGGTGCAACTTTGGTGTGTGCATGTTTCAAAGCTTGGCAAAATTTAAAGGACTTTAGGTAGGCTCTTTTAAACAAAGACTAGATTTCGATGGGCAAACCAGGAAATCAAACGGCATATCCCCTTGGTTAAGAAATATTGTAACTTTAATTTTGGTTTCTTCAGAGTTTTGGCAAATCAGTTCTTGAAAAGACTCACCCTCAGTCATGCTGTCTTGCACTGCACAGTATGTTTCTGCACATCTAGAGAAAAAAAAATCTGACCGAATAAATTTAAAGATATTTAATTAAAAATTATTTGTGATTACTCCCTTTGTTTTTCTACTATCCCTTGAGGAAAATAAAAATGCAGACCCTCCCAACTAAGAAGATATTTCAATTGGTGGATATGAGGATTACATAGGGCATAATCCATTTAACTAAACCCACAACTATCAAATGATTGTGTTGGAAGGGACCTTAAAGTTCCTTTAGTTCCAACCCCCCCTACTATGGGTAGGACACTTCCCATTAGAGCAAGTGTCTCAAAACTGTCTCCAGCTTGGCCTTGAACACTGCCAGGGATGGGCAGCCACAACAGCTCAGGGCATTGTGTTATTTCAGCGATATGCTGGCTATCACACACACACATATTCACACAAACCAAAGCTCAGCTCCACTATGCTTCTTCCCTGTCCCCTAAACTGACTCTCCATGTTCTTCAGAATTTCTCCTTATTTGCTGAATGTCATTGTCATGTAAGACGTAACTTTTGAGTCAGAGATGTAAATTCCACTTCCCAAGGCAGCTGTATTGGTTTTTTGTGTGTCCTTCTTCATGACAGATTCACTGGAGCAAATGGAAAAAGTGAAAATTACTGGTCTGGGACATGAAGAAGGTTTAACAGAAGGCTTAATTCCTCCTTCTGCTCTCTGTAGGGCTACTATTCATGTAGCTTTCTGAGACATAACTTCTGGAGTTTTTGCCAGAAATTTTGACCAGGATGAAAATTAATAATTTAGTCACTTTTGAAAAATTTCTAGGCATCTGGCATCTGAGCCAGGCCCCTGACAGAAGGATGCCCCAGGTGACTGGTGACTGCAGGCATGGCCTGAGCACAGAGTGCCCAGTGAACCCAACACAGCTGACTGCAAGTCAAGGCTCCACTGGCTAATACCTCTTGGACGTAACAGGATAAATGTATGCTTCCTAACCTATAAACTGGTATTTCCTTGTGGAAATTCTTAATCAGAAATATGGGCCTAATAATAATAAATCTTAAATTGTGGTAATTTTAATTAATATCTGATCACAACACAAGAATCTGGGTTATTGCATATCTGATACAGTATACTGAACCAGCAAAGGAAACATGATCAAATAAGGCTTTAGACAGGAGATTTTAAATCCCTTCTGTGGCTAGAGCCAAATTCCATTAGTAATTTTAGTTCACGGGCAAAGGTTTATATTTAGGACTTCATAGAAGCATCAGGGAGTATTGCCTGCAGCATCAAAGCATTCAGATGTTGCATTGAGCATTGCCCTAAGTGTTTAAAATACCATGAACTAGTCCTTTGAATATCACTAGGTAAGCTAAAAAGACATGGTACTGGTTGTGTTTATCTTTTAATCAGTACAGCCAGGCCCTTTTTTTGTTTGGTCCCCTGTTCTAGGAGGTGAAGTTTGCTGGTTTAAAGCTTTTCTGTCCTTCACCATGGAAGTTGTTTATTTATTGAAGCCTTCTGCCCACCCTCTCTTCCCTCCCCTTCCACCCCTCCACCTTTCTCAACACTAAAGCAAGTACAGCATTATGAGAAAATATTTTCATATTTTCAAGGCATCTGTGAACTAAATGGAGGGAGAGGCAAAACTTTATTTTAAATTAAATATGAGGTGAGATAGTCATGGAAAGGGAGATGTTTTCCCCAGGTCAGGTTTATGGCACAGCTAGGAATTGAACACAAGTCTTTCCACTCCCATATTTTGCAGCTAGACCATTTCATGCTACTTCTATGGGCTTGACTATGTGGTGGTAGAAGCAAGAAATGTAACAGCTCCAGAACTAGTGGTTGTGTGAAAAGACACAAAGGCTTCATCCCCAGCTGGAATAATAAATTGGTAGGGAAAAAAACCTTTTTATTTTCCCTACTTGGACTGTGATTGAACCCTTGAAACACTAGCATTTAATTTTCTTGACAATTTGGGTGTGTCTCACAGGCTGTTCCACCGCAACCCAATTCCGTGGCATGCCCACCCCCGGGGGATGTTGTCTACAAGTAATTAAATGCCCTGGCACTGAATCAGGCTTGCTCTGGGATAGGGACTCCTATCGATTTGGGGACAATGTTTGAAATCTGGGGTATAATTTGGTTTCTATTTCTCAGAAAATCTGACACAAGCAGCTGCACCAGGCTGTGAGTTCTCCAAGGAGCCAGACATTCAACAGTGGTTACATCAGCCTTTAGCCTTTTCAGCACCCGTGGGATGGACTTTGTAGCTGTGAGTGTTTTCAGAGCTCAGTGCAGGAGGGAGAAAACCATAGCCATAAGTCCTGTTGATGAGGAGCTATTCCCTGTAGAAGCCATAATGTTGTGTGTGGGTCATCTATGAAACTCCAGGCACTGACTACCATCTAAATTTGGGAGCTGGCATGGCAGATCTTGTTCTGGGTATTGAGGCAGGGGTAAGGCTGAGGTGGGAGGTGAGCAACAATTGTACTGCAGCAGTCTGTGTTCTGGCATGGGTTCCAAGTGCCTGAGCTGCCCTTTCTCAGACTATTGCCATCAGGACACGAGTCACACATGGAAAAACACAGTCACAAAGTCACAGGCTCTTTTGTTTCTGCCTTGGGGTAAAGTAAAGCGATTTTCTGTGAGCCTTACTTGGGGCAGGAGAAACCCTACTAAAATATCCATGGTTTGGCTATGGTTTGCATGGACATAAATTTGTTTTGACTTATCTCTGTAGAACAGGTCTTATCTCTTTTGTTTTTCCATCACTTCCAGGGGCTGGAACAGAAGTCTTATGAGGAATGGCTGGGGCATTGGGCTTCTCCTGCAAAGCTACAAAAATACATTAGTGAATGGTTAGTAGTCATAAGAATGATATAACAGTGTAGCTCTGATGACATGTTCAACGTATGTAATTTTCAAAATTCAAATTTTCAGTAGAAATCTCTACATCTAATTGGGCAAACACATTGCCATTTGTCCATGTGTACTGTGCTTGGTAGATATTCCCAGAATTCTTGCTAACATTAATATGGATTAACAAAAAATAAAACAAAACAAACCCCTAATGTAATTAAAGACAGTAGAGAATTCACCTGGTTAGTACTGCTGCTGTTATTTCCCTGTGAAGTATATGACTTGTTTATATTGCTGGCATCTCCTTTAAAAAAAAATCTTCATAAACAAACACTGTTAAAAAAAGTGACAAAGGAAATGCTAAATATAGTAACTACCTGTTCTGCTCTCTATGTATAAAGAAATAGAGTAATTTTTAAAACTGAATGACAAACTGTAGATTTACTTAAGTTACATGGGAGAATTGTCTGGAAGTCAGGTGAAAGGATGAAATCCATGCAGTTTTCATAATCACTTATAATTTAATAACTACCTGATATGGACACACATATTACAGTGTATTTGCAAATACCACCATAAATAATACATTGGTAAATTTTACCTATTTTATTATGCTTCATTTTTTAAAAAGTAGTAAACTAACTTCATCCCACAGAAATTATCCTTCCAAACCTCACATTTTTTTGTGCCTTCAGCAACTCCTCTGTTACTTTCTTTGCAATACAGTGGCCTCTACTTCCTTTCCAAACCTGTTGAGCAATATTGAGATGTAATTCCAAACAGCTGCTGTGGTCACCCTATGTCTGTACATCAATAGCAAGTGAAACGATTTCTATATATAGTTTGTAAATCTGTTGGCAGTGTAAAGCAGACTGAAATTCTTCCTAAGGAGTAAGAGCAGCTATGTGAAAGCAAGAGCATTAAGGCCATCCTTGCGTACAAAGCAGTTTATTTTTTTGGTGTGGCAGAAATGAGGAAATGGCCAGTCTGCAGAGATGTGAAGAAGCACTTGCTTTGGGCAAAACCCTGTCAGGAATAGTTTGTGCTGTCAAAGATAACCAGGTTCATCTAATGCTGTTAATACAGAACATGACATTGTACTGACATGAGATGGTTAAAAAGTATTGGCTGTGTAGAAAGAAAACTGGGAATGGGAATGACATTTATTCAATAAGAATTATTTTTCCCCAATGTCTTCCTTATTTTAGTGTGATTCAGGTAGGCAAAAAGAGCAATAAACCCCAAGTCTGCTGCACCTTTGGCACCAAGCGGCATCCTCTCTGTATAATAAAATAGACCACTAGGATCCATGCACAAAGGTGCCCGTGACAGGTGAGCAGTGAGACTTCTTTCTTTTCAGTAAAGGTTGAGAAATTTCTTAGTTCAGAAATGTTCTTATTTGCACTCATGTATTTTTGCCCCCAGTCCTTCACTGCAGTCAGGTTTACCTGACTCCCCCTGACTCCCCTTCCAGGATGCATCCATGCTATCTTCCCATCAGCAGCATTATCAGAGCCCATTCACATCTTCACTCCCTCTTACTCTTCTGTCTTGATAAGTAAAGCAACGCAAACACCCCCACCACTGAAATACATTAGATTAGTGGTTGCTCTGTGGCTTGTTGGTATATGGTGCATAATTATGTCCCCAGCAGCTGTTGAGAAAGCTGTTTTCAAAACTGATCTGAGCAATAAGGCAGCCCACATGCACATGTTTTTGAGTGAAAGCTGATTACTGTTTGTGATGGTCTGAGTTGTTAAACTACAGCCTGGACCTGGAATCTGCCCTCCTGGTAGCCTAGGGTGTGTTGCAGGGAATCTGTGGAAAAAATCTGTCTTTGAGGTAGAGTGCTGAATCTGATTCCCAAGCAAAGACTGTTTTTGAATCAGGGTCATTTTTGCACTTACCCCACTTTGTGTTCCCCCAGCACGTATGACAGCAAAGATCTTTTCCTTCTGTGTGACTCCCTGTTTACAGCATCACCCGGAGAGATGGAGTGAACAACAGAATCATCTGGCATTGAGAAAAGCAGCTGAAAAATTGTTTCTTCAAATGCCTTCAGTGCATGCTTCATCCCATTTGCTCTGCTGATACCACTGTTAAATGTAGGTGATGACACATCCTTTTCAGGCACAGTACCGTGTGCACGATTTTCACAAGTTATGTGAGTCTCCCGAGGGAAAGAGCTGCAGCTTGTCCCATCAGTCTGCCTCGTGGTCTTGTGTACTTGCCAGGCTGCTTGACCCTGTGTCTCTCCAGGATGGTTTGAATTCTGCATTCAACCTGGGCCTGTACACACAGCATACAAAAACTGAGACATATATAGAGATAAATATGTATATATATATATATATATATATTACTCCAGTGGGAGGGGGAGAGCAGGCAGTGAGGAACACGAGGGCAGGACAGAGGGACAGAGGGGATGTGCAAGGAGGAGTAGGAAGGAGAGGTCAGCAAACAGGCTGTGGAGGTGGCTGAGAACAGTGAGGGGCTTGCAGGGAAATGAGGAGCGGGGCTTGCAGGACCAGGGATGGAGAAGGCAGCACAGCAGCAATAAGGCATGAAGAGAGAGCTCAGAGACTGGTGCCTCAGGTTCTGCTCGAGTGGACAGCACAAGGTGGTTGAGGAATGAGGATTGCAAAAATGGCAGTAGGAGGCAGGAGCAAGCAGCACTGCAGACAGGCAGCAGGAGACGTGGGGAAAGCCCAGTGTGCTGTGATGCATTGTTTTTAACGTGCTCTATGGCAATTGGAGCTGTTCCTGCAGCGTGGGACTGAGCTCAGCGTGAGCCAACGCATCTGTCTGACAGCCTCTCCTCAGGAGCCGGGACTGAAACAGGCACTGTCCTGCGCCTGAGGACAAGGTTGGACAGCCCTTTCTGTGCCTGCCTGCGGTTTTCCCTGCACTCATCTGAGTGGAAATATACATTTAAGTGTGGGCTTTGTTCTGCTGAGGGGTGAGCACCACCTGCCACATGTTGCTCGTGGCCTTTAAGCAATTGAGCCAATGTGCCCCAAGTGTAGAAATGTGAGAAGCAGAACAGAATTCCCATGGCTGCTGATTGAAGTAGTTAATTGCTTGGAAAGGCAAAAAGGACACTTAGAAGGGTTTCCTCTTGTAAAACCAAGACAATAAATGATCTTTCCACCGGGTTAGGAAAGATGGAAATTCTTGTCTGAAATCTAGCTGCTGAAAGCCAGGAACCCTGGCTGCCAAGGTCTACAATGATAGAGTGAATCCTCCTCCTATAAAATGGATGCTTCCAGTTCTCATTTTCTCTCAGCTCAGGTTCTGAAGTGAACAAACCTTTTAATAATTCTGTTGAATGAGAGATGAGTTTTCATGGCATATTGGTGAAATGGTTAAATCCCTGTATACAGGATTTCAGCAGGGCATTAGGGATAAGAATTTGGGTTTTCTGTTAGGAGTTGGCAAAGCACTTCATCAAATCATCACAAAGATCTTTTAGGTCATCAAGTTCACATGTTAACCTAACACTGCTAAGACCACAACTAAACTGTGTTCCTAAATGCCACATCTACACATATTTTCAATACATACAGGGATGGTGACTCAGTTATGGACACCTGTTCCAATACTGAACAACCCCTTGTTCAGAGATTTTTCCTAATGTCTAATTGGAAGATTCACCCTAAACAGCAGTCAATGTAGCCACTATAAATCTGCCCTCCTGTAGTACATATGGCTCATACTCTACTCACTGCCTCCTGTGATGGAAGGAAGTTAGGTCCCTGTGCCACCTCACTGGCACACAATGGACTCTTCCTAAACTGTTTATAATGATGTTATTGAGAACACAGCCAGGGAGATGGAACGCTTTGCTCAGACTTCTGGGGTTTTTGCTTGGTTTTTTTTGGGGGGGGGGTTTGTTTTTGGTTTGTTTTTTTTTTTGGAAATCAGAGCATGTATAGTGCCTGAGAGACTATGAAACAGGAACAAATGTTTCAAGTAAGACTGTTAATAACAAGAAAACACAATCACTCCTATCTGCTCTGAGTTCCTCTAGGAAGTTAGAACCTATGGTGTGGAATGTTGTAAGGGTGGGAAGCTTCAGCCATGACTGATGCCCACAGCAGCAGAAATGTTTGCATAACGCCAAATACTGCCAGAAAGGAAATCCAAAATTCAAAATTAGTGCGTACTTTCAGGACAATTAAGATGATTGATAGCTTTAGTATGCTGAAGAACACGGGCAAAATAAAATGCTGAAAGGCTTTTAATGTGTGTGATCTTTCCCATGGTGTGAAAAAGGGTAAAGGTTCTAAGTAAAGGTTCTAAGTAAAGGTTCAGAGCACTAATGTGTCTAGGTTCAATTATAAGATTACAGATCTATGGAATTAAGGACTGTATTTCAGTGCTCATCAGGAGGCAGCAACAAATTTTCTGACCTCTCAGTACTTGTCTTAACAATTTTAGCATCTTTTTTTTTCCTCTGTGTGTAATTTGCCACATGCTGCAACCTCATTATTTTTATTAAAATTCTCCTAGAAAGTGTTCATGGCTCTTCACTTTGGCCATTCCCCTGTAAAGAATAGGTCCTAAAATATCACAAGTGCCATATAGGATCAAGAAGGGACACAAACCTCTCATAACCTCACCTGACTGTCAATTTTCCCCCTGCTTCAGGGGAGAAATGTACAAGAAAGTACCTTATCCATCATTAGTAATGATTTTAAATTATCTTATCTCATGGCTAGAATGGACATCATTGGCATTTTGTGTAGAAAAAATATCACCACTGGCCCAGTGTGGAGAGTAGCATTGAAGGTAATATTCATGTTATTTATTATTCCTTTGGAATATTATTTTAAAAATGAAAAATATATGCTGCTTTTTAAAGTTTCTTTGAGTCTGGAAAATTTGGTTTATACATTGAAAACTTCAAATAGACAATTCAGCTAGCTCTATGTTTGTACTTTGTATAATGGACTCTCAGCTCAGGAAAATTGGAAGACTTACAAATTTTGTTGTACCTGACAAAAAAAGGAAGAGCAAAAAGCTGACCTTTTTTCTGGGAAACGGTATATTTGACTAGATTTAATTTTTAACAACATATTTTTGCTTTTAATTTTGTACATATCAGTGTTGTATATATCAACATTGTACTAATAAAATATAGCATATTTCTAAAAGCATTTCAGTTTCAATCAGCATTTTCCAACAGAAAATCTGTCTAGTTCACATTTCCCAACTCCATCAAAAAAATGTTTGCAACAAAATGTTGTCAGCAAAAATGCACTCAAGAAATATAATTTGGTTGTGCTGCTTCTCTGGCTAATTCCAATGATAACAATGTGAACCTTTGTCCTAGACATATTAAAGAAATAAAATTGCTTGGAGTGCAGCTATATACAGATAATTAAAGCCTATGTCAGCTCTACCAAAAAGCATTGATAATGAAAAATTAAAAGAAAAAAGGAACTTACTATATTTTCCTAGTCTTTCAGAAGATTCGTTTCAGAATTTGGCCCAGGCTTCATTCTGCAAGGGCAGCTGAAAGTGTGAACAGAATTCCTATGGATGTCCTGACCTGTCTATGTGTACTTGGCCCATTATGGGACCTAATACCATGAAGGTAGAAGGTTGAAGGTAACACTTGTAGCTCCATAAGCCAAGCATCTGCCTCATTTTTATTTTATCCAAATGTAAATGTCAATGTACATGAGCTGCAAAGATTTTTTTATATTAAGGTGTAGAATATTCTTATGTCTGCTTTATTAATGTATTTTGTAGGTTAGGAAAGACTAAGGTTATAAGCTTTCATACCATTTCTTGATCAAGATAACTGCAGGAAGTTCATATAGACAAATCAAAGGAAAAGTATAATTTCTTTGAGCATTATTTTCATAAAGATTTGATAATCTCATCTCGCTACTGTCAGTAAAGCTTTATGCATAATAATGAAACTAAATGAGCAATTTGGCTAAATGACATACCTCAGTTCAGGTGTCCAATCCATACTGACCAAAGAGATGATGTCAGAAAAGAACAATACTTCAAATTATGTTTACTTACATTTCTATTAAATTTTGGCTTGACTGTCTAAAACACAGTGTGTTATCATTTAAGAAGGTTGATATATGTTGTTATAGATGTGTTCCTACTTCCATGTACCAAAACCTTCTCTCTTCCTCTCCCTTCCCCTCTCTCACAACGCAGGTTGGCAGATATTGGTGGCCATCATATTTCAGAAGATGTTGCTAGTTCGCCATCATTCGCTCCTAAATAGAAAAAAAGAAAAAAAACCAAAACCACCACATCAGAAAAACAAACAATAAACAGCACAGAGTTTACACTTTCTTTTTTTAATTCTTCTTGCTGAAGGATGCCTGTCAATAAAAATAAAATCAGAATAATTTATAATCTATTAGAAGAAATTATAACGTATCTATACATTTAGAATAAAGACTTGAAGGTTCTCTCCAGATGCACATCAGTCAGTGACAGTGAGCAACAGCCATTAAAGGAATAGCCACTAGAGGCCTTCGGTTGCTCGGCCTGTCAGAAGTGATGAAGGAACAGCCCCCCTGCCCACCCAGGGCTTGTTACCCTTAAATCTCTGGGTGACTGTCCTTCTCCTCCAGCAGAGCACAATTCTCCATGTGAAAAAAAATCTCACGGGTGCTCCAAATGGACATGAATAGCTGATTCGCACTCTGATAGTCCTAGGAAAAAATAAGGGAATTAATCAAAAATTATGTTGTGTGATTTGTTACGAGCAATGTGTGACACTGCAGGAGCAGTGCTCCCCACAGCTGCTGGCATGCTGACCTCCTCCCCTTGGCTGCCTTTCCACTTATCCCAACTGCCTGCAAACACCTTGCTGGGATAACAGCATTCCACTAGAAAACTGTGAGAGGAAGTCCACTGAACAACGGCAAGGGTGTTTTATTTCCAGCCCTGTGACAGCTCAGGATTAAATGGATTTTCATTGTTCTTTCCCTACTGCAGTTTGGACACGATGCCAGTGTAAGTGCACCCGGGGTTTTATTTGGTGCCGCCCCCCCGTCTGCGAGGCTGGTATTCTCCCACTAGCTGCCTGCTCTAAATATGGCCATGGCCAGTGTGTCAATAATCCCCCTCTTTAAGGGACTTGCAAACATTAGTGTTGGGACATTCTTGCTGTTCAGATGTCTAGCTGACGTCTGATGCTTAAAACGGAGCATGCTTTCATCCCTTCATGCATTGTCGTAAGCCCCCGATGATTACTCTTAAAAGGGTGCCTCTGGCTATGCAGGGAAACAGTTGCTGACCACACGAGACACAGCCTGCTTGCTTCAGCCTTCTTGAATGCCTGGTCACTGTAGCTTTGTACCAGCCTGACCAAGCAGGACCATGTCTACCTTTGGCTATAGAAGAGAGCTGAGTAAATATGAAGACATTGATGAAGATGAGCTCCTCGCTTCTCTCACTGAAGAGGAGCTGAAGGAGCTGGAGCGGGAGCTAGAGGACATAGAGCCCGACCGAAACCTTCCAGTGGGGCAGCGGCAGAAGAGCCTGACGGAGAAAACACCAACAGGGACTTTCAGCAGGGAAGCACTGATGGCCTACTGGGAGAGGGAGACCAAGAAACTCCTAGAAAAAGAGAGGTTGGGTGCATGCGAGAAGGTAAGATGCTGAGGCATTTGCTGTTTCCTATAGGTATTTGGTTTTATTCTGCATTGGCGTTTCTTTCAGTTTCTTGTAGCATTTTTAAGAACATTGTTAGGCATACCTCTGTGCCTGCTAAAGTGCTGAGTATTAGCTCAGAGAGTGTTTACTCTCTCTGGAGGTACCTTAAATGCTCTGTTCAGAACAGAAGAAAGTGCTACAAAAACTATCATTAGTGATTAAAATAGGAAAAAAATTAAAGGGCATGTTAGAAATTATTAATAGGTAGAGATGTGGGCTTTTGGATAGCATTCGATTTTTTAAGAAAGCTATGCAAAATGCCTTTCCTTAAAAACCAGCCAGTATTGACGCTGAGAAACATGTAAGGAAGATGATTTTGAATACATGTTATGTTAGAAGTTGAGTAAGTGGATGCCAGGCTTTGTGCTCGCTGGAAGAAAGCAGCTTGTGTTGCAGTCAGCAGCTTGTGTTGCTTTGTTCCTGCTGAGGATCCTTGGCATGGTTCAGGAGTCTTCTGGCAACTGCAGTCAGAGGGCAGCTGTACATTATTTAAAAAGTGGCCTGGGATACAGTCATCAGTCAAACCATTTAACTGCATTCTCAAAAAAAACAACCAATAGTGTTTGTTAGGCAACTCATCTACCAAAATAAAAATGTTAGTAATAAAAGCCATTTCCTGAACTGCAAACAAGCAGTACAGCTGGGCAGGAGTGAAGGGCTCAGTCTTGGCAAGCAGTGAGCACTCTCAGACTCAGCTGATGTCCATGTTGGCACTCCTAATTCTTGCTAAAAGTGTATGTGAGAGTGAGCCCAACCAAAAAGCAACTTCTATTTTCATGATGGCTCCATGTGATTTCAAAGCAAAGTGGGGACTTGGGGATTTTTAAGCAGTGCTTCATACCAAGCTTTTGCAGTGTTTATAGGGACACATTTTCCCATGTTTAAGTAGAAAGTAATGCAACAAAGGCAAAGACAGCAAAACTGAACTCAGAACCTCTAACAGCCTTGATGCAGGAGCTTATTTCATTTGCAAGGAAATAATTGCAGTTTATACATTCGATAAAATATCTTCCTAGAGGAAACTCAGATAGATTAAATTACCCTGCAATATCAGGATGTTTTTACATGTAAGTATTTTCTCTTTTTCGTGAATGGTGGTATAAGGCCTTTGCAGGCAAGAGCACAGACCAGAAGCTGTCATCAGACCATTAGTATCAGCTTGCAGACATCGACTTCACTCCCTGTTTGTCAGTCCTAGAGAGTAAATGGCAAGATTAATGTTTATTTCCAGCTTAGCCTGGAACTTGAAACCTGGGCACTTCTAAAAACCTGCTGAACAGGTCTACTTTAGTATCTTATACAATGGCAGGATCTTTCTTTTTCTTTTTCCATGTATATACAGCATTAATGGGTACTGGCTAAACCTCCAAGTCCTGGCAAAAGACTATACTTTTTTAATCTGAGAAAAAAACTTCCAAAATGCATGTTGACATGCTGATATAGAGGTCACAAAGACTCTCTCCACTGATGGCAATGAGAAAGGTCCCTGAAAACAATATTCTTCTGGCTTTCAACTGTCTGGAAATTATGCACCTTTATCTAAGACGGCTATTCATGCTCGTTCTATAGTTAGTGGTGACAGATCAGCTGGTCCAAAAGGCAAACAACTTGCAGATAGCCTTTTAGGGTTAATAACTTGTCCTCCCAAGATATTTACCTCTGCATTGACTCTCTTAGTCCTGACTTTTCATCATACTACCACAAAGTAAGGTGAAGCCCTACAGGTTGCCTGCAGCAGTCCTGTGTTGCAGTGCTGCTACAGTAAGAATGTGTCTCTGTATTCAATTTCAAAATTGTCATGCAGATTATTATGACACCAGACAATGTACATGACAGGCAACTAAATTCTGCCTTTGACCTCAGAAATGCCGCTCAAAAAAAAAATAGTAGGTTTTTATTAATTTAACATCACTAAACATATCAAGAGTGAATTTAAAGGCACCTCCTTCTGCTCATCTGTAATATATATTCCTCAAGCTATAAAACCAAAGCCATGAATACAGGGTTTTGGATACCTGGTGTTTTCAGGTCTTAAAGCCCTACACATATATAGAAGATACAGATATAAATCTTAATCCCATAATAAACCTATAGGTAGCACAGTATCTCTCAGCATAAGGCCCTTGCTGCAGGAGAAGCAATAGGGCTGGGTCCTACAAGATCTCTGTGTGCAGGACAATGCAGTCAGACCCTGCAAGACCCCCAGGTACTGAATGCTCAGGAACATCAGGCAGAAACAACTCCATGTCCTGTTTCATTAAGAGTCACAGTTCTGCAAACATTACAATTAGCTTTTTTTTTTTTTGCATATTTCACAGGACAGAATTCTGCTGAAAACTGTGAAACAGTACTCTGTATTTTAGCAGTTCTCTATTTTCAGAGCCAGATAACTAAGCAAACCTGAAACTGCACAGGTTGTCTAAAAATAGGCTGTCCTGTTAGTAACACTTTTGTTTTCCAGAAACAGAATCACTGTGTCTCTGCAGAGTGTACTCACTTTGGAAAATACAATCTAGTATTTTACAGAGATTAAAACACAAGTATTGCTCAAATAGTGCATACAGAACAATTATAATTCATCCAAAGTTTTATGAACATTTACAATTGTAAAGAAAAACTCATACCTATAGTTTTTCCAGTAGACAAAACATGACATGGAAGGCCTTTTGAGCAGGAGATTTAAGGTTGGTTGTAGATTCGGGGTTCTGTCACACCCCACAGATCCCCATTGCACAACTGGGGTCCTCCATGGGGAGAGGGAGGCTTTACTGGGGTGAAGATGATTTCCTGTTCCTCTGCATAGAGTTCTCTTTTGCCACCATAATTGCTAAAGGCAGCAAGCAGAGCTTTGGGGCATGGTTCCAGATTTTCCTTCCTAGTACCCACCAAGCACACAAAAAGAACCTTGTGTTTCAGAAGAGCAGTGCATTTGCTCTGTAGACAATGAATTATAACAATTTACGGTACAGCACTGACCTGCAACAGCTGGCGGTGAACACCAGCTTAGCTCCTGACAAACAAAGAAATTCAACATGACAATTGACATGTGGTCACATCTTACCTGTGGGAATGCATCTCAGTCCTTTCTTCACAAATAATTTATTAACATGTGCAGCCCATGCAGTACATCCAAAGTATTTTTGACATGACTTCTGTAATTCTGTACTGTTTTGCATGCTGGTATACAAGACTACACATACAGACACTATTTGTATTTTAAAGCTTGACAACCATTAATTTTTTAGACATGCAAGGGAGTCTGAGATGTCTAATTGTCATGAAATGAAGAAACTTGTTGCTCATGTTCATTCTGAAATTGTTGTCTTATGTTTCTGCTGTCAAGGATCCAAATTATATCATGCCAACACATGGAAAACCTGAAGTACGTCCATGTCATAATACCTTATATCAAGTTTTCTCATGGCAGATATCACTGACATTGGTAAAGTGTTTGCAATTTATGCTAAGCATTTTCTAAAATATGTAGAAGAAATAATGTTAAAAAGGTGTTAGATGAAACATTTTCTGTTTTCCTGACTGTATCTGTTTGGTTTTAGCTTTCAGTGTTAATTTATATAGTGTCAATATAATTTTTCCTGTGCTAAAAGGCAGCAGTTACATTACTTCAATCATGTTTAACACCCACACCTACATTCCTGTTCAGGATTCTGAGCAAGAAGAGGACAATTCAGAAGAACTTCAAGAAGAATGTTTCACAGAAAGCAATAGTGAAGTGTCTGAGGAGGCATATACTGAAGAGGATGATGAAGAAGAAGATGAAGAGGAAGATGAAGATGAGAGTGATGATGAGAATGAGGAAGAGCAAAATGCTGCAGCTGGCAGGCGTTCTGACCATGTGAGACACAAAAAGTGTAACGGTGCAAAGGACAACGAAAGCTTCCTCAATGGCCACGATGGAAAAGACAGTGATAATCGGATCTTAAAAAGCAGTGCCATCCACCCTTGTGGAAATCCAACAGTTATTGAAGATGCTCTGGAAAAAGTTAGGAGCAACGACCCTGAGACCACAGAGGTCAATCTGAACAACATTGAAAACATCACTTCACAGATGCTTATACAGTTTTCTCAAGCGCTGAGGGACAACACAGTAGTTAAGTCATTCAGCTTGGCTAACACCCATGCTGATGACAACGTGGCAATAGCTATTGCTGGTATGTTAAAGGTTAATCAGCATATAACTAGTCTGAATATTGAGTCAAATTTTATCACAGGCAAAGGCGTGCTGGCCATCATGAGAGCTTTGCAGCATAACAAGGTGCTAACAGAACTGCGGTTCCACAATCAAAGGCACATCATGGGCAGCCAGGTGGAAATGGACATAGTCAAACTGTTGAAAGAGAACACCACTCTGGTAAAGCTGGGGTACCACTTTGACCTCGCTGGCCCAAGAATGAGCATGACAAGTATCCTGACAAGAAATATGGATAAACAAAGGCAAAAGCGTATGCAGGAGCAGCGGCAACAAGAGTCAGCTTGTGACGGAGCTATCAATCCAAAGACCAAAGTTTTGCAGAAGGGGACACCTCGGTCCTCACCTTATGTGTCGCCTAAAAGCTCACCATGGTCTTCTCCAAAGCTCCCTAAGAAAGCAGTGCCAGTGAAATGTCAGCCTTCAGCACCTGCACCCCCACCTCCCCTTCCCCCCTCGCCCCCACCTCCCCCTCCTCCTCCCCCTCCTCCAGTTATTCCAGAGAAGAAGGCACCTACCAGGAATATAGCTGAAGTCATCAAACAGCAAGAAAGCTCAAAAAAAGCCTTACATGATGGACAGAAAAAGAAAAAAGGCAAAAAAAGCAGAAAACATGAGAATAGCATATTAAAAGAAATTAAAGATTCTTTAAAATCGGTCTCAGACAGAAAATCAGAGGAAGGTTCACGACCCTCCACCCGGCCATCCACCCCGCAAAGGTCTCTCCATGACAACCTTATGGAAGCAATTCGGGCAAGCAGCATAAAGCAATTAAGGCGGGTAAGTAAGAGATCCCAGTTCAGTAACTGATTGTGGTCCAAATATAGCACAAGCTCAGATAATTTTAGTACACACATTTAGTTAAAAAAAAAAAAACAAAATGTGAACATAGTAAAGCACTTGGGAGGAGGCTTCCCTTTGATTAGGCTTTTCTCAGCACAGTGATTTCTGTATGACTGTGATTTTGACAGAAAGTGGGGTACTTTCCCAGGCTCAGTCTTGTTATGGGAGATGATGTGTAGCACATCATCTTGGCAGTGTATGTCTGCCAGGAATTTCAGGTGTTTTGCCATCTAGACTGTAGAGAAAATGTGATGAATGCCCTTCCCTTCCCTGTTTCATAGGTGGAGGTACCAGAAGCACTTCGGTGAAAGCCTGGATGGCAGAAGAAGCAGAGCAGTGTTCAAGGGAAGGCTCCTTGTCCTTTCACTGGTGGTAACATAGACTGTCTAGAAAGCTGCTTCCAAAGTACACTCTTAGATTCAAGCCATTTCTCTTTTATTTCAAAGAAATAAACCTGCTAAATAGAAAA
This sequence comes from Chloebia gouldiae, assembly GCA_003676055.1. Taxonomy (NCBI): domain Eukaryota; kingdom Metazoa; phylum Chordata; class Aves; order Passeriformes; family Passeridae; genus Chloebia; species Chloebia gouldiae. Next base: position 6,239,084 of record QUSF01000009.1, on the reverse strand, counting down.
TAATGCTTTAAGGATCCATTTGCATTGTAATCTGTAAATATGGAAATAATTTTCTTTTTTTATTTAATGAGATTTATATGGAAAAGTTGTTGCTTATTTGGATATTCTTGTCAATATCTCATTGCACATAACTGGACAAGTTCTTTACACTGAGATGTAATAGTTTACCAGCCTGTGGTTTCTTCTTTTTTTTTTTTTCCATGAATTTACAATAAATGTGTTTGAGGCTTTCAAGCAGACGTATAGTCCTGGATTTCTGTGAGTGAAAACCCACCAGATGCTTGCATCAAGTTCATGAGCAGTCAGGAAGTCTCCTGGGAAAGAACCTGAGTTCTTTCTCTGCTGAGATCTCACTGAGATCTCACTGAGCATATGTGGAGGACAGTACCTGAGCACATAAGGTTGTGCAGTTTCATATTTGTATTGGAAAAAATGGTTATAAGGCCATTAAAACTAAGCTATGAGTTGTGTCAAGTCACCAGTATGGCATACCAGGTACTGAACCTTGGCCTAAACAACTGGAAGATGAACAGAGCTGTAGTTCACAGGCTGATAGGTAATGTCAATATTTTAAGGATGCAGCAGAGTTATTCAAGTGAGATCCCTTCAGTACAAGTCCTGTCTGTACTCAGAACTAACCCCAGTGCAGACATCCAGTCAGACAGAGAAACTTGAAAAGCAGCCTACCAACCAGGTGGAAAAAGGCTTTCCTCTGGTATCAGTTGAACAACAAGCAGGGTGTGAACTGTCAATATGATACAGTGGAAGCAGAGCCAGCGTCACTTGGAGATGCACAACTGGAGATATCACATCGCAGGCAATGGCACGAATAGCCCTTCTTCATGTAGCACCAGACATCTCCCTCTGTCAAATTAGTTATGGTTCTGGGTGCCGCAGCTAGTGCGAAGGCAGTGATAACATGAAGAAAACTGACTAGTGGCCAAAATGTTGAAAGGCAAGAAGAGAGATATGTCCAGAAGCACTACTAAGTGTTAATTAGTTTACTCGTTGCAGCTATAAATAACAGAATTAGTATTTCTTTTCTATAAAGCCACATCAAAGAGAATTACTTAGGGTTACCCAGCAGTGATACTGAAAAAAATATGGGTAAGCTTATACCTAAAATATTAATGGGACAGATTTTCCCAGAAATAGGAACAAATTACTGGAGGAAAATTAAGCCTAATGGAGAGGGGGGGGGTCTTTGAATGAATTGTCAGAAATGTTACTGCCATGGCAAGAAAACAGTGAAGACACCTTTTTCTTTTATAAGCAAAAGCAATTTATAATTAACTGAAACACTTTGCAACAATTTTCTTCTTGCTCAGGATCACAACTACTCATGAGTATTTCTAGATCCACTATTACAGTATGATGGGTCTTTAGCTGCTTTTACAATTGCATAGGCATTGCATAGCATAAAAATTGACCTATGGTCCATCTCCTGTGACCAAATGGAAGCTGAGGCTTGGGATATTCTTAGGATGGAAACAATACTGGAATGCAGACCACATTCAGGAGTAGACCTGTGGCCCCAGACCTTGTACACAGAATCCTGAGAAGGATAAGTAACATCCTGGATGTCTAATGAAATGGCAAAAGCAGCTAAGCAGCTGCAAGGCAATGAGGGAACTCAGGGAAAGCACAATGGAGAGGATTTGGACAAGACAAGTAAACATTTTTAAAAATAATACTATACTTTTGAGAAAAGAAGTAGAGTGACAAGTGAGGAAACTGTATGAGAGGTGAAAAATTATATAGAAAAAGGAGATTATAAAGAAGAAAAGGAATACTGAAAAGTGGCAGATGAGAGAAGAGAAAAATGTGAAAGGAGAAAAAAAACCTAGAAAAAAAGGAAAAGGGTAGAATTCATTTGTCAGGTTGGTAAGAGCTACTGGAATTACCCTTTTGCAGAAGGAGAGGACGATGGGCACAGCTCCTATTAAGCTTTGTCCAGAGCTACTGCCTGTGGTGGCTGTGGAGTGGCCATCAGCCCTCTGAGGGTGAGCCCTGCCCTGCGGGGCTGTGCAGCCCCAGCAGCAGCAGCCACGTGCGGTTATGGAAGCTCCCGTGGCACACTCCCTCTCCAAGTGTCAAGTCCTGTGCCTTAGCCAAGGTCTAATCTGGGCAATTACCTTCTGCCTACATAAATTTCACAGCAGTTTCCCTTGGAGGCATTTCAAGGCATGGCTCCTATTTGCAGAGCCACAAGGCACCCCCAAACACCTTGTTAAGGTTTTGATGCCCCACTGAAAGGAAAGCCAGTCCCCTTCCCTCTGGGGTGCCCGCTCTGCTGCCCGTGGTGCTGAGCTCCTCAGATGTGTCCAAGAAGCAATCTCTTCTCCATTCAAACAGAAAAGCAAGCATCCTACAACAGAGCATCCCAACTCCTCTGGGATCTCCTGTGTTGCCTTCCTGGACAGTAACACAATTTAGTAGGAACCAGGAGTTGCCAAGATGTGTTTTTGTCTTGGGAAAAGGCACCTCTGGGCCCAGGTCCTGCCTGTAAGCTCAGTTCACTTCTTTTTGCTCACAAGGAGACAACTGATCTCTGCTGGAGGGCTGACTGCCCCTTGTTTGACCTGCAGGAAAGGTGTCCTGGAGTCAGCTCCTGCATGTCCTGTGCTATGCTCCCATCAGGGTTGGACACTGGAGCCCCAGGATGGAGGTTTGCTTCTCATTTGGGCTCATGAGGCTCCTGGAGTGGGTGGCCACCCATTTTCTCTGAAAGACCAGTCAGACAAACAAACACATCAAAATCCACCATCCACATGTTCCATGTGTAACATAGGACAGTTCAGCACTGTGGGGCTGCACCTCGACTCCTGTGTGCCTCACGGCAAGAAGAACATTGAGGGGCTGGGGCAAGTCCAGAGAAGGACAACAGAGCTGGTGAAGAGTCTAGAGAGTCATACCACGAGTGTCTGAGGGAGCTGGGTGTGCTCAGCCAGACAAGGCAGACCTTGTTGCTCTCTGTAACTACCTGACAGAAGGCTTGGGGGTCAGTCTCCTCTCCCAGACAAAAAGTGACTGAACTTTTTTTTTTTTTTTTTTTCCAAAAGAGGAAAAGCCCCCCAATTTTCACCAGGGAAGTTTCGACTTGTTACTAAAAACTTTTACTTCAGCAAAATGTTTCAAGTAATAGAATAGGCTGCCCAGGGAAGTGGTGGAAATGTCCCTGGAAGAATTCACAAGATGTGTAGGTGTGGTGCTTAGAGTCATGGTTTATAGGTGAATCTGGCAGTGCTGTATTAAGAGTTAGACTCAATGATCTTAGAGGTTTTTTTTCCAACTTTTATGATTCTGTGCTTCTATAAAAGGGTTGAAAGAACCAGAAATGCCAGAGCCTGACTGCTACCTGTAAATCCAATATGTGGCCCTTTAGGTCATGCCTCACCACCTAGGGAAGTGGCTGAAATTATAGAAAGAAAAGGAGCTCATGAAAGAGCAGGAAATTTTATTTTCACATCTTCTGGAAATTTTGCTGCCTCCTGCTGAGTTCCCCGTTGATGTTCTGGACAGTGACCCACCTTGCTAGGGTTGGATGAGCAGAGGGGATTCTTGCCCTGCAGAGGTGATTCCTTCCCACCAAACGGGGCAGGTAGCCATGGGGAGCTCCAGCTCTGGAGGCCAAGTCTGTGCTGCACACGAGTGGGGAGCCGGAAGAGCTGGTGTGGGACAATCCCTGCATGGCGTGGTGGGAGAATGGATGCCCTGAGGGGCTGTGAGGCACAGGAGTGGGAAGCTGTAGCCAAGGCCTCTCCCTTGCCCACATGGTAGCACAGCACAGTTACGGCTCTGGCAGAGCAGAGCCGAAGCCGTGAGTATTGCAGATTCCACACCACCACTCGTACATCTTTCTCACAAGTCCATCAGTTCAGTGGAAGCAATGATTAAGGCAGAGCAGCTCCACACCCAAACCAGAGAGGGCTGGTCTGCAGGTTGTTTAGAGCATGGCACGAATGACCACCATGAGTTAGCCACGAAGGGGGTACTTGCAATGCCTGGATGTAGGGGGACAGGTGGCTCCAAACACTATTTTCACAGGTGCGGCCCAAGTGAAACAGCATCTGGAAGGGTGTGTACAATTTCAGTAACTAACAGCCAGGAAAAATTGTTGTGAATTGGAAGCGAGACAAACTTGGGATAACTGGGGAACTGAAGAGGCTGTCCTGGGAGAGAGATGAGAACAGGTGGTGGGATCAATCTAGCCAAACAAAGGCTCAAAGGGATTTCAGCTCATGTCTATAAATACTGCAACGTGGAAAGAGCTACGGGACATAGTTAGCAGTAGAAAAAAAAACCAGAAACCGTGCATGACTGCATTTGGATCAGAAATTAGAAGACATATCCAAACTCTTAGAAAAAGAAGGTGCTTTGAACAGCCTTCCTGTTAAAAAGGAATGGAGAAATTCTTACTGTTAAAATAATGCAAGAAGCTTATGAAAATAGTAGTATGGTTTGGTGTTTTCAGAAGCAGAGACCTGAAACTGGTAACACAGAAGCTCTGCTGTTATTAAATTAATGCTCTTAGATGTGATAACTCCACAGGATCTGCAACCTGGAATAGTACTGAAAGTTGTAAAAATCTCCTACAATTTGGAGTAAGATGCTCTATTTTCAAATCCATGCAAATAAGATGTAACTTTAGACAGACTATCACATAGAAACCAAAGTCTTCTTCTAGATTCTGGCTTAATACCATCCACACTTGATGCCAGCAGGAAACTAATAATTTACTAGAGGGAGTAAAATTTTGTTAACATATTGACAAGACCAGCACTGCATGTACACTCTCTGGTTATGAGAGATCCATTTGTCCAATGCTGCACTTGTGACAGAACTAATTTTTAGATTTATTCCTCAAAAGTTATAAAACAAGTTTACTTTGACTTGCCAGTTCAATTATTTGATTTTGAATTTTAAGTTCTTAAATAGGATACTGATAATTGTGCAATACACACAAGGAGAAATATTGCATCCAGGAAAAAAAGCCTTGCTTAGAAAAATAATTGTGTGCCTGTATCACTGAGAAGATGCTCTTCAGAATCACCTGGTGATTTGTGGTGGCCCCTTTTATATAAGTAGCATGAGATGTTTTTCTTTTCACACATGCCCACTCACTAAGTGTTTCAACTTAGGCACTAAATGAAGTTTCTGTTTGGGACTATGATTTTTGCAGTACTTTAGTAATTTTACTTTATTTGACAGTTCTCTTGCTCTGGGAAGTACAGAGGACTCATGTTTAAGAGCTGTTACTCAGAAAACACCATTATCAAGGGAAAGCATCTCAATATCCTACCTCTTGGCTGGGACTTGAGCTTCCCAGTCCTCAGCCTCACCGTGAGCTGCCGAGACCTGGAGCCAGAAAGGAGGAGGATCAGGGACAGGGGATGCTGTCACAGCGTGGGTAGACAAAGTGAAGGTGTAAATCTGGACAAAGCAAGTGGTAGGGATGGGGTAGCTCTCAGCATGGACTGACCATTTGCCCCAGCTCCAGGCTGCTCCCTGCCTTGCCAGGGCTGAAGGTCTGCCAGGGGGATGCAACCTTGTACTGAAACTGGAAGGCAAAGGAGAGAGCACAACAGTTGAGGGCTTTCTTTCTGTGTAGAGAGTGGAAAAATAGGGCAACTGTCATGCACACACTGCAGGGTAGCTGGGGCACTATCAGATCCATATGTAACTGTCCCGTGGACAAAAGGATGGATCAGTCCAAAAGAAAAAGGGAGATATGAAAACATTCTGTCATTGTGGAAAGCAAGGAAACAGTCTATATGCTAAATGTATTTATTTCTATTTGTAACCTTTGACTACTTTCAGCTTCAAATAAATATGAATTTTATAAAGCCTTTTTAATGGCAAAAAATTGAGTTATTTTCTATAACACAGGGAAAGATGTTTTTCTTTTATTAAAATACAGTCACAGTAAAAATTCTTACTGAGTGTATGGTGAAAGCCCAGACATGTATCTCAAAGCCAAGACTGAGGGTTATGTCCTGAGCTGCTTGTGTACTCTGGGGTATATTTTTTAATTTGTTATGCCTTTACTTTGGCTGGGAGAGATCAGTACTGATCCATGTCACAGTACTGCAAGGTTATGTTCATGTAGACTGAAGTGTGCTCCAAGATCCTCAGGCATCAAGTGCTGTTGGATTCATTATTACTGTAATAATTTTGTTTTAATTTTTGCTACCATAACTAGTGGAATATAAGTTAATATTTCTAAATGGTGCATTTCTAAATGGTGGGAGAAGCACAACCCATGATCCATTGCAGGAAATTTTGAGAATGCAGATGAGGCAAGCCATGAGGACAGGAGTCTCAGAGCTGACCTGGCTGTGAAAGAATGCCTCTGAAAAGGAAGATATGCCATTTCTGCCATTTCCTCACTTAAGAAACAAGCATCTAAGGAACTGATAGTCAGAAATGCTTATGCACTCTGAGGAGGATAAATTTGGGATGATTCCCAGGAGTGGCCTAGAAGATGTTTCACCAAACTAACCAAGTATAGCCTCCACGTATGAAGGCTATTTTTCTTGTGTGTATGTATAGCTGTATGTTTAAATTATCACACTCATGAATGTTCTTGAGGGCTGTCAATGAGCTACAGTTAAAGCAGAGAATTTTGCAGGCACCTGAAGGAAGTGTTTATGTGTACACAGTGTGGGGTCACCCCGGTTGCTTGGTCTCAGCTTACTGCTCTCTAAATCTGCGACCCATGCATGTGTTGCTGTGTTTCACAAACAAGTTGGAAGGCAACAGTACTCAGGTTTCATGTGCTCTTAATCACTTCTGCCAAATTCCAGCCCTTTGTTTTCCTCTTCACCAGTGTGCCCAGACTGTGGCAGGTCAGTCTCAGCTGTGGAGGGTGGGCAGGTACAAGCGAACTCTGCCCATATTGTGAGTGGTGAGACAGGCACCAGCACCAGTCCAGGTTTGTGACTGCACCCAGACTAATACTCCAGGGCAAATACTCCTGCCTTTCATCCCAGTTTAGCATGGGTTTGGGTGTGTTATAAGCCCTTGTTAGAAGATTTATGTCATCCCTTGCCAGGATTATCTTCTGTCTAGCCACTCATGAGCTAAACTTTTCAGTTGCTGCTATAGTTTAAAGTGATGAAAAGCAGTTTGAGATCCAATCACTCCAAACATCCCAGTACATGGATTTTAGGTGCAACACCAGCTGGTGCAGCTCCAGGACAATTTTGCAGCTCTGGATGTGCACTGCATTAAAAAAAAAACAACAAACAAAAAGGAAGACTGTTCCAATTTGCTTCCCTAAACCTCTCACTGCAGTTTCAGAGCTGTGTTGCTGGTGCAAAGGAGATGCTGAGAACCTCTAGCTAAGAACAGAGGGAAGGCAGTATTGGGCAGCATGGATTTAGCTTGGATTTAATTTTTCTGGATCAGTACCCTAAGCTCTTTGTGACTACAGAGCCACAGATGTTGATAGTTGATAGCCCAGCACAGCTGAGCAGCCTGAATGACCCCACTCTACCACTGGCTCCCAATCTCAAATTCCCACTGCAAAGAATCCCACAGGTCACAAGGAGAACTGAGCTCACAGCTGGGTGTCAATCCTGAGCCCTAATCCTGCTCTGACAGCTCCCTGTTACCAGACATGGTGTTACCTCAAGGGCACTGAGCATGTTCTGTCAGCTTCCTGTCTGTAGAGCATAAAAACTCCTCCAGACTGGCCTTTGCTCCAAGAAAACATCAAACATAATTAAACTGGCTCTTAAAAATACATAGTAGATGGAGCTCCTAGTCTCCCTAAACAATGTCCATTGGGAAGTCTTATTTAGTACTTTGTCATCTTCTTAGGTGAAAAGTAAAGTCATTAATATCAGCCACGCTGGACCCATATGGAGGCCCATTCACCCTGGATTGCTGTTATTTGACTACCTCAGAGTGGCAATGAATGGCCTGATCTGTAGTGACAGTACAGCACGTCACTACTACCACTTGCTGTGTCTCATTCTAACGCCTAATTAAATGCAGGGTGAGCAGGCTGCTCAATGCAGAGGGCACTAGGTCTGCAGACAGCCACCCTCAGGGTCCTCAGCTCCCTGCCCAGTCAGCCTTTGTGATCCCCCTACAGACCCATCCTGAAGCAGTCAGCTGTCCCCCCTGCAGAGCGTTTCTCCTCAGCTTTGTTCCTCACCAGGAGATGTGGTGCTGAGTAACTGGGAATGTGGGGTCCTTATCCCATCTGGGGACCTGCATTACCCAAGACTGCTCTACCACCACCAGCTCTGCCTGTTGATTGTCTCATACTGTCTCATCAATGTATTGACATCACCAGTGCCACCTAGGATAAAGTGGCAATGGGGTGATTGATAGATGCAGAGATTCATCAGAGATGGATCAATTAATCTCTTCCAGGGTGGAATTTCTGGGTCTCCAGTGCTGCTGTTGTGTTGAGATGGCTCACATGCCTGAGATGGCTCAAAACAAAGACTTGAACTTCACTCTGTCATATTTCAATGAATGTTTAAACACCTGCTTTCCAAATCAACTTCTTTCCAAGATTATAAATATTTAACCCCTCCTCCAAATGGAGCAGTGGTCTCTAAAGATTTTCAATTCAACTATAGCTTTGTTTGTAGGATATTTTCTTCTTTGAAAATCAAAGTTAATGCATCTCTTGGGTAGACTCGGGGTCTCTCATTTGATATTAAATTAAGAAATCTGGAGAGTTCATTACTTCTGGGGCAAATGGTAAAACTGCTCAATTCTTCAACAAGCCATGAGGTGGAAAACTGCAGGGCCATTCAGTCTTCTTGCTAGGTGTGGGGGAGCTGCAGTGACCCATGAAAAGAAGATTCAAATTATTTCACCTTGTTCTAAGATTTGTCAGCAAAAGATGCAGCCTGCTGAGCTGAGGTCATGGAGGCTACCAGGGCCCTTCCTAGTATTTAAAAGCAAGCAGTGGGCTTGAGTACTTATTTCTGACACAGAATACCATACTTTAAAATCAGAACATCTGGTTTAGTTGAAACCAGCTGGGGATGACCTGAAGGCAAATCAGGAGTTGCATAATTACACTTAGCTTCTAAGTGAAATTAGGGATTTAGTCTGGAAATTCTGTTGAAGCTCTCACTCTACTCTGATCTCCTGCCTCTTACACCAGTTATATTATAATCCTTCAAAATGTAAACCAGTGCTGGCAGAATTTCCTTCACAGTATCTGTACAGCTGCTTTTCAGTGGGGCCAACACTGTGCTGCAGAGGGAAGGCTGCATTCAAATATAAGAGGAAGAAAGGATGCTACACCCCAGCACAGTAAGGACATCTACCTTGAAGCGAGTCCAGAGGAGGCCATCAAGTTGATTAGAGGGATGGAGCACCTTTTCTCTGTGAAAAGGGTAAGAGAAATGGGATTGTACAGCCTGGAAAAAAGGTGGCTCAGGGTGACCTAATTGCAGCCTTTCAGTACCTGAATGGAGCTTACAATGAAGTTGGAGGGAACTTCTGTAGATCAGGTAGTGACAGAACAAGGAGAATGGCTTGAAACTGAAAGACAGAAGGTTTAGGTTAGATATTAGGAAGAGATTCTTTACTGTGAGGGTAGTGAAACACTGAACAGGCTGCTTAGAAAATTTGCAGATGCCCCATCCCTAGAAATCTTAAGGCCAGGTTGGATGGAGCTCTGAGAAACCTGGTCCAGTGCAAGGTGTCCCTGTCCATGGCAAGGGGCTGAAACGACATGATCTTTAAGGTCCCTTCCAGTTCAGGCTCTGACTCCATGGTTTTATTTGCCTTTCCCCCAAGTGGTGAGGGAAGGATCACCTTGCTGTGGGTCAGAGGTGAGCACCATCCTGCCAGTGATCTGATTTTTCACTTGAAGGGCTTTCTCACCATGCCTCTTTCTTGGCCTCCATGCTGCAAAGCACCAAGAAAAGGTTGACTATGGTCAGTTTTTCTTTTTTCTTTCCATATCTCTTGCCATTCCTCCAATTAACACTTTCAAAATATGGAGGAATATGCTCCATCCCTTCCATTTTCTTCTGCTGACCGCAGTGTTTTGCATAGAAGAGGCTTGATTTTTTCCACATTTGCTTTGGACATTTGTCTGTTTAATAACTCTCTCTGAGACAAAAGCAGTGTGATTCAAATGTTATCAGTTGGGCTCAGGGGCTCTCATCAGTATCAATCCTTTCCTCACATGTCTGTCTGCTGAAGTCTACATTTTTTATGTCAAGACACCCTACAACATTTTTTCCCTCTCTTTAATCCTCATCTGGCATTGCTCAGGTAATTGGAGATGAAAATACCTGAGGTCAGGAAAAGCCAAGCCTAACCTATGAAGACAATAATCTGAATCAAAGCTTCATCAAGCTGCTTTTTCCTTCCCACTGGTTCTGAGCCAAAACAAAGAATAAGACATCTTGCCATCTTATGTCTCACTAGTGATGAAGAATATTCTCTCCTATCACATAATCCCTCAATTTACATCCCTCACTGTGTTTCAGGGTCCTATCTTTGTGATTGTGATAGCAAGCTCCTCAAGATCTGAGACCCCAAAATTTGAATAAAATTAATTTTTTGTTGTTGTTGATAATCAGTAGCTAGAGCTGGACAGTTATGATTATGCAATTGCATTGTGAACATTGTGTATCTGACTAATCAATCTTTTAAGGGAAAGGGAAGACAGTCCCAGGCTGAATGGGCTATTTGGACAAGAGCCACCAGGAGTGAAGTCAGCAGAACTGAGCAGTAACTGGGGGAAAGGTAATTCCAGCAGCAGGAGATCCTGACCACCAACCCACTGACCACCTACTCAAAATGAACCCAACTCAAATGGAGGGAAGAACTGTGCATGCAGACTAATTAGCATGAGAATGAGAGATAAAACTTTCAAATAAGAGTTGTTACACTTTGCACAAAAGAATAGAATTTTAGAATAAAAAATAGAAATACTTCATCTTGCTGTGAATTGGTGCTGTGCACCTGATAACAAGCCTGTGTTTGGGACAACAGCTGGAAATGCAATAGACATAAATGAGATTTCCTTGGTATATAAAGATAAAACTGACACTTCTACTGTGAATCTAAATAAATGTTCTTCAGCATTAATTTCTCAAAAGCAAAAAATTCACAAAGCATTTTTAATATAGATTTGTTTCTGTTCCATATTCTAAAAATCTTTTTTACAGATTTTATTGGAAAGCAGTTATGTAATCACCTGCACCACATAAAAAAGATGCAATTGGAGGACAAAATAGGCTTGTTCTGGTAATAAAAACTGTCTATCAGTAGGATTTTATATAGTGCAGCATGCAGAATTAGCTTTTTAAAATACCTTCTCCAGTACCACAGAGGTATGTCCTTTATATAGCTCCAGTCTCTGGTCAGCCTAACAGTGACCCCTGTTACTAATGCCAAATGTTTTGCCAGTTTGCAAGAACCACCAAAACTGTAGCAGGAACTTGTGGAACTCTTGATATAACCTTGTAGACACTGATATGCTTCTGTGTGATGGGGCACTGCTTCAGACAGCCTAGCAAATCCCTTGTGAACTCTGTAACTCCAGTCTTTGTTTCGCCCTGTGCATTCTGCCCTACCCTCGCGTGCCACAGCAGAGAGAAGGGGGCTTTGTGCAGATTGCTTCTGATGCTCCCATCTGCAGCATCAGTTTGTGTCTTGGGTATCAGCTATGTGCTTCTCTGAGCTAGCATGCACCAGAGGAGAAACAGTGATGAAACTCAGGGACAACCTCATGGCACAAGTACCCAGCAGCAGCTATGGCACAGAAGAGCTGCTCAGTGGTCATTTTGTAAACAAATCCTACAGGGCCTCTCTCTCTCTGCAGACTAATATTTATTCCTGTGGTTGAAGTACCACACCAAATAAACACATATTCTTCTCTGGGACTGAGACTATTGCTAGGAAGTACAACTGTACCCTTGCACGTGCTGCTGCAGAGCTCCCATCATGGCTGTTTCCAGGACATCCCAAAAGCATGCACATGCATGCACAGGACTACCAATATTTAAACTAAGCAAAAAAATTGGGTGTAAGTACCTCTATGAGCTTCTGCTCAGTAAAACCTTAAGAAATTGTGTAGGGCAGAAAGATTTTGTCACTTTCACTCAAATTAGCAACACAAAGGACAAAGGTTTTGTTTCTTTTTTTCCTTCTTTAATGCAACAATATAGCTGGTGCTAAATAAGCACTTGTCTTCATAGTAGTAAAACAGGAGGTCAGATTTTAAGAGCACTTGCCCTTGTGTTTCTTATAAGCCTTTTCTGTCTCCATGCTGACAGTGCAGCTGTTCATTGAAAATTATGCAGAAAGGTTAATAAAATCTTAGCTGGAATCTAAAAGCGTATGGCAAGTCCAAAAGTTTTTGAAGTAAGCATGGATCATGTTGTTCAGATGCAATAGCTGACACATTTTTACCTTATGGCTGTAGTAGTTATCAAGTGCAAATTATTAAAAAAAATTAATAGAGGAAAGTAAATCAATCCGACTTCTGCCACATCCTGTCACAATTTCTCTTAATGTTCCATGATGATTCAAGAGGTTGGGGAATATAGTGTGGCTATCAACCAGTAGCAAAAATATTATCACATGCTTCAAAACTACTGGCTGCCTTTCCTCTAACAAAGTCGGAGCTCTAATGTGCACCCTTTTGAAAACAGGATGGCCCCTTTCAAACTGAGATGACAGACGAGGCAGTAAGATGAAACCAGCTGAAGCCAGCACACGCAGAGCTGCAGTAAATCTAAGCCATTAACAGAATGCCTCCTGCACTTCAAGTCCTTCAAGGGCGCTGCACTTTCTGAAAGCACAGCAGCAGCACTGCTGCACCTCTGACCTTGCAGACCTATAGGCACTCAGAGAAGCAACGATTCTGGTGATTTTGAAATGACTCATGCCCATGAAACTATCACTTTTCACATGCTTGGGGAGGATTGTGTGGCTGTTGGTGGGCAGCTGGGGAGGCAGCCTGGTGCAGCCCCGGGCACAGCCATCCGATAGGGCTGCCCACCACTGCTGCAGGACTCCCTGTTCGGGATCAGCTAAGCTTCTGACACCGTCACTTACAGTGACGTGCTCCTGATGGGAGCTGTGCTGCAAACCTGGCTTCTAAACCAGGGGATTAGCAACTAGTCTGGAGGTCCCAAACCTCATGTCTTTCACACAGTGTATTAGAACATTTTTAGTTTACTAAAACTAAATCCAAGGGGAATTGCATGCTGTTTCCAAAATATTAAATCAAAAACCAGTTTGATGCAACACTAGAGCATGACCCAATATTTGCACACAAAAGTAATCAAACTGATCAGATTAACTGCTCTACAGACATGATTCATGTAGTTTTGGTTTTCATTCTGAAAGCTTAAAAATGGCTACTGATTCTGAAAACTAGATGTTGTAGAAATAAAGAAGTATTACCTAATGTTCTTGTTCTGAGAATTGAGATAACTAAATTTGAACAAGGAAAACCGCATTTAAAAATATTTTAAGTGTCATGTCTGGACTGCAGTACATGTCTGGACTAGATGTATTTATATGCATTGTGCTATTAACACTATTAGACAAATGAGCAACTGAGGCACAGGGCAAGAAGATTTGGTTTCAGTTAAAACACCTGCATCTAAGTGTCTGAAGTGCAAGATGGCAACTGCTCAGTGTCTACATGCTCATTACAGGGGCGGAGACGAGCAAGGGTCAGAAGGGTGACTGAGTTGGACAAATGCAGGATTCCACTTTGCGCTGCATCCCTGATTGCTGAGTTACACATCACAGATTTCTGAGAGCACAGCTACCCCTCCTGAAGGCTGGGCCATGGGCCTGGTGTATGGGACACGGCCCCCGTGCTGTTCTACTTTCTGTACACACCGCTGACATACCCTGTGCAGTCTTGCCCTGGTGGCCTGGTGACTCTTTGAAGTCACCTTCAAAAGAACACCAACAGAGAGCCTGCTTGAGGTTAGACAAGATGCTTCTGTCACACCCAGCAGCAGTTTCATTCGGGGCTCTGTCCTCCTGCTAACATCCTGAATTTGTTTTATGGCAAAGAATGGACAAGCAGCAAATGTGCAGATAGCTTGACTTTGCGCTGTCTTTCAGAAGGCACTACTTCTATCTAGGCACAGAAGGAGTATTTGAAGAATGGGCCAAAGGCTAAGAGGCTTAGTGCTGAAAATGTCTTGGGGAAGGACAGAAGGAAGCATATAACCTAGTTTTGGTGGAAAGTCAGGAACTACAAAGAGCTGTAACCATTTCATAGTGTAATGATTTCATATTGCATCACTTTTCTGGAGGATTTTAGGTCCAACAGAAAGGCTGCTTTGACTGAACACACAAGGGATGGAACTAACAACTTGATCTACCACAGCATTTAATTTCAGTCAACACGTTGAAATTAAAGCCTTTCAGAAAACAAAGATACCTTGTGTCTACAAGTAACACTGTGACAATTCACTTCTGCTTGGCAGAATACACAGGTCTCACCAAATCCTCCCTGCACTGCAGCATAGCTGAAGGTAACTCAGGTAAAACTTATCATCCAGGGCACAAAGTACAAGGAATCTGCTCTGAGCTCATTCCCAATTCAGGTATCATCTCTAGACTAGACAGGCAGCTTGACTCAGGGTGCATATTCTATATATAAAACGTCAGAATGATGATGCTCAGCCTGACTGGTTGCTGCCCAAGGTGTGCATGGTTTCCTGACATTCATAGCCACGAGAGTGAGCACACACAATGAACCAGCCAATGTACCCATTACCAAAAAAAGACTGTAGTATTTTTTTGCCTTCTATGCCAGCAGCAATCTATGTTGGGTTGATTCCTTGAAGAATGCTTCTTGGATTATACCTATCCTTTTATCAGCCACCCACCTCTCACAGTGCTCTTGAGAGCAACCAGCATGGTGTTTTCCCAGCTGGTCATTTAGGATCTCTGTTGTTCTTAACCTCGATACATTAGGTAAGACCATTATTTTCTCAAAGAAGAATCCACATCAGTACAACTTCTGTTCCCTTCAAATGTGCTAAACAATAGCTGTGTGCTGTAAGCTGCTGAAGGTATTTGTGCTAACTGTATTGTGCTAACTTGTATTTCTACCAGGAGGTTTAGGGGCATTATTAGTGAAGACAAGAATGGTCAAGTAGTAAGGGCTGAGATGTGATGACATCTAAGTTATCCAGGACATTAGTGCAGTAAGAGTCAGAAGAGTATCCCAGCTCCTGTAAGGCAAACATAGAAGATACTACAGTACAAAAGAGAGCCTTTAACATTACAGAATGATTTCATACTATTTTTCTTCTAACAACTGCGGGCCTGAGCACGGTGAACACAACTGAGAGCAGAGAGGTTTGCTTTCCAAAAACTCTTAGACTTCTTACCAGACACAGCAGGTGAGTTTCAGCAACATACTCTCTAGGAATTAGATACTAGTAGCTACTACAGGTGAAAAAGACTACTACTAAGTAGCAGATTTCTGCTTTAACCATATGCCTTTCACATTCATACCCAGGAGATGAACCACAGAAAACACGTTATATGTTAACATTTTATGTAAATGGGTATAGTCTGCTTTTTCCATTTCATTTTGAATTAAAAAAAAAAAAAGCCAGATTCTCTGCTGACAGTTGGAGAGCCATAATTCTGAGTGACAATATTCTGAGGATTACTTCTCTTGATTATTAAATAAGCACTATTTTGGTCCAAAGGACTACTACTCCATTGTATTAGCCAGAAAAGAAAAGAGAACAAAAAATGTGCAAGCTTCTCAACAGTTTGTCAGTCTGTGCTTCTTGTATCCTGAGCATCTGGGAATGACCCATCTACTCATTTGGAGCAACTACTTAGCTCCAAATCCAGCTCATATGCTCCAGCAGTTCCCTGGTTTTTGGCATCAACATCTAGAAGAGCCAATTCCCAATTCTGTGTTCCTGCCAATTTAAGCAAATACTTTGTGTCTGATGTATGATAGAACCATTACCCTATTTCTTAAGCTTTAAACATCAGATTTTATTGCGTTCCCAAAGTGGTACATACAAAAATATAGCAGCTGATAATGGCTGTTTTTTAAGAAAAACTTGCAGTCCCTCATCTAGTCCTTAAGTAATAAATTTATAATTCATACTGCAAAAGTAACCAAACTCAAGATGATTAAGCTTAAGGGAGGAAAAAGCACACACATGAAGTAATAGCTCAAGAATTTCACTCCAGAGAAACTCCAAAACCCCTTTAGAGCACAAGGAAAAAGGCCTTAAAGTATATTTGTTGATACTAATAGATGAAAAAAAAACCAACCCCACAATAAATGTAACATATCAAACTTCCTAATATCAGGCACTGTTTATAGATGGGTAAGTCCTACAGTTATTACTTGAAAGTATGTTAGAGAAAAATTTGAGTAACTGATAAATTACTAGTTCCTTTTAGCAGGTTACACCTGCAAATACTGTAAAATTCAGCATAAAATAAAATTTGTCAAAAAACATCCCAATAATTTTATTTGGGCAACGGTTCTATTCCTCAACATGTATCTGAATTGTTTTCAAACCTATGATTTCAAACAACCACTGTTTTATTTTGTTTCAAGCACAATATAGCAGACAAGCCATAACAATTTGGCAATTAAAAAAACAAACCAAAAAGGCTCCTTCACAACTGCATAAATATCCTCAAACTTTCAAAGACTGTCTTAGACTTGTCAGGCTAGAGTCACTGACAAGGTAGTTAAAACACAGAACTAAACCTTCCCCAGCTCACATTCTGGTTCTTACTACCCCATCCTTTCCATCTTCTCAATCACAAGGAAATTCCAGGCAGTAAACAAATACATAGCAACAGGAGTCCTCACTGTAGTGCTAGAGGATAACACTGTTCTTTGAGAGACAAAGGCTGAGTATCATCTAAGCTTCCCTAAACCATTTTCATTTTTCTATAAATAAAGCTGCTTATCACTGTACTTAAGCTTCAGGAACTTTAATTAGACCAAGAATTCCTCTACTGATTAGATAAAGGCTGTTGCAGTGGACTGCTAACAGTCTTAAAAGCAATAGGACCTTTCCTCCCTTTTCCTCCTTACATGAATCTTAACTGGGAAAGTAACCACTGTCAAACAAAAAAAGTCTCCTTTCAAAAGCATATTTTAACCTTCTGCTTATGAAGTGGAAAGAAAATTATTATATACTCGGCTCATCCTGCAACTAACAATTTCAACTTTGCTCCGCCCTTAAGGCCGAGAAATCAGATAAACAATAAACCCCAAAACAAAGCATACACCAGGTAACAGTTGAAATGCTGGACTCTTCAGATGCTTTAGGAGAGAGAAGCAAACTTCTGAAGTATCCTGAACTCCTCTTTGCAGGACAGAGATTTATATCTGTATAATCCAGGTTAAATCAGAGCATTCACTGACAAGAATTATTTAGAACTTGTTATAGAATGTTTATTAATGATCCCATGTTTGTTTGACCTTGAAATGTTGCTGGTTTATTGCACTTGCCTGCAGCAGTAGCTGTTTCCAAGGAGGCTGCTTAGCAGCAGTGAGATCTGCCAGGAGGACAGGGTGTCACATTCTTACTCATTGTGTTTACTCAACAGCACAATCCAACTTTCCAGAGACATGAAACTACTGCGATTTGACAGTGGCTATTTACTGCTTTGTGAACTTGGCCAGGTGGCCAAAGTCACTTTTAAAGTGTGTAATCAATCTAGAGATATATTTTTAAACCTGTGCCGCAATCAGCACTTAAAAACCACACAGTTTTACACTAGTTGGGTCAAATTAATTTTATTATGCTTCATGATGAATTGCCACCAGTGCAACATCCTATTCACTGTACATTTCAAAATTCACATACTAAAAATTTCAGTTTGATAAATGGAAAACTGAATGATTGAGAAGTTCTTACGAATTCCATACGTACAAGTGGCTAGCTGATATTGTCTATGCACATAGAGTGTTGAGATACAAGAGCCTCATGCTAGTTTGTTAATTGCTAAGGCTATCTGGACAGTCAATTAACCAGAATATATAAGAGGCCTTCATTACAATGTTTAGCAACAATGCACCAGTATCATGAAATGCTGTCTTCTGCTTGGAGTGCAAGTGGCAGAGTGCTGAAGCATGCAGCTATGACTAATTAACTGCCATCACAGTCTGTATGCCTGAAATTTATCATGAACAAACACTACTTGAAAGTAAGTATTAACCTGGACACCACAGGTGTGGGTGTACTTTTTATATGAAGAAATAGAAAACCCAAAAACTTTCTTTGGCCAGTATCTACAAATCAAAGTGTTATTCAATAATGCAACTTCAGAGTTCCCAAAATCCAGAGTAGAAATTTGATTAATGAACCGTGATGCTTAATTATTAACTATATTACAGAAATTCCAATTCTGAGAACATAACAGCTAAACATATCTAGTAAGTATCATGTTAGGAAAACCTCTAGGCCTCATCTGCTTAATTTTAAAATGCCCTATATGCAATAAAAGTAAGAGTGCAGTGCTGAAGTTACATGAAAGCCATACAAATATTCTCCTTATACACAAGTTGCTAACTCCACTGCCACTAGCTACACCAGGCTGCACTTGCACTTGATCCAAAGCTCAAGCCATTACAGCAGCAAAGTCAGCAGGAAGTGTTTCCAGCAGCAGAGGCCAATGAGAAAGTTACTGCAAGAAAGTGAGACCACTTGGCAATTTTTCTTCCTCAAGTTATGTGCTTAAATTACTCTTGGAAGGAAGTTAGCATCCTCTGAATAATTTAACTACAACCTTACTTCTCCCACTACTTTTCAGCAACTTTCTTTTCTCCTCCTACAACTAAATTAATTTGCTAAAGACTAGGTTACAACCGGGTTAGAAATCCAAGCCGTATCATGCAGGTCCAGCCTGTCAAGATCAGGTCAACACTGGGTTTCAGTCAATACTTTTCTGATAACTTAAATTTCGTTTGTTACCCTGACTACAGTCAAAGACCCAGGACACTATGTATTAAGTACGCTTCAAATGTAACTGACTTAACTAAACATTCTGTGTCAGATAATGTGGTTTTAAAAAATATTTTCTACCTGAAAATTACAGTAAGTACAGTAATTAATGCTGCAGATATTAAATACCCACTTAGCATAGATTAGGATTTCATAATAGGCAGATGTGCCAATGTTTACTGCACTACAAAGTACAATGTATATAAATGTGCAAGCTGTGAAATGAAAATCCCACTTTCTGTCCACTTATTCAAATACCATTCTTGTGAATCAGGTTCTTGATCTTCATCACAACCCTTGGTCTTCAAGCCAACATATGAAGACAAAATACTGCCACAAAGTTCAGTACTTATCCATAGTGTATAATTCTGAGTTAATGACTTTCCAACCTACAGGATGTAGGATTGGTGTTTCAGCATCTGCTGTGTACCATAAAGCAAAGACTGCAAAGTAATACCACTTGTATTTATTAGTACACCATTGTCCTACAAATCTTAAAAAGTAATTAAATGCTATTGAAGCAAGCCTTAAATGCAGCCCTTCAGCCTAAAAACCACAAAAAATTGATTTTAAAAATAGATGAAACTGTAGCAATTGCCAGCCTCCAGTACAGCCCCCGTAATTTAGACATCTTCATTCTGAAAGTAAGAACAGGGAAGAAAAAAAAATCCCAACCAACAAAACCCAACCCCCCAAAAATCCTCCCCAAAACCCAAAACCAAAACCAACCAAAGTTGAACTTGTTTGCATCAAAGTTGCCTCTACCACTATGACAATACAGACCCACCCTGTTTAACTTCAGATAGAGATCCCCCCCTGAAGAATTTAATTACTACTGCTGTTCAATAGCAGTCAGTTCTATAGTCAGGGAAAGGTAATTTTCACAACTAGCTGTGCATTTCTGCAGTGCTTTTGTGTTATGTAAAGCATACTGCTAAGATTTGAACTGCAATGTTTTGATGTATTTGAAACCATGCAATAGTATAAACCAGCCTCAACATTCATATAACATTTCATTTGAAATCAAGGGGCTAAATAAACTAAGAGCTGCATCGCTTAAAGAACATAGTGCTATACTAGGCTTTAATAAGAAAATTTAGATACAGAAAAAGTAGGGTATGAAAATAGTGTTTTCCTTCTTGCGTTATAACTAAATTACATTAAGGTTTTTGTCAGTCTCACATATTATATTTAAACTCCCTTATTGATGGAATGGAAAGTATTCACATGTACATGATCATCCAGGTGTAAACTTGCACACATTAACAGGGAGTAGCTTTGTAGAGGATTATGACAAACCTTTACAGATTAAATGAGGTATTGCACAGATTAATAAAAAAGCAAAAGGCAACAAAAATATACAGCAAATTGGTAGAACATTTACATGATAATTTTACAGAATCCATAGACAGAAAGCAGTGTTTAGTATATCATTCACCTTAAAAAAAATATATATAATAATATATGATCAATCATCCCATTCATCATCATCCTCAAAGTCTTCTTCATCGTCTTCATCCTCATCTTCATCTGTAAGATAGGAAAAGCAAGTCACTTGCATACACAGAATTAACATGATAAAAGTACTACTAATTTCTATCACAATTTTCTGAAAAGAGAACAATCAGTTCAAGGTCGTCATGACAATACATTTAGTAATATTCTATTTTAAGACTGCTAGACATGACATCCAGTTCAGATAGTTACTAGCTTGAAGTTAAATCTAATTTGTTTCTTTACTCACTCTTTTCTTTGCAAAGGAAAAATGTGTTTTCTTCTAGAGAAAAAGAATCAGAGGTTCTCATTTAACAGTTACTATTTATTACTGTTTCTTAAAGAATGTGCAAGTTGCCAGCTTATTGCAGACTAGGTGTTAAACTTCAGGAACAGATTAATTTCTGAAATATAAGAACTGCTTCCCCAGGTTTGTTACATAATAGAATTTGCTTACTTTACAAGCAATAAAAAACCAGCTCTCCAAAAAAGGTCTGGTGAGCTAAAGACCATTGTGGATACTGGAATATTCAAAGCTGTGTAATGAACATCAAAGTCAATGTTTCTTGACTTTATTCAGCCTTCCACTTTTTTTTATATGCATCATACTTTAAAAATGTACCCTGATAAAATTAAACTACTTATTTGTTGGACAAGAGCGTTTCCTTCCCATAGGAAAAAAAGTGTGAGGAAGCATTTAGCTCCCTTCAGGTATTTAATTTATATTAAGTACCAAAACTGGCAATTACCACATAGGGCAGCATATCAACAAACCATACTGCACTTCATCAGATGCTCTGTAGACTGCATATCCAGTTTTGACATCAAGGCAAGCTCTAGAAATGTATCAAAGCCTAAGCAGAACAGATGTACCCAAACAGCTGCACTGCAGCTACTGAACTACATTTATTACAAGCTGGCATTTGAGAAATGCAAATCCTCTTGCAGCCCTAATTTTTCCCAGCTTAAGCATGGAAAGTTGATTCAGTCCTGGTAGATGCCTAGTCAAGTAACACTGCTCCTTATCCAGGAGGTGGCAGCCAAAGCCCGCTGGAACTGACAGTGCAGGAGCTGAGTAATGGCAAGAGAACAAACAGAAAGCCTCGACAGCTTTCGTCCAGAATATTTTTACCACTTATTTAATCAGACAGCTAGTAAACAAAAGTAAGTCAGTTGCAACAACAAAAAAGCTTTTCTAAGGATATGAACCTTGCTTAGTAACTTAGTCAAGGATTACTGCAAATTGCTAGACACCAGTAATGCAAAGCAGCATGAAGGAACCATTCAGCCCATCACCAGGACACTGCCAAGAGCAGTCTGCCCTGCACTATTTGCTGGAATCTATGCTTTTCTCCAGCAGCATTTTATGATAAACTGAAGTGTTAAGTTTTGAAAACCTGACACTGTGAGGTCACAAAAATTTCATCAGACGCACCTGAAGAATGAATGGCTTTGCTCCTTTTCTGCATAACTTCCATTAAAGCACCCACAATCCCTGAGGTGGGTGCAGGTGTAGGTGGTGCACTCTCCTGACCATCAGATACCTTGAAAAAAGGGTTACAATAGAAAGATGCAATTAGCAAAACAGAAACTCTGTACTTTGAGACAAACTTCTTTGTACTATTAATGAGTTTATTTTCCACCAGAAGAAAGTATGGAGCAGCTTCTTCCTTTAGCTCAAACTGCAAAATCTTTAGTAGAAAAAGTCAACTTTTTAACCATATAACAGAACTGTAGTTAGCCATACACAAGTTTAAATATTTCAGCTCTGATGAAGTGAGCACTCAACTAAAAGAAAGCTTCTTAATATGATTGTACAGGCATGACTTGTGTGGCTGCATAACCATTATTTATCTTTGGAATACACCACAAAATATTTTTCATTGTTTGGGTTTGTAAACTGCGTCTGCTTTGGGCTGGTAATCCCATCTGAAGTAATTAACTTCGATAATGCCTACCTCTAATGGCAAATAAATATGAACACACCCTTACACTTTTTACAGCAGAAGCCTCAAGTGCAGAGGATTAGCAAAAAATAATTATCAACATAGCTTTTAAGAAATTATTTTTAAGATAATCAGTGGCATCAGTAAGAAACAGCAATAGCCTGTTCTGCAGCAGGGTCAGCTATGGCATCTCTTGTGGGCAGCACTCCTCAAAACACAGGCAGCCACCTTCTTACAGGCCTCAATATTTGCAGAACACAGGTCCATTTTAAGATGAAAATAAACTAGTAAGTGTAGTGTTTGCCTTCCACTACCATTACTCCTAAACTGATCCCCTGCAGTTTAGATTATTTAACTGAATAGTCAGGAAAGCAGCAATCTTTCATAATCCTTGCAAAAATTCTGTACAGCCATGATACTATGGCATCTTCATTGTAGGATTTACAGATTTTACTTAAAAGTAAGAAATGAGTTTGAAAGGGTAATTTCATGCAACAAAACTCATCTGTAGCAAATATGTGTTCTTTGCATTTTCTTAGTACTACTACTAAGTTTAGTCATGGCTTCAGAAACGCTAAAACTTACAGTCCAGCCCCCAAAGCAGAGCCACATTTTACTGTTCACACTGCAGTTGCAAGTCCCAACGGGACCTGGATGAGAAGCAGCTTTTACTCACAGATTTCAACTGTATACCCTGTCGTATCTGGTCTAGCAGTGCATCTCTTCCTGAGCAGGACACTGGTCGACTGTTCTGTTCTACCTTCTTTAACTGAGCTCCTTCTCTGATTTGATCCAAGAGCGCTGCTTTGTTTCCCGCAGGAACCGGAGGCTGGTGATCGACCTCGGAAGGAAGGCCTGGCGGTGGAGGAGGACCAGGAGGGGGTGGAGGAGGTGGAGGGGGCGGAGGAACAGATGACCCACTAGCTGGAGCCGGCGGGGGCGGAGGGGGGCCGGATGGTGCAGATGAGGAATGCACTGGCGGTGGTGGAGGATACATCCGGTTGGGAGGAGGAGGGGGCACGGTTGCACCAGGTCTGGAGGGAGGTGGGGGTGGAGGTGCTGCTGTGGGAGCCCTGGAAGGAGGTGGAGGTGGTGCCCCTCGGCCCCGAGCAGGGGGAGGAGGAGGGCCCGAGCTATGGGGAGGGGGAGGTGGAGGTGGAGGGGGTCCTCCTCTGCACGGTGGTGGCGGAGGTGGAGCTGAAATGAAACAAAACAACTTTCAATTACCTGCTACTCAATACCTGTAAGTCCTTCAGAGACCAGAAGAAAAAGAACACAGGCTGCGCCTTGCCTTTTGCAAGGATCTCTGTGCCTGTGCAAATTTTGCCAATTCTGGATTAAAATGGATATAGCTGGATATAAGCTATGCCTATAGGGCAAACCAAGCTAAATATAGCCTATGTCAGTTTTGTATTTTGCAAAAGAGTCAACCACCGCAGGAAGCAGGTGCAAGACTTAGAATGGCTGATTAAAGTTCAGAAGAATCCTGTACAAGTTTGTTGAGCTAGGACAGAACAAAAGAGAAAAAACTCTTTAGAAAATGCACTTGAAGTGAAATACAGAATTTCCGCTTTCTAATCCATCCATTATTTCATTAAGTAATTACAGAAGAAAGCATTTTTTAAAGCAATATCTTCTAGTAACACCCGCCCCCCCCCCCCCGAATGCATTATAATGCAGCATAAACTGACTCTTATTCTCTTTTACTGAAAATTACTTCTAACAGTATCTTTATGGCAGGGTCTGTCAAAAAGGAACCAACTTTAGGGCTACACACAGGATCATTCCTCTGTGAAGTGGCCTTGAAATGCACTTGATCTGCTAATGGCATTTTAAGTAGCACTGTTTCATTTCCTCTCCCATTAAGCATCTAATGGCTCACGGTACTTTAGGTTGTGTGGTTGCTACACATAACTACTTAATAATCCCGGTGCCATCATATAACCAAGAAAATTCATGATTGACTTCACATGCCTTTATAACAAAAATGGTATTACACTCAAGAAGATAATTCTTTACCTCTTCTATTATCCCCTTCATATTTCTGGCAAAGAAACCAGACTGGCTGCACTGGCACAGAGAAGGGAACATCCATAAAAATGGGATTTTGGGGAAGCAGGAGTCACTAGTACCTCAACGCTCCTTCCCTGCTCATGTTTAGAAAAAGGTACAATTCTGAAAAGCGGCTGTAGTTGCGCGCAGGGCCGCGCGGGGGCGGCATTGCCCAGTGAAGAACGCGCCCGGCGCTGCAGACGGCGCTGGCGCTCCGGAGCCGTCACGGCAGCTCGGGCCCGAGCCTGCACCGCACTCCCGGCTTCTAACACAAGGCTCAGGGGTTCCTCCGGGAAATTGTTTATTCCCATTACAACCAGAGAGATACGCCGCATCCAATCTGTGGGAACAGCATTCTGCCTGTCTGCACTCAGCTGTACTGAATTGAGGGAGGAAGGAGAGAGCACTATTAACTTATCCTCTCTCCCTTCCCCCTCAAACAGATGGTACAAGCAGAGCAACAAAATAATCTTAGGTTTTTTAATAAATGTACACTAATCTGTACACTGATATTAACAATAAAATCTGTATAATCATCTATACATGGTACTGTCACCAAAAAAATAACCACCTGCACCAAAACTTGGGAAAGAGCAGGGAAAATAGGAAAATAATTTCCATCTCAGCAGAATGGCTTTTCTGCAACTCTCTAGTCAGCATGCTAGCAAGGTGAATATGTAAGCACAGAAATTCTTGCAATAAACACAGAAAAATATTTTTCAGTTCAGAAAGAACACTTCAAACAGCAGTCAAGCCCATACATCAAATAACTCAACTGTGGATAAACGCACTGAAATACTGAAATATTTTATCTACCTCTACAAAAAGGCACAGAGGTAGATTATCATCATGCATATTAGAGATGAGGCAGTTTTTCTTTTAATTGCATACATGCAAATGGCCATAATGTGAAGTTAACACATACAAAATAGAAAAATAGGCATTTTAACAATATTTTAGGCTAGTCATAAGACTCCAAGGCAAGTCTCCTCAATCTAGTTTAAAAGTTAGCAATATGGGATCAACAACCTTGTAAACACAAACAGAATTAAGATTCTATAGAGAAGAGGACAGATTTCTTACTGAGAAAACAATTCATAATTGGGAATTTTGCTTGAGATTTAACTAAGAAGTTCAAACATAATTTTAATATTGCATTCAAACAGGTGAGACTAAGGTCTAAGAAAGAGATCACACAACAGCATGAATACTTGGAAGCATATGTTTAGATGCCAGCTCAAGTACATACCGCTCCATGGAGGGGGACCTAAGAAATAAATGTAACAAGTCACTGTACCCTGATTCTGTATCTCTCACTAACTGCTTTCAAACCACTATAATTTCACCTTAGATAATTTTTCTCTTGAGAAGAGCTCTAAGTAAATTTTTTAAAGTTTGACACTGGCAGTGTAATTTTAAACTGACTTGCTATCTTCCACTAGATAATGCATCAGCTGAGGTCACATTTAAAGGTTACGCAGGCAGCAGTTTATTTGAGAATTTTTTCCCAACAGAAGCATACTCAAAATTACTATTTTTAATTTCAAATTAGGAAAAAATCTAACTTTAAAAAATATAAAAATTGCAGGTCCGTAGCTGTTGCAAGGCTCTCTACAGTGTTGCCAGTGTAAACAGGCAGCATACACACCTGCTGGCCATCTACTACCACTACAGCATTGTCTTCCAACATTTTCATTTATTTAGAAGATTACGATTGTAAATAAATATTTAACGTACAGAGTCTGAAAAGACTGTATCAAACTGCGTAGCTTTGCATTCAGACTAAGTGCTACTGGAAATTACTTAATTGGCATAAATATTATACCTCAGGGACGAGTACTCTCATGGGTCATGCCTGACCATTTTTACTTAAGTGTATGGAAACATGATCCTGTGCAACTGCAGTGACATGAAGCCCAGAAAAGAGAATCAAAAACTGCTCACCATCAACAGTTTCTACTCTAATCCTTAAGGCAAAAAATACCCTATTAATTTTTACATGGAAATAAAAGGAATCCCACCTTGTCTGCGCAGTTCATTTTTAACAGCTTCCACGCCTCCTGTTTTTTCAATGAAATCATATATGACCTTTGAAGTTTCTTTGTCTTTTAACTGAGCCTCTGAAATTCCACACAGATCAAATAGATTTTTCAGTTCTGGGTCTAAGTTGTTCACCTGCAAGTCAGATACATTAGTTTTAAGTAGCTTGGAATGTGGAGATATTTTTAAAACATCATTTGTATTAGGGGAAAAAAAATACCCACAAACCATATAGTCAAAAGCAACAGCAAGGTGACGTGTATGTCTCCAAGTCAGAAAGTACGACTTTAGGACAAGTAAGTACCCTGCATGAAAAATTGATGGTTTTGAATATTTCCCCCCCCCCCAGTCTCCCTTGCCTTCCTTCTACTCCAGCTGTTTACATCACAAAATCCCAATTTATAACTATTTAATCATACAGTTAACTTGTTCTTTAATGCAAATCTTTAATGCAGAAAGTCTCTAAAGATTAAATTATTGTCTTCAGCAACTTATTAAATTACTTACATCAAAACCTGTGTTTGGATCCCAACCAACATGTCCAATGTGTCTAAAAAAGCAGAAACGTCCATTTAATCAGCATAAAAAGGATCTTGTTAACTAAAATAAGAGGACACCAAGATAAACAGAGAAACCAGCTTCTAAGCAATTCTTATTTCTCAGTGCCCCACCTGAGAATGGAATAGTAAAACACCTTTACTTCCACTTTTTGTCTCAGGTCCAGAAGACCAAGTGGAGAATTTCTTTCCTTAGGTTACAATCTGTGACAAAATATGAAGGCTTCATGCCACCCTGTCGTGCATATGGATAATAATGGAAGGACTGCACAGAGATCAGAAAAGTTTAGCCTTTACATAGCCACTGGACCTTTAGCTATTGCCAAATTTTTCAGTGCCAGGCAGCTGGAAAATCTCTTCCTCCTGGTCACCACTGTGTGTATCACCCCTTTCCCATTCACATCTGTCAAAGATAAGTCAGGACTGTTTTCAGCTGTCATCTTCCTAAGTTTCTAGCAGCCCTTTCATGTGGCTGCTGAAGTATTATTTCATGTGATGCTATAACCAGTTAGAACACAGATGAGTTTTGTGCCCCTCCAAGCTACTTCACAATATTGCTATTGGATATGGAAAAGAGAACCATCACGTCACCATGTTTTGTGACATGGACTCCATGTTTTGTGATTCTTTTCACATACAGTGACTTTTAGAAGCAAGATACAGTTTTCTGGAAGTTTAACTCAGAGTTATAAAAAATACCAGGTGAGCTGTTTGTAGCCAATGCAGTCTAGGCTAAACTTGATAAATTACTAAGATTTCTTGGCTGCTGTTAAACAGTGCCTTGCACAAAGGACCTTGTAGTCTTGCTTGGGTCAGTTTTTATCAGCAGCAGAAGTTTTCTTCATTAAAATACTGAAGTACAATGATCAGCTTTGGTACAACTATGACTAGTTAACTACTTATTTTAAGAAGCAAGAAAAGTAAAAGGTTTGGTTTAAAGTGAAATTATGCCATAAAGAAAGAAAACCAATGAAGTCCCTGTTTTCTCTAATTATTTAAATGCCTTTAACTAACTACCAAAATATGGGACTATTTGTTTACAGAATTCTGAAAGCTAAGATACAGCTTGCTTCATATAAATTAGACATGCATTTCCTAACAGCTCACAGCTGACCACGATGTATTAACCTGGCATATGCAAATTGACATTAGTTTACCTCTAATATAATCTTACCCACATATTTGTGCACATCTGTGTGACTTGGGATGCTCTTTTAAGAGGTTGTGAGCATACAACTCAATTTAGTGCACTTAAATGACACTGAAGTTTTATATGACATATTTTTAGCATTATTTTTTATTTTTCACCCTTCAGAGTAAAATAAATTACTTGTACACACTGACTATAACACACATTTTTCAGATATTTTCAATGCAAATACATACTTATCAGGTAACACCAAGTCTTATGCTACTTAGAAGAATGTATACAGTAATAAGTTACATTCCTTTTGAGTACAGATTGTTGTTTTTTTTTTCCTCAAAACACTGAAACTCCAAATCTGTCTAACAGAAGACATTCAAAAATTTTATCTACTGATTGCAACTTTGATTGGGCATAAACAGTGACCCTGTTGATCTTCAAAATTATCATAGCACAAGTGATACAAGTTATTCTACTGGCTTATTTGCCTAACAATACCAAATGCCAGTTTCCATATGTTTGTACAAAATCAGCAGTTAAAGTATGAAGACATATAGCTGTTGCACTCTACAGGAAAGTTAAACAGACCTCAAGCCAAAAGGACTTTCAACAGACTTCTTTCGTAAAGGTTCATCATTTACAATTTAATGTTACATTATGATACTGGAACATATCTTTTGTTTGAATGTCATTAAATATTTTATCACCTTAGTCTCAGCTTCTCTAAGTCACAATGACAGACATCATAAACAAAGTCTCAGAGCAATTTTATATCTATGCTGGTGCACATCCCCTTCCACAAGCTCCACAGGCCTGACACGGTAATGCAAATTTTGTCCATATATGCTCAAGTCTTCATCAGTACAGTCACCACAGTGACCAGCTACTAAGGAGTCTTCATTTTTGTTTTCCTCTTCCTTATTTTCTGTATTTTTCTGTTCAAGTGACACTAACAGACGCAGCACTTAAGTATTACTTAGATCAATTGGAACAGGGTTGAAGCCTGAATCTTCTAAGCAGACTCTGTTTAGGGAAGTGTTTTAGCCCACATCTTCTATGTTCCATCCACTATGCATTACACAGAGGACTGTCCCAAAACACAGTGCAGTAATGTTACTGTATCTAGTAATGCCAACATTAATGGAATTATATTCTGGGAAAACTCATCAGTGTAATGACGCAACACACCACTTCAAAAGAATAAGACATTCACTTGGCATGTAAACATCACACTGGTTTTCTCATGCTTCACAGAAACTGATCTCTCCTGTAACTAACTCAAGCTTTAAGTTCCTGTTGCTTTAGCAAATAAAGTACATTTATTTTAAAAGAGAGAAGATTATTACAACAATTAATGTTCAGGAAAGCAACAGTTAATTGAGTAAAGTGACCAAAACCAAGTTTCATGAGAGTGAAGCTCAAAGTGGTACCTCATAACTACTCCAAAAGATTAAAGGTATGTTAAGAAAATGACAATAGGAAAATTTTCTGAAGGATGCATGCTGTACTTTCATCACAAGATACAGGTTTTAGCCTACGCAGCAGAAAGTTTGTAAATAGAAAGCCAAAGTTGAAATCACGGCAAGTAATTTCTGCAGTTATGACAAGTCAGGACCCAAATGTATATTTCATGACAAGACACAGCAAAATATGTGCAAGTGTAGGAATCACAGTGTTAAAGAGTTGACCACAGAAGCTAAATAGGAGTCTTCACTGAGCTGACAACTTCAATAAGGCACCTCTATGCAGCTAAAGTTTTTTCTAAGCTGATTTTCGATAGCAAGTTACTTTTTTTTTTTTTTTTTGTTTACAGCTGCAGGAATATCCTCATCTGTGTATAAGCTAACTTTCTTTTAAACCCCACAGCATTCCAGCCAGCATTTGCCTAGTTCAGGTTACACAGATTCAAGAGTTGGCCATTGTCAAGTGTAACTGACACCAAAAAAAAAAAAATCAGAAAAGCAACAACGCCAACATCCCTCCCCACCACCCCAACCACATCCAAAACCAAACTCCCACCCATCCAAAATCAAACTCAAGAACATACTTACTGGAAATTAGATGGAGTTCCAATATCTGCCTTTGTCAATCTTCTCTTTTTAGTTTTTCCTTTCTTCTTTTCTTTGGTATATGAAATATTGTTGACTTGTGGAGTATAAAATCTGTTCGTTGTAATTTCTGGGTTTTTGATATCAACAGTTGCCATTGGTAGATTTGGGCCTGTGAAAGTAAATGTACAGGATTTTTACTATTGTGTTTCACCAATCCCACATTCAATGCACAAATTTTGGGCGTTGCTTTTGATGTGTAGAATACCCATAATTCTAGATGTAGCTCCACATGCCACATGCATCCAGATAGGTTCTGGATGTCAGATGCATAAACTTAGATATTTGAGTAAAACAAAAGTTGCTAGAGCAGAGCAAACGGGAATATTTTCTGAACTACAACTTGTTTTTTGCAACATGCACAGAACACATGGAATGATGAGACACATTAAGATACAACATAACTACAATCCTAGATAAGATAAAAAATGTGACTTTCATAAATAGTTAGACCCAAAGAGCCAGGAGGCCATTACCTGGGCAGCACACTAAACTGATCTTTCGGGAGACAGAACTGTCATTTAATAAACCCCAAGTAGGAATTCTTTCTGCTATCACACACACAACCTGAACATCACAACGGCTTCAGAAGGCTGCTCTGGACACACTAGTGTCTTCAAATATAGGACAATATCTGTGGAACTAGTCAGGATTTCTTATGTCTTACTCTTTGACAGCTTTTCAAAACAGTGAAATCCTAGATAAGAAACAGCTTGCAGAGACAGTAAAAAGAGCACTAGAAACACAATTTATAATTTTTGTGTTTATTTTAAATTCTCAAACTTTGCTCTTAATTATAAATAATTATGAATTATTATTCTAGTTATTTAAAATGAATCTTAATTATACTCCTGCCAATTTAAACATTTGAATATTATGTTACTTGTGTAATACTAGCAAACTAACATACCTAGCACATGTTGCACACAGCTTTTTTAGCTTTGACAGAAGATAATTCCTGACAAAAGCAAGTGATAGCAGTACTTAAATACTAAGAGGCAATTTATGCATTTATCATATACATACATATGTATACATACATATGTATACACAGGTGAGAAGCCTACAAAAAGGGTAAGTAATTACAGTTTTGGAAGAATGAGATTAAGCAGGTCATTTAAAACCAATTTGGCCAGAAATAGTTTGAAAACATTCCCTATTTCCCTGTGAGTTAGGACCCAGTAGTTAACTTCAGTTCATTAACTGAAGCAAGATACAGTCTTACTAGGCAAATGATAAAAAAAAGTATAATTAGACTTTGATAAATTTGAACCTTGCTTTGACACTATTTTTTCATAACTGCATTCAGAAAGAACCAACAAGCCTTATGATCACAGTGCATATAAAAATCAGAAAGGACAAGTAGACAATACAACAGGTAACATAGCTGACGCTTGCATTTAAACACCTCAGTGGGAGGCACCTAGTATTGGCCAGGACATAAAAAGAAAAACAGAAATGTGACACAGGGCTAGACAAAACTCATCTAAAACATACAGCAACTCCAACACTCCTGTAGGAGTCTTAAAGGGTAAGATTAAAAACTGCACGGAAACTGCATGAAAAAAATTCTAAACTGTTTTCTGCTAAGCAGAAATGCTTTTATCTAGAAATGTTTTGATATAGACAACTGTCCATTGAGAATACCAAAACATAAACTGACCACTTAAGACTACACAAAACAATTTGCATTGTTAAAGAGTTTCACTTAAAACTAGCACTGAATTGACTAATCATCAAATATTATAAACTCTAAACTTAACAGTAAGTTCAGTGAAATCTTCAGAATGAATCAAAAATTAGTTTTAATTTCCTTGGTACAAAACAAAAAACACTAGGAGTTAATCTTCACTTTAATGACCTATTACATTTGTTGTTCTGCCCGTTTTCACCTGTTATATTGATATTTTTCAATAGCTGTACTGACACTCAAAAAAGAAACAGGTACCTCTACAATGCTAGTAAGTTGGTGATACTCTTCTCTCAATTTCTAGTAGTGTTTGAAGTACATCTTTCTGTATATAAAATCCTGAACTAACCAAACATGATCAGTTATATGTAAAGCAGCAGCAATTTGCAAACGGAAGTTTAATTCAGCTGAGCCAAAATCAAGGACTGATAGCCCGATTCCTTGACAATAATATTCATAAAAGAGGTCAAAGTAAAATTAAAATGAAATTTTTTCTTACCGTCTAGTTTAGACCTTAGATGTCCACGAGGGATAAAAGAACCTTGGAAAGAATTGTACTCTTCTAGAACTGCCATATTTATATCCAGTAAAATTTTTCCCATCATTACACATGCACCTTCCCCAGCAGGTGTAGACAGCTCAATAAATGAAGATGAGAGCGGCATATAAAGCTCATCATTAGGAAGCACCTGACAGTACAGTGGCCTCAAACATCCACTGTTATCAGTATCTGTGACATCTTCAGAAGGGGCTCCAGAAAAAGTTGTACAGAACATTTTGAAATGTTAATTCTAGTCTGTATTTTATTTAGAGCCTCTCTACAGACAGTCCTACAGGAAATACAAACTGTTCTAGTTAACAGCCAAAACAAAATTCTGCCACATGGTTCCTCAAGATCCCCTCAAAACCTAATACTCTGACAAACCCTCATTTCGTCCAGTACTTAACTACGAGGTCAGTTCAACCACAATAACTCTTCTTTATTTGCATAAGGAGACCTAGCAATTGCAAATGAGCAGAACACAAATCCCAGGAAATTACAGACTAATACATTTTACATAACTGTTAATGCCAATTTGAGTTTAATCCTGCAATTCTACAAAAAAAAAAAAAGCCTTAAATCCCTATCATTGAAAATGCCATAAAAAACACCAAGTGCTTTTTCCATGCAGCTTCAATGTATGCAGAAAATCCAGACTAACAAGCCCCAGTAAAACAAAATTCCTCTCAATATTTCAACTATGGGTCATGTGAGTACAGAAACGTGACTGTTCTCATTTTTTTGTTTTTGAACTAATAATGCATTAATACCCAGCACAAAAAAGAGCAGGTGTTTCATCTTTTCTCCCCAACAGAATTTCTGAAACAAAACTGCATATCAAGACTAAAATAAAAACTAGTAGTTATTACAATAGGTTTTCTTTTTCTCCAGTTACGTGTTGATACTATGTATCTGCTCTAGTCTTAATTCCAAATACTGAAACGTGAAGTCTTCGTAAAGTGTAACAACCTGAGGCTATAATCCATGCCTTGACCACATTTTATCTGTGACTACTGAGGACATGGCCACACAACTTCTCACCAGCAGAGAAGCCAGGCATTACAGTATTTGATAAAAGCAGGAAAACAAAAGGTTTTGAAAGGTTTTGAAAGAGCATGTGGGTGTCCCAAGGAAACAGTCTATTAAAAAACAGATGCTGAAATCTCTATATAACCTGAAGTGATTGTAACTGAAACACTGAGCAAAGTGCTATGTCTTCCACAGAACACTCAGGATAAATTCAGCATAGGGATAATGACTGCAAGTTTAGTATGAGACAATTTTTCTCAGAAAAATATTGTTCCCAAGGTCTTAGAGCATGAGTGATAGACAGTATTTTAAGCACAAAAATTTTTGCAGGCTTAGTTTTCTTAAATCTTACTCTATTCAAGGATAGCAAACTAGACCAATACATTGTTTGTGTTATAACAGAGACAAAGGCTAAATTTTTTTTGTGGGAGGTGTTACTACATGATTACCACTGCTGCTGTAATTCCCATCTGCTCTGCAGACACTGCTATCAGGAATGTGCTGTTTAGGTAAGCAGAGCAGTTAAAACCTTTTGAAAGCTTAGAAAAGCTGGCAAGACCACATCACACATGGTATTACTGTGAGTGTTTCAAAACTTAACAGCCCAGTCAAGGTTTAATCTATACTAAAAATGCCTTACCTAAACTGATGATTGCCTGAATTTCCTCAAAACTTAAAGTTTATGAAAAAAGAAAAAGCAATTTTTTGAGAAGTATTCCATATGAGGGAGGTTTTATCTGGGTATATAAAAGGAATCATCAGTTCCCATAATTCAGGCTTAGTTACAAATTAACTATTTTGGTGACCTACAGAGAAATGCTTGATTGACTTGGCTAGAACAAATTTTAAGGCTACCACCACAAACCATGAGCACTACCCTTGCTCAAGCAGCAAACTCTCAGATAAATGCTATGACCTATATGATCTGGATCACTGACAGAAATATGACAGGAGAAATTCTCTTTTAACTTCAATGTGAATTCAGAAATTAAAACCACCAAACCTGATGCTCATTGATGTGGCTTTTTCATTATGATAGAATGCATGGTAAAAAAAGTTCTGTATCAGACTTATACATAGTTTGATTCTTTCCATCAATTTAATACGAAGGTCTCCTGAGGAACCTGTATCCTCATGCTAGTGAAACATGTTTCTGAGAGGCAAGGAGATTCAAATAATTCTTCACTCAAAAGGAGTTTAATATTGACAAACATATGACAAACACAAAAGACTATGTTACATGGTTAGCCAGATATACCAAAATTAAAATATTATATTCTATTAAATCCATCAATATTACACCTATCATTAAGAGAAATATACTAACTTTGTACTGTGATCCTATACATGCATATTCTGAAGGTCAAGCAGCTAGTGCATGCTACAAAGTTTTCTCAGTTTAAGCTGAAGGGCCCTCTCTCCTACTTACAACAAAACATGCTTCTCCAGAAACTTTCTTTGCAAATGCCAGCTAAGCCACAAGGTTTTCAAGCCACAACAAATACCAAAGAACAGAGACAAAAAGAATACTGTAACCTCCAGTGTACTGATTTTGTCTCTACATGACTATCCTGAACAAATCTGAAACAAATCTATACATAAACAGTAAATGACAGCAGAAGGAAAAACTAAAATGCAGCGATTCATGCAAAAAGCTTACCATTTGGTGGGTCTCGTCTTTTTTCTGTTGAAAAAGAAAAAGAGCCATTTAATCATAGGTATCACAGGAAAAATTAATTCTAAATTTTAGTGTCTAATGAAGTTTTCAATGACCTTGACCTCAAACATAGGAATCTATTAATATCCTTAAAGTCTACTTGTGCAGTTGAAAAAAAAGTATTACAGAACAAAAAAACCCCAAACTTAGATAATAAGCACTGATTTCAAGTGTACAAACTGAGCAGGAGCATAAGGCAATAGCTACTGACTTGGTTTCAGGCATTTCAACTATGAAGTCGATTGAAATATTCAAAAAGTATCTGTTTTAAATACAACCTAAGTAAGATTTTTGAAGCATTACGCTTTCTGATGTCCACTGAATGAAACTATTCTTTCATTTTTTATCTGAATAGCATTTTATAGAGTATTGCTCCCTCACAGACCCCAAAATTTAAGTATTTTTTGCTTTATGCCTAAAAAATAGGACACACAAGGGTAAGACACTTCACCTATCTTATCCAACAGGTAATGGAACAATATGGAAAGAACTAGAATCTCCTTGATACTAATATGATATTCTATTCATAGCACCACAGTGTTTCAGAGACTATGAAGAATCTAGCTTGATGATTTAAAATGTAGTTTTTACATCTCAATATTCTTAGCCTGTAATAATAAGTTCCCCTTTAAAGGCGATTTCCCTCACTTACTATTAATTCCTATGCACCCCCCAGTACGTATTTACATTACTAATGTATCTATACACACACTCTTAAGAAATTTGGATTTAGCAGTACCCATAAAGGCAAACAGTTTATCATCTCACTACAACAAAAGCCACAGCTCTGTAAGGATCTGGAGCATCTGTAGTCTAACAGGGACTCCCAAGAGTTGTATAAGAATTTGTAATAGGCACTTTACTTTCCAGCAAGCCCCAGAAAAACTGGTAACTTTGTTGTATTTTTCCAGACTCACAAACATAAGAAGGGAGAGGGTACCTCCACAGATGGTGCTGACCTTGTTACAGGAATACTTAAAACCCCAAAAATTTACAATCCTAAGTATGCAAGGCTGCTGATCTTCAGGTAGGAATAAAGGAATCTGTCAGTATCATCAAACCTTCATGGGAAGGTGGCCAAAACCCATTGAGAGTCAACTTTTCATCGACAAGCCCTCCAAAGACAATTGATTTTTAGGTCATAGCAGGTTAGTTTCAGGCATAGAGGTGGAGAACCTCTGCAAGGGTGCCTCAGCATAAGGTATCAGGTCTGAGGTGAGAGAAATGGCTCTTTGGCTAAGTACCGTGCTCTCTCTTCCTACAAGATTCAGCTTAAGAAACCATATCTTGTATTGTCCCCTAGAAATAAATTTTTAAATAATAAAAATCAACCCCCAACTCAATCTTTGGACCATAACCAGAGTTCTAGTCAGCAACTCAGAGACGGCAAGGGAGATTGCAGGACTGGATGCAAGTCATCTGCCACATGATGGGAAGATGGCAAAAGCAAGAAGGAAGTGTTAGGTGGCCTTGAGTCAAATCATAAGAATCCTTTACAAATTTCATTATAATAAATAGTTCAAGAGAAAAAATAGTAGGAAACAACCCAAACCTGTAATTTTTACTAGCTAGATTAATTTGTGGCCCAAAGAGACTAGCTGTTTTTCTGTGGTTACCACTGCTGACAAGAAAGTATGAACTTCTGCTTTTGAAGTGCAGATGATCTGATGAGAGTGGCAGATTTTCCAGTTTTTGAAGATGAACATGTCTGCTGATCTAAAACAGATGAATATCAGCAGCCACCTATGTACAAAAAACACATCTCTCTTCAATGAGTATTCCTGGAAATGAAAATAATCTCTGCCAAGACTTGAATCCAGTGCAAACGAGCAGGTCAGAGATGCCCTTGTCACCCAGGCAGCAAAAACAAAAGCTGTGACCAAAGATGAAAGAAAAGAAACCAAAGCAAATAAAATTCTTCTCTATATGAAGTCTTGAAACTTATGAAGTCCATTATGAAGGTACTCAGGAGGTAAAAGCTTGTGAAGGAAAAAAGCAGTTTCATGAAAGGTTAACAGAACTCCCACCCATGAGCTACAAGCAGTACAAAAAAATTAGTCAAGAAGCCTTCTACTTCAGAAACAACTACTTGCAGTTAAGAACAAGTGTCTGTTTCCCTTTTAGAGATGAGTGCTCAGCATGTGGAGAAGGCACTTGTGTGTAATGCCACACATTAACATTTCCGAGGCAAGATAATAAAAATAAAAAACTAGTAGTATCTTTGTGCCTGAAGTGAGAGTGTACTACAGTGACAAGCACTGAGAAGAGACACAGTGTGCACCCTGTTTACTTGGGGAACTATTTGGGATTGGTTTAAGAATTAAGAGATTATTTAAGTAAATCTACAGACAAATTAAAGTATTATGGCAATTTCTTTCTAATCTAAGGTTAAGAATTTAATTGACTAAAAAACAAACAACCAAAAACCAAAACCCCAAACCCCCAAAGTGAAAAGGCCAACCCAAAACAGGGTTTAGTTAGATGAAACCCTGCACTATTACAAAGACTAAGACAACAGATCAAGAATTCTTTCTCTACCTTTATCCCTCATTCTATTCTCTACTTGATATTTTGTACATTCTGTTTGGAGTCAAGCTTTCACCTCTCTGGAACTCCAGATGCACTAATTCAGGGGTTGTCTGTATACTGGAGTGCATTTCATGCTGAGTGAGGAAGAACAGAACACTGTTGTGTCTTCTCTTAGCTGTCAGACAGTGTTTTGTGTACTAACCTCAGCACCAAGCCATAGCACTGCGAGCCACAACTGCTGTTACTGGTACCTTTCAACAACATTAGTTTTCCATAAGACTCCTGGAGAAATCTAGCAAGCCCTGAATGGCGTAACAGGGAGCTAAATGATCACATGGAGTATTTAGTTGAGCTTAAAGCATCTCAAGTGGCATTGCTATGAAATGAAACATAGTTTGGAAGGTATGAAAGTAAAAATCCTGTTAAATTAGAAAAGCATTAAAATTATCATACTATTACCTCTGTGATCAAGAAATTAAGATGTATAAATATTATAAATTATATACAACTCTCATATCATTTGTATATACATCTATAAATCAATATGTAAATTAATATGTTTCATATAAGCATTTATAAATAAATAAAAACAAACACCAACAGCAAATAAGCTTTGATTTGAACAGTGCAAAGCTTGTTATTTTAGAAGCACAATTAAATAGTCACAAGGACAAATACAGAACTCCATCTGGTGGCTTGACTAAGGAATCTCGTTACTGTTTTAAATTCTTTGTTTGCAGCTCTTAACAAGTAAAAACTTGAAGTGTTTTGTTTTGAGGGTTATTTTTGGTTTTTAATTTAATTTTCTTTTTTAAATAAGAGCGGTCTTGAAGTTTAAAGTGTTCGGGGAGGTGGAGTTGTTTGTTAAAACAATATACAAACTAATATGAGCTTTAGCACAAAAAACAAAGGTATTAGTTCAGAGAGTAAACAAGAAAAACAATCTGGTCCTATGAAAAAAAATCACTATGTGGAAGCAAAACTCTGTGAACTGAAGGTTTGACTGAACCACTATTTTCAAACAAAGTTTGCTATGGCCAGTAATGCAAACATACTTCTCCCCACATCATGTCTGTACATTGTAGCATCGCATTTCAGACATAATAGAGAAAACTTCAGGAACAGTAGATGCAAAATTATTTTTGCAATGTGAGCATGAGAAACTATACAATTGCCACTTCTTAATGATTACACTTCTTCTCATGAAACCTTACGAACTTATTCTGAGCTGAGAGAATCTTACAGAAGTCATTTAAGCTCCCAGAATAAGTGCTCTGCTCCTGAATCACCATGCCTCGGTGAAATCCAAGTGAATACATACAGATAATGCACATTTTCAAGAGCACTTGCAAAGGCAGCTCTCCAAGATAAAGGTTTCCTCCTTCTACAGAAGCCTACACTGCATTGCTAGTGCGATTCCAGAACCGAGTACAAAAACACATCCTGTAGCTCACACACAAGTCCACCCTACATCTTACAGAAAGCCTGAACACATCTACTTGTTCCAAGCTTGTATTCTGTATCACTTTATCCTTCACGGACATATGGCTGTCAAGACAGGAAAGTTGTTTATGGGCTCCCTGGAAAATGACCAAGACAAGATCTGCAGGAAGCCTGAGCTTCCTTTCAAGCACTAACCACATTCCCAAGGCATCCTGCAGCTGGTAAAAAGCATGCTGCGCTTCACTGGCTGTCCTGTGCTCCTAAGGATAGTATAGGCACATTATGTCTTCTGTTCTTGGCCTGAGCCAAGATCACTACTTCTGAATAAAAGATATTTCTCTATTAACTCCTGGATCAATACCAAAAATTCATGAACTACTGAACATACCAGATGGTAACATTTTTGTTACAACCCACTTGGGCAGAATTTAACAAATCAGTTATAAACAGCCCAGGGCTAAGAGGGTTTATTCAAATATGAAAACAACTTAGAAGAAGATTTCTAGTTTTCCCAATGTCAGCTTACAATTTTTGTTTCCCTTAATCTGTATTTTCAAATTACAATCTTGGGGTCTCAGCTTACACTCACAGAAACAGCACACCAAGGTGAGTTGTTTCAGGAAAGTACTACGTTCTGCACACTTGAGAAAGAAGCACGGTTTAATAGCACAATTATTTCAAAATATAAATATGGTAGTAGTGCCTCCAGTGGCTTTCAGACATAGCAGTAGTTTCCTGCCTCCCCCCAAAAAAAAACATATACGACTGAATTTAAGATTAATTTCAATATTTACCAGATCTTCTCTGCCGTCGTCCAAGTAAATCTGTTACTGTTTTGCGGAATAGTTTAGCTTCTTCTTCATTAGCAAAATTAAGACCAACTTGACATGTCTGAAAAACATTAATATTTCCCCTCCATGACTAAGAAAATGTTTTAAAGACTTTCATAAATATTGTCTTATACCTTTCTAGACGTATAACAAGAAAAAGATCACCACAAATTAGGAACCAAGTCTTGGTGAAACACTGTATCTTAGGCATGTCTGTCTACTAATCAAGTGTCTAAAGATCACTGCTTACAGATATGAGCAAAATCTCGTACCTTCAAATCAAAGAGGGGAGGGGAAAGGAAACTTCGTGCTTTAAGAATACATGATATGTCATAAATTTTAATTAAATTGCAAATCAAAATTCAATTTCATTAAAGAAAGTTGAAAATAAAGAATCACATTTTATACTTCTGTACTATATAATAAATTTTCTAGTTGATATACCACAAAAATTCCTTCAATAAATAAGCTTTTACAAATACTTAATAGAATTAATAACCTCAGTTACATTAAACGAAAATACTCCTCAAACCAAAGGCATTTTAAAATAGGTATTGAAAGACATTGAGACTCACATCTCCAGCAAAGGTATGAAAATATCCTCTAGGACTATTATATACAAAGTTATTGTACAGCTCCTGCTCCCACAATAATTTCCCATCCTGAAAAGAAGAAAACAAATAAAAAAGAAGACTATAAAACTTCAGATGAAATGGCAGAATTTAACTTCTTTTACAATAGAATCTATTAAGAATTGGACACAGCATGGCATTAAACATCTGCCTTGCTATATTAACCCAATCGATAAGCTCAGTCACAATCGAAGTACACCAGTACTTCCAGTCTCCTTATCTCAGGCTTGACTTGAAAACAGTTAACTAAAGAGAACATAAATCTCATCTTTTTAGAAAGTCTCATATTTAAATGACATTATAGTTCAGCACCCAAGGAAGAGGTTTCTGACAGAGTCTTAACAATCAAGTAACCAAATCACAAAGTCAAATGCAAATGCCTGGCAATCCTGAACAAATCTGAGAGACTTGAAGCACTGAATGCTGACAGATAAGGAGCTGTTTCCTGGCTGCAGATATAATGGGAAACTTTCCAAAGTCTCAGCACAGTCAGTAGGACTTAGGTTTCTCACCATCATTTTTGTTATGAAAACACATCTTGGACACTTTGTCTCTCATTTCCCACTCACTTGATTGCAATATTATAAGAGGACAAAGATCTTCAGTATAAGCCTATTTTCTGTGGAGGGGGAATGAAAGAAAAAGCCACCCAACCCCACCCCCCCCTCCGAAAGTCTGAACACACAACTTGTTTATCCTGCAGTTTTCACATGCACCACACTGACCAAAAAGATTGTTTCCACCCATATATAAGACAGCATAGATTTCTTTAAACCATCCAAAGCAGTGAGACCTGCTAGAATTTTGATAGCTATCCATATCAGTGACACTATTAATTTCCAATAATGTGACTAATCAGCTCTGTAGACGACAGCTTCTGAGAGCTGTAAGAATAACTGATATTTATTTCATCAATTAAAGATGACATATATGAAATTGTTTAAATGTAGAGTACCTTAAAAAGTTATAATTACGTATTGGTAACAATTGCAACTGAACAGCTTAAAACACAACTCCTTGAGAATTTCTATGAATGCATAGCTACAACCTATGCTCATTGAATTCATAATGGGGAATGAATACAACCAAACTTAAAGGCTATGAAATAGAAAAAAGATGCTTACCTTAATGTCAAATATTCTGATAAAATATGACCTCTGTGGATTGTCCTTTACAAGGCAAGCTACACCACAGCACTTCTTTGACCACACGGCATTGCGATCTGCTGCGTATATCTGAACAACTGCTGAAGACATCGTCTAAAAAGAAAAGGTAGCTATTACTTTTAAGGAAAAAAATATGATAGATTCTATAATTGATCCTTTCCTAAAGCATCTCTTAGTTTTGTTACTAGTTCTAGGCAGCAATGTTGCTGACTTCCTGGGTAGTTAACACCATAAGGTTCAAATGACCCCAAATCCCTGCTGTGCTTCAGATTTTCACTTCAATGCAAGATTTAGACACCTTAAGAACCCAAATGAACTTCTCATTGTTTTTCATGAAAAACAGTAAAGAAATTTTGCCTGTAAGAAGCAGATCATAACCATGGTGGTCATGGTGCAAGGAAATGTCTGTTTAGTACTTCAAACTGAATACAAACACAATACTCAAGATGAAACTAAATTGCACAGTGCCTGGACACACTCCTGGGTACTGGAATGCAACTGGAAGACATTGCTTAATTGTTTAAGTGGTCTCTGGCACAATTTTAACCTATGCCAAC
Organism: Chloebia gouldiae; assembly: GCA_003676055.1. Lineage (NCBI taxonomy): Eukaryota > Metazoa > Chordata > Aves > Passeriformes > Passeridae > Chloebia > Chloebia gouldiae. The sequence continues at coordinate 6,196,638 of QUSF01000009.1, read as the reverse complement.
TACTGAACTCCAAAAATTCCTGGGCATGGCTTGAGAATTCACAGGAGTTAGGCTCATTCCCAGCTGGCAACGAGAAATTGTCCTGTTTTCAAACTGAGAGATTTTAGTAAGAGATTATTCCACACCAGTTTGCTTCAGTCACTAGAACATTCTTGAGCATATTTTCTAGTATATATGTGTCTCACCTTAAGAGTCCCATAAGGAAAGGAAAATGGAAGCCCTCAAAGAATATTTATTTGGCAGTCAAGTCATAAGGGCATAAAACTTAAATGATCTGTAATGGGACAGACCAGAGGCTATCTAGCCTAAGATCTATGCTTCAGCAGCACCAGATGCCAAAAGAAGGTAAGAATACAAGAATATACCATTACAACTATGGAAGCATATCCCTAGGAACTGTCAGGTCGGAGCTCAAAACTCCCCAAGCCAGAAGCACATACTGCATTTTTCCTTTTTGAATTTGTCTATTCCCTCTTCAGACCCGTGTGAAATTCAGAACATGATAACAGTGGACAGGATTGTGTTTCACAGTTTTCTTATGCACTGCATGAATAATTAGCTCCTTTTATCTACCCACCTGCTTGTTTTAGTTGATTGTCCCTCCTTACTCTTATGCTAAGAGATGGCTTCATAGTTGTTCCTTTATGCTGCACATCCTTTTATAGATGTTTGCTTCACTGGCCTCTACGCTGTCTTTAGGAAGTTTAGGGAGCTACACTAGTTTTATGTCATTCTTGTACCAATAAAAAAAAAACATACTACACATTACTGTTGTCACTTTTACATGGATATTAACTAGTCCAACTAGGTCATTCTTTGCATAGGGATAAGACTTATGCTATATGAATCCAGCTTGTTAGCCCTTTGAACACGGAGTCACAATATTAGTTTTCTGCTGTGTTCTCTACTTATTTCACTATCAGTCAAAAAGCTGCATTTCCTTTATCACTATGAAATATTAGGCAGATGTTATTTTATATCTGTTATAGTTCCAAGACCTTTCTGGATGACTTATACCTAATCTGAGTAATGGGCTCCCTATTAGGTTTTCCCCACTTGCTCCACAAGGAGCAAGTGACACTGACTACTTGCTGAAACAGCAGACATCTATACCGTAGGCACATCTACTTGCATTGTAAGATTATCTACTAAATATCATTGTCACCATGGCCATACTTTTCAAATGGCTTAAAACCTCAAAAGAATAGACTAAGTTTCACTGGATTTTTTTAATGAAAAAACTTCAGTTTTGTTAAAATAGAGTCAATATAGTCAGACTGACAGCTACAACTTAGGGAAGGTATATATATATAATATAGCTGTTTCTTTGCCCAAGCACTGTGATGCTTTCACAAGCCAAGATATATTTCTGTTTCTCTTTGCAGCCAACTCGTCAGAAGTTGTCAGACTGACTACTAATCTTGCTGGTAAACCTACAGAAGAAGTAAAAGCATGATTGTCTGATGAAAAGAGCGATTTGTAGTCGCTTCCTCCAATACTCTACAACTAAGTGTGGAGTAAAACTTCTCTCCCTATAATCTGCAGAACAATATGAGTAATTTAACCCTAAATGCACTTGTCAGTTAAGTAAAAAGGGACCTAAGAACTACCACAACAAAACAGTTATATCTGCAACTTAATGTCATCTAAGAGATGCCATTTTCCCCTCTATGTTGCAAACAGGCAATGACCTGATTTTGGACACAGCCAGGCAGATTTTGTTCAAAACCTTTGCTGCTCTAACAGCCTCTCCCACTCATTTCTCCAATATTGTCTACTTGTTAAATTGATAACCTTATAGACACAAGACTATATTCTGGAGCAAAATGGGCCATTCTACAGTTCACAATTAAGCACAGCAACTATCTCTCCACCCCTGCAACAAACCTTCTCAATACTCCAAGACAAGTCCATTTTCACTAACCTCTACCCAACAGGACTTCTCACAGAAATGGGTGGTCTTGGCATGAATTATACAGCTTAAATTCAAGGCACAGGAGACGGTGACCTGTGTCAAGACATGGCTCCCTATGCATTGCTTATTATCATACCTAACAGCAAAAGCACCAACTGGAGTATCTGGGTAAACCAGTAACTGTTGTAATGTGACAACTGCTTGTAAAACCTTGAACTATCGCCTCCCTCATGAGTACAAAGGAGATTATTACATAGAGTGTGTCCTTATTCTGTATAATAATAATATATTTAATATATACTTGGTTACCCTGTGAGTAGAGTTTGATTTAGAAGATAGAAAACAATTTCACTGAAGTAAGTTTTGTGTTGAGGGCAACCAAGTTTAGAGTTCAACTGCATTTCAACTTACTCATTAGCATTGTACAAATTCCCAGTGCTGACAAGCTGCAATGAAACTTTTGCATATTACAATATAAAGTTACAAATTCTGCTGTCATACCACTCATGTTTTTATTAAAAGGGCAATAAAGGAAAAAAATACAAAGTATATTTTAGTGGGCACAGGGAGGAGGACAATCAAATCCAACTCCTTTTACTTCATCCTCTGTTCATTTACATTATGTAGAGCAGTGGTGCCAAGCTTTCTGCTATTCAGCGTCTGGAACAAAGATGGAAAAAGTAATGATCTACACCACTTGGAAATTTACACAGGCTATGGTGAAATTTAAAACTTGAGAAAATAAATTCAATTTTAAAAGTTCAAATTTAATTGTATAATTGCAACATCTGAGAACATTTACACAAATATCATATTTGAATATTCCACTGCACTTACGAGCATTTACTGTCTATTTTGAAGCCAATTAATGTAGTTAATTGTTTCAGTTTCTCACAGCATTCTTGAAGAGAATGTTGAATTTGAAAGTATGGGTTCTTTTATATGTAAATATTTCTTCAGAGTAGGTCAGACCATTGATTCAACATAATGATTGTAATTTTTTCTGACATGCAGTAGGTAACTTTGTTACTACTGTATTTTCAGGAGGAGGATTTTTAAGTTGTCACTGTGGCTTTTTTTAAGAGCTTTGGCAAGGACCTTGTCCTTTTTATACATCTGTATATCTAGAAAAGAGGTGTAGGGGAAAGAAAAAAGGTAGTCCACCAAAAACTGATGGGCCATGGAGGTGAAAATCAAACCTGCTCAGCTCTCTCTACTTTTTCCACAGTCAGCCTCCAGCTGGAGGACATAGCACTGATTCCAGGAACCTGTCACACCCTTCAAGCTGATGAGCTATGAAGCAGCAAGTCTGTGTTGTCAGCTGCACACTGGCTGTCTCACCGGAAGAGCTGGTCCTACCCTTCGACCCATACTGCAGGATATGTGGTATCAACAAAAAGCTCACGAAAACACCTTCTGCCTGCAAAACATAGCCACAACCAGTCATCACACATTTGCAGAATGTGATCACAACAGCCACTGACAGTTTCTGACTGGGCAGCAGATAGATGTGTACTTTGATCGGCTTCTGGTGTGAACATTTGCTGCAGTGGCCTGTCAAGTTAATGACTTGCTGTAATTCAACTGTTTCTCAAAAAACAGTGAAGCAAGACAACTCAGACGGTGGCACATCTCATTACAAAAAAGAACTATTACAATACATGGCTTATGGCTGACAGACAATAAAACATAGTGGGCCAAAAGTCACAACAAAGCATGGCAGCAAAATTAAAACTACAACACATTCAGCCACCTCAGTATACAGCAGAACAGAAAGTAAGACCCATTTGAATGGTTTTTTCCAGTGTTTACATAAAGCTGACAAGAAGCTGTGATGCAAAGATCAAAGGCTTATAAAATTACTTTGGTCTGATGCGACTTCTCTAAGTCTTCCAGGCCAAGCTCTTGCTCACAAAAAGGGTAATTAAAAGCCTAGAGTTTATTTGCTCACCGTTCTGTCCAGGTGCGTTTAAGGGTTACAAAATCACCTCTGTACTGAATAACTCCCATTTTGGTGCATGTACAAATGCATCTAGGTTTCATGTATTTCTCTAATGGTTCAGTATTGTTATGTGTTATATGTTGACAGTACTACTGAAAACATACTAGCATTAACTTTCAACCTTTTCCTAATTTTAAGAGTGATGGGTTTTTTCCCATAAAAGGGCAGAACCATGCATACCCACAAAAGTTAACCACACGACAAGCTTGCTTTTCTCAAGTTATCCTTCCCAACCCCTGAAAATGTCTTACAAATAAAACCAGGAAAAAATATTAAAAAAAGGAGATTAAAAAAGATTAAAAAAAAGAGATTTTTAAGTTGTCACTGTGGCTTTTTTTAAGAGCTTTGGCAAGGACCTTGTCCTTTTTATACAGCTGTATATCTAGAAAAGAGGCGTAGGGGAAAGAAACAACAAAGCCACTTCAGGTATTACCTATCACTTCTGAAACATGAGAAGACAACTCCACATAACACTATGTTATGTGGAAACATTTAAGGAATTAAGAGACCATAAATGTAACACTTAAGAACAGATTCCCTGTCTTGCCTGTGCCCAGACAAGTCAGCTGCAATATCCTCACTGAAGATATTTTATTGATGTGAAGAAGGTACCAGTGATCATTAAGTGCTGTTACAACAAAAAAGGGATGAAAGAAGGGACTGCTGTTTGACAAATCTAAGCCATGGAAGTGCTTGTATGAACTTAAGTCTGCTGTTGTCCAGTAAAGAGATCCTTCAATCCTAATCCTCAGTCAGCCAGTTACAGACACTTCACATTTTAATGAGTGTCTTCAGATAAAAAATTCATTTGCCTTTCCAGAACCTCCCACAACCCCCCAGTTCAGTTAGAGCTGGCCAACTCCTTTTCAAGACATTGCTCAACGGCGGATCACAGAAACCAACAATTAAGGTGTGGGCAAACAGCATAGCACATAAAGCCTAATCAAACAGCACAGCACATAAAGCCTAATCAAACAGCACATGATTAAGAGAAACATTCTTTTACCAGACACAGCATTAAGTTATTTTTAAATCCTACAACCTCCATTCAGGACAGCACATGGAAGACTTCAGCCTTCCTGAGATATGACATAACTATAACCACAAGCATGCTAGAGATTATAATATTGCAAGCTATCTCAGTCTAGCAGATCATTTACCAGCTGACACACACAACCTTGGCTTTCCACTGATGAGCCAACTGAACACTGTCACTTCCTGTTTACCTGCACAGCATCACTCATTGAGCTGTGCCTCACTGCTTAATGCTGCTGAAACCTTGGCTGGCCACTCAACAGCACATACAGCAAAACAGTTACCTGTGCTCTGGGGTTGCAGTAATTCATATAGTTACTTTCAGAAACAGATAATATGCTGCATAAAGGCTTTCCATAAATTTGTCACTGTCTTCTGCCATGGAACAGAAACTGTCACTAAAGACATTTTGTCTTGCAGTTCCACTCCCTCTCCAGCCTCTCAAGAAACACTCAGATTCAAAACATGTAAGACTGTTCTTGCCAAAGCTCAGTGAATTTTTAGATGAAATGCTCAAGTCTACCTTTCAATTTTGATCCATTTTAAATTTATCAAGACTCCCAAGACTAGGATGAACCTTACATAACCATGTAAGAGATTGTACAGATACATAGATTAACCAGTTCTTAAAACTATGATCATGGTCATACACAGAGATTGCAGATTCAAGTCAAGAATCTCAAGTTTCATGCAATGCACAGGATAAAATTAGAGTTCTCCTCTGTTTTGTCCCGTTCCACTGCCCATCCAGCTATAAGAAAACCCAGCCTCTTGCCCTCAACATTCTTTTGTATGGCAACTCACTGCCTTCATGCGCCAAGGTCCTCTTCCTTCAGCCTTCAACCATTCCATTCTCTGCACAGTAATATTTTTGTAGATGCTACATACTAGTTGCATATTAAATGCAGATTCTTTTAAGCAGATCCTCATACCCACTTTGAAGACATGAGAGTGCTTTGAGAAAAAACCATCAGAATTCAGGCCTGTTTTTACACAGCTCCTTATCTACCCATTCACATGATACCACTCAGTGATATCACATGATACCACTCAGTGATATAGGTATCATTAGGTTTGCAAATAAAAATCTGCAGAACAACAGTAAATTGAGTAAGGAAAGGATGTGAAGCATAAACCTCAGGAATTCATGAATTAGCCCAGCTCTGGAACACTCACTAATGAGCCCTTGAAAATGCTATTCAGCATCCACTTGGGTACTCCCAGCCCCAGATTTAAAAAAGATTAAAAAAAAATGAGTATGTGCTTTGCAGACATGATGTATAGGTGAACTTTACTTATGATCTTCACACTTGAAGACAGCAAATATGGAATTTTGTCTTTTGGTACTTAGGGAAGATTGAAATAAAGCAGCTTCAATTGTTTTAAAAGAACTCTTTTATAAGAGCGCATTAATTACATTCCAACACAAAACAAAGAACTCCCTTCAAAATATTAACAAATATGAGAAAAGGCTATTAAACGTAAAACCTCTTTGAATAATAGCCAGCAACTGGTCTCGCAATTGTGTATACAACTTGCATCCTGTCCTGTGAAAGCAGACTCAATCCACTTACATAAAGGTACTTAGAGATGCACCCCCCGACACTTTCACCATGCCATAATTCAACATGTATTAATTAGTCCTTGAGCAGTTCACATCTAAACAGAATAGTTATGGCAATTCAGGTCAGATACAAGAAAATATAACTTCACGTTAAGATTTTTTTTAAATATATACCAGCTGAATTTGCTATGAATAGTTATTCCCAGTGACAAGTTTTAAAAGGTTGATATACTATGGGGGAAAAAAAGGCATGAAGATGTGCTAGTTCTATGATCCTTTGCCATATTCAAAGCTTGCTGCAGGATAAAACATTAGACCCAAGCTGAACGCCCAGGAGATTGCTAGTTTTCATTTCGTTCTGGCAATAAGAAGTTGCATGCTAGTGTTTGTTTGTTCCCTGTGCCTCAGTTTCCTCATCTGCAATGTGCAAGGGAGACACTGACCTCTATCACTGCAGAGTGCTTTGAGAACTACTGATGAAGAAGTATTATGCTGTCATAGACATAAATTATTTTTGGAGGGTGTGGGATATGTGTCAACATCACTGTCTGTGCTAATAGCAAAGATTAAGACAGGTTAATTTCCACATCTGTTTTAGGTAAGGAAATGGAGATATTCTTTCACCATGGTGAGGGGCTGCCCCTTGAGTCTAGTGACATTTATTACAGTTAACAGTTCCAATTAGCACGGCCCAAAGGGGCTCCTTCTTTGCAGGTACCAGCACCACATTTACCAACATGCTGTGGAGGCCAAAAGCCATTTAAATTCACTCACCAGCAAACAAACTTTAGTTTGGAAGCAGTGTTACAGAATGGTGGTCTTAGATGGCTGAACGTACATAGATCTCAGGCTTACAATTTAAATCACCTATTTCTATTCTAGACCAACCATGGCTGCAAATTCTTTGTAACAAATTTACCAATGCTTTTTCTAAGTCACCATCACAATTATTTTTACACAATACATCACACACAGTACATTTAACTCGTGATTCTTAAGATAGAAGACTAAAGACCACAATACAAATGACTTAAAACTTCCCATATACCTGGAATGTCTCAGTGATCTATTCCATGAAAACCCTTGAGCAATAATAATCTGTGAAGTCTGAGTATGTAGACATTGAAAAGAATATAAAACAATGCACCAAAAAAAAAAAAAAGTTTTGAAAACTAGCCTAGCTCTGACACAACCCTTCAATAAGGGCAAGCTCATAATCCTCATATATCTAGGTTCCTTTACAAAGGTTTCAGGCTACACTGAAAAACGCTAGGGAGAGTTTACTTCAGGTTTTGGCATTGCTACTTGGTCCCCTAAACTCTCCTAGGAGCTGAAAACTCCACTGTAGCATGGCCTTTGCAGCTCAAGATTTGTATTTAAACTCTCAGGTCAGGTATTATAAACCTCCAATTTCTACTACTAAAGAAAAGCCCCCACCAAAAAATAATTTGTACTCTCCCCCTTGACTGTTTAAATGAGTAGTACAAAGGTAATTTAGTTTAGTTTATTGAAGGGAAAAAATATCCAACTTTAAGGAAAGAACTGCTGACTTTGCAATATTCAATCTCCAGGATGAAAAAAGAAATAGAGCTGAGCTCTGCCAAACTGGGACTTAATAAAAACTTAAGAATTATTCTGAAATTCAGATATTAACAATGGAGTTGACAATTTCCTTTCTGAACTTACTACCCACTATCTGAAAATAAATGCAGAGGGCTGCTGAATCAGAAAGCTCCTTCCCTGAAGCTAAAATTCTTCTGTAATTCCTTATGGTGTAAGAATATTTCTTATAATGAAGCTGCCTACTTTAGTGAACACACATAGAAGAGCAAAACATGTAAAGAATCTACTATTTAAAGTTAGTGAAAAAGTGTTTCTTTATAAAAGTAAAATGCTGTAGAAAGCAGACAGCAGGATGTTATTTTTCCACTGCACTTAACACTTCAGTGTCCATATCCAGTCACCAGTTTCCAGTTTAAGAAAAAAAATTAAAATATCATGCAATACTTATTTTTTCTTTCAGTGCAGAGCTGATAGTACAAGTTCACATAGCAAGGGGGAGGAACAGATACAGTGATACTGTTCTCAATCTTAATTCTTAAGTATTAATGTCTGGATGATCAGAACAAAATCACCCTCAACTTCACTTGAAGATAAATGACTCCCCAAAACTGCTGTGTTCCTGTTTGTAACTTGTGAATATTGTTCAACAGCAGTAACATATATGCTACATGAAAAGGTACATGTACCCACCTGAATTTACAAGTAATATAAAAAATATTTCACTCTACTTACAACAGTACTATAGTACTACACTCATGTGAGAACCAAAGCTTACAATAAAGAAAATCAATATTTATTAGACCAATATAAGATTTTAGAATCCACAAAGTCATGCCAATATAATTAACATGGACACAGTAAAGATATTTTAACAACTCTTAGGACAGAAAACATTTGTTTCAAAAAACAGCTGAAAGAAACTTCTGGTCTGAAACTGACCTTTAAGCTTTTTGGTGAGTATTGTCTGAATTAATAAAATACAGCAAGTTGAGCCAAATATTAAGTTAAATGAAAAAGATCTTAAGATAGCTTTGCTTGTGATCACCATGAAGTTGTAACACTACCAATCTGTACTGCACTGCAGTCCAATTAATCAGTATTATTATCCTAATCAAGCATCAGATTTGAAGAATTACAGGCTTCAATTTCTAAACTACCTTTCTGCAAGTCTCCAAGTCTGTTCTGGAGCTGAAAGAGGATAACATACTCAGCATGACTGGTTTCTGCTGCTTGGGAGAACTGGCAACTGCTTTCTTGTAAGGTTAAGTGTTTGACACTATCCTGAAAACCTCCACCTATGCAATAAATTACAGTGCTTTTGTGACAGTATAAAATCAGCAGGTAAATTGTTACACCATACTAACATGAAAATGTACATAATAAATGTTAATGCTAGTTACAATCACTGAACAGATAAAAGTTATTTGTGACATAATGATTATTTTTCTCAGATGTGGAACACTTTTGGAAACAAGATATTCCTCTGTAAGGGCACTGATGCATCTTAAATTGCAAGGGCTGAAAGAAGGTACTCCTTGTCAAAGCAGACTTTGGATCTCCAGTTTTTGTGTGGATATTCCCTTCCTTTGTGATCAACTAACCACTTCAGTTGCTCTGAGCAGCTGAACAGCCTCAGTCTGTTAGTACAGAAACAGAAAACTCTTGATGTTGAGTGTATAAAAGGTAATACCAGTCCCATGAGTATATAGTTTAGACAAAAAAACAATTTGGTAACCTCACTAAGGCAGAATTCAAGAAAAATTACACTCTCCTCAAGAGACTTTACATGACTGTAGAAATAGGATATCTCTCCCAGTCTCCTGCAATAAATTATTACAGGTGTGGGACCCACATAATAGCAATACATTGCTAGAAGTTCAGTATGGTTGATATGTATCAGATTTAAGTCTGTATAACTGGGTCCTCAGAAGACCTAGGAGATAAACTGCCAGAAGCTTTAAGACTGTGGTACAAATACTTTCTATCAGAAAATGGTGATGGAGAGTGCCAGTAGCACAGCTGGATCTTGAGAAAGCCTTGCAAAGGGATGAGTGGTTTGAGGTAAATAAAAAAAAAAAAAAATCTTGATTTCCTGATAGTCTAGTATCCAATCCTGGGCACACAGAGCAGATTTACAGAATAAATTGAAAGCTAGTCAGCCTCACCAATGGAAGTGTCCCATTGAACATCTGTTACTCAAAAGTGCATCCTCCAGAATGCCACTGCTATCCACCAGGTGCAGTATGATACACAGCGTGAGAGTTTTTTACGATATTATGTGAAACTAACATCTCTAAATCTGACAATCCCTACATAACTGCAAAAAATTCAACAGTCCTCTGCAGATTCCAGACTCCAAGAAGTAACATGTCAGTCAGCTCATTCCAGGACTAGGTTACTCTCACAAACCAGGCACCATGCTGCATTTAAAGTGCCCAGAGCACATGAACTGAAAAACAGCCTTGATGATGCATGGCAGGCATCATATTTAAGGCTGGTTTGTTTATCTGGAATAAGCCAACTACATAACATCCTTTTCTAATTCAGACTTGCATCATAGTAATATTTTTTGTATATGGTGTTCTTGGAGAAGTTATTTCCAGCCAAATGGATATTGGTACTACATCATTTCATTGCTAAAACAATTATTGCAGCCAGAATTGACATGCAAGTTACCATCCCAAAATAAAGCCTAAAAACACTCAGCTGCTCTGAAACAAATGCTACATGTTGGAGGAGAAAACTACTTGCACAGCACCAAGCCTCACCAGGGGATCAGTTCCTGCCAGTGCTAACTTATAGAAGTGACATTGGGGAAAAAAAATATGGCCTGAAGGAAAAAAGGGAATAACCAGACACTCAAGGGGGAAAATTGATAAAATAAAACCTTGAGACCAGTGTTTAGAGAACTGAGGCATGCAAACACTATCTAGCAGATCTTGCGGACATAGAAGACAAAACAAACTGAAAAGCTTCCCAAGCTCACACCTTTATACCCCAGACAGAACCAATTATTAAGGTGAGATACCGGAACAAGAGTATGTGATGATTAAAATATCACTAATTACACTACTCGACACCCTAGAACAGTCTCTGGAGCTCAATCAGGAAACAAATTACTGCATCTGAGCTGATAGGAAACTGCTACAACACTCCAAAATGCAGTTAAGATTTTAAGAGAACTAAGGACATCCCTGGAGGCTCTGAGGATGCACAGAACTTTTCTTAAATTACTTACAAACTACCAATCAGAAAAGAAACCTTTAGACAGGATACACTTTCTTAGGCCACTGCTCTGCAAACAAGAAGTGAAAGAAATGCAGCATCCTTTAAGGTCATCCTTGCTGTACCTCACACTCTGTACAAGCACAAGTCAGCTTCATCTCCTTACCAGAAGGCAAAATCTTTTTTTTTTTCCTCCTGGAATCAGAGATCAGAAACCTTACGAGCTTGTGTTCACAGTATCAGTATCAAATAGACTTGATAATTTGTCCACTGGAGCAGGTGATTATGTGCACAGGCACACTTTCGTCTGCTGTAAACTTCTACATTTTCTCAGGTTTCCAAAAGCAATTTCTAAGAGCAGAAAGACAATACTGAATTTTGCTGCTGTCAGGAAAAACAGGTTTGACTTGAACTTCATGTCAAAGCAGACAGTTATGTGCACAGCAGCAGAGCTGACTCTCATTCTGTGATCTACATGCTACTGACAATGCTAGAACAGACAGTTCACATCGCTCCATCCCCAGAACTACTTTTGTCTCCTAGCAGATTTCCCTGTTTGTGCAGACATGAGTTACTAAGACTTTGGCCACTTTCTGAATATGATGTGAAATGGTGAAGAATGTATATATGCATAGAGGAACAAACTCCCTTCCCAACACAACACAAAGTAGGTAATGATGGCCTTACCTCAGATGATGTACCAGGAGCTGTTTACACCACTCTAATCTCAAAACTACACTGATTCTAATTTGAGCAACTACTAGGCTAGCACTCAAAACTGTGCCAGGAAGTGTGCCAACAAATTGAACATCATGGACGGTCACAGAACAGTGCCTCAGTTCATGCTACTGCCCCGCTTAAGTTTATTAGCACGGCTGGATGACAGACCATAGGTGAGAAAAAGGACAAGATACATCCTTCTGCCACCAAGCTTAAATGTTATCAGCAACATAAAGGTATGGTCCAGCCAGGTATGGTCAGTGTGAGATGGACTCCTTGGTAACACAGTGTGAAGCCTGGAACAGCAGCATGAACACTTCTTCGATAAACAAATTTCCATAAACAATATGAAAAGAGGACAGAGAAACAAACAAGATTTTTTCTGTCACTTACAGGCAGAAAAGACTGGAGGTGTTCAAAGAGGCTGTTAAGGAAAAGCCTCAATAACAAACTGAAGCATTCAAAGCAAGACCTTCTAAATTACACAAAACCAGGAAGTTAAAACCATGACATCAAGATCTACATATCCAGCAAAACATTTAGCACCAAATCCATCTCCATGTATCCTAATCAAACAGAACCGTAACACAACTATAGGTATATTGCATCCAGATGCTTGAACTAAGACAAGGAAGGTCATGACCTTAGCAGAGACAATAGCTGTATTATCAGTCTCTCAGGTATAGAAATACTGGCACCTGAATATATGGACAAATCTCTTAAGGACAAAACTATATTTTAAAACAAAGAAATGGTGTATTGAATTACTACTGAGTTCTAGACATCAAGCACAACCAGCACTTTCTGCTGCAATCACACTTTAAATTTAAAGCTATACAAGGTTTTAAAGTTCCACCTACACAAACAGAGCACAGTGCTAACAGTACAGTGTAACACAAAGAGGCCAACATTGTTTAAAAAGGTCAAAATTACAACACTATTGTATGGCCAAAAAATATTGGTTCACATAACATCGCACAAAATTGAGCCCAAACCCTGAATTTTTAAAAGCAATTATCAGGTTGATAAAAATATAACTGCTAATAAATGCATATCCAGTTATAAAAATGAATTGCATACCTGAGACACTCCTAACTAAAACCTAAAGCAAATAAAGAAAAAAAATAGCCCTGCATTTAATTTGTTAGAAACTAATGCTTCCTCCTCTGCAAATGCACGGGGAAACTTTTGCCTGTGGTATTGCACAGAACACACACCACTACAGGATGTTCATAGTTTTCTTCCTCTTTTCAGTTAACCACAAAAATCAAGCGCAGTTTTACAGAGAGGAACTTATTTGGATGCCTTTGTGTATATTTAGTGTCGTAAGCCAAGTGATGTTTCTGTTTGCTTTGGCTGACTGAGGGGGAGTAAAGGGAAAAAATGTCTACTTAGAAAGAATGACCACATCTTAGCTGTGCTCAGAGAGAGCTGTCACATGGTTAGAGGAGCAGGAAATAACTTACAGTTCAGTCGAAGCAGGACTAAGCAATTCTGTGGTTTCAAATCTGAGCCTGTAAAGTTGCTGTATACAGCTTCTCAATCTAGAAGCTTACAAACTGGAGAGTCCGGTCCTGCCTGGAGAAGCAGCAGTGAAGGGTGGAGCAGTGCAAGAAGCCTGAGGAATACCATACACCTGTTTTTGTGTACCCTTCTCATATCCATGAAAAGTTCTCTTCCCTATAACAACATTAACAATTATTTTGGCCAGTGAAGACAAATATAGGTGAGAAATGTGTAATGGCCAGGTCTCGGGATCAAGTGCACTCCTTGTCTGCAGAGCAAAAGCTGCCTGGCATAGACACTGCCTCCTCTCCTCATGACTTTGCTTTCGCAGTGCTCTGCTGAACTACAACAATGCTATGTCTATCCCAGCACTGCATATGGGTAGGACTACACATCTGATGAGACACAAATCAGATCCCTCCTTGATCATCCTTAAGAACAGAGGTGTTGAGGTGTTGAGGGGGAATAAGGGGGTGGAGGGGAGAATGGTGGGGAAGAGAGTCAGTCCCACCTGGAGATCTTTGCACAGATTATGGATGCAGGAGCTGAAGAGAAAAAGGAAAAATCCTGGAAGCACTTGAGGTGCAAGAGGAAAACAGGAAAGGAGGAAACTCTGTTCTGCGACAGGACAGAAAACTTACCAAAAACATAAAAAAGAGCATGTGTGTTAAGAGTACAAGGAGAACATGATCAAAGCAGAGACAGGAGGTTTGGAGGGCAGAGGTCACTATGCAGGACTTCAAGATACATCAGCAGGATAGGGCTTACAAAAGAAATCGTGGTTAAATTGATTCCTAAAACAGAAAATTCTTCTGAAGTCAATAAGTTACTGCTTCTGTTACAAAATGTACTACAGAGGTTGTAAAAAAAAAAAAAAAAACTCTCACTTTTCTTTATCCCCAACAAAGAAAAGTGTTAATACAAGAAATTAATACTAATTTCTTATCCACAAATCACACACAGGGAAATTTGCTGTCACCTTGAGAGGAGAGAAAACATTTAAAATTTACTGCCAAATTCCCACTTCCAAATATTCTTGTTCTTCAGCCCAGACAGCAAGACAAGTACTAGGGCTCATTACTTAATCTCAGCAAGTGCTGGCTAACTTTTGGGAAAGCCATAATCATCAGTAATACTTGAAGTAAATGCATTTTTTTAAAGTATTTGCAATATTAGAGGCAAGAGTTATCTTTGTATAAGTTAGAGTTCAAATAATGAAAAACTATTTTCTAAGCTGTTCAAAAAGGCAGAAGTCACACTCGCTTTTGCTTCTCAAATTGCAGGTACAGTACCTTCACATACAAAATATGCTTATATGGGAGCATATCTGTGCTTACTAAATATACCACCCTGATGCACAGTGGCTAATGAACAAAGGGAGATAAAAGCAAAATAACACATTTGTATTGAAGGTAAAGGAGATGAATGCAGGACAATTCTGAATTACACAAAGTTCTGCAGAGGAAAATGATGTATGGAACTGTCTTACAGAAATGGAAACACAACCTTAGTGTGATCTTTCAGCTTTAAACTAGACACACTGGAGAACTGAAAAATGTATTAACACTGTTTCTCAGAAAACCTAAAAAGAAAATGCTGCCTTAAGAGTGAGGATTTTAAGGACAGCTAAATAAACAGTAGAGGGAAAACAGCCTCACCAAGGTGGGGATGCATGTATGAAAGCAAGTGCCTGAAGTGAGAAGCAATCTGCAAATGTGTCGTGGAGCTCTGCAGCAACAGTTTCTCTGCCAGCAATGATCATCTCCACAGAACATTATGTCTATAGGAATTGAGTAATTCATTTAATGAACTTATTCCAGAATCATATATTCTTAACAGAGACATTCTAATTTGAGACACCTAAAGTGTCATTTACTGCACAAAGAGGTGTCAGCAAAACTGTCTATGTTTAAATCAAAAGTGTCTGAGAAAACACTACTAAATTTTAAGAATTAAGCAAGTGAGCAGCTTTCTAAGAAAGTGTCCCTATGATTGTTTGAACTGCATCTTTTCTTTTTCTATTTGGACCTTTGAGAACACTGCTCCTGTCATGTGATGATCACAGTACACTTCAGGATCTTCAAATTTAACTACAATTGACCCTGAAGGTAACTACACACCTACTGTTCCCATTTTATTGGATATCCAAGCACCAGCAACATGTCTGGAAGCTACAAAAAATAGCATAGCACTGTACCCAAGCAAATACCCCCAGAAACTAAACTATCTTGTACAGCATCTGAGTCATGTCCCAGTAGTGGGCTGTTTAAAACCCACGAAAGTACCCATGAAAGTACACTTCTAGTTCTACTAAATCCACTCTGCAAGATTTACTGTTACAAGGAAAACAAACTAGCCAATAAAAAAAAATCCCTCTGTGCTAAGTAACACAATGTCAGCCTTTCTTCAAGAAACTGTACCCTAACCTACCAATAAACAACTCTGTCTAGTGCCTGTGACACATTTTCATTACTTCCTGTATTTTATTATCTAGGTATTAGGTAATGAAACTGTAAGTCTCCTGTATAGTAAGTTTTATTTCTGTACTAAAGATTCCTCAAGAGACAAGCCTTTGAAACACACTCACTGGAGGAGAGGACACTATAAATCTTACCACACAGCTTCAAGTCAACAGCAAATTTTCTCAGCAAATTTAGCATTTAGAGCTCTACAAACTCCATGCACAGACAGTTCTGCCTATAAAAAGTCAGTGACAGGATTGGGCCTTTTTTCATGTTGGTTGATGAACTAGTACAAAGTTCCCAGGTGGCACTCACTCATCACATACAAATATGTTCAATGCTTCCTTCACTCCATCCATTCCAGCACTAAGCTAGCAATTGCCAGTGGCAATTGCTGCCACTGCTGGCACCTGCAGCCACTATCAATGAAAGCAGTAGATGAGTTCTTAATGCTGGCACCAAGTAGGGCAATAAGAGCCATATAAAGTTCTAAAGAAAAAACAGGTGAGTTTTTTCAGGCAGAAGTATCAGAACACTTTCAAAAAAAAAAAAAAAAAAATTCAACATCTAAAACTAGAGAATTCCCCACTTTCATGTTTTTAGCCCGAAACTGCATGGTTCTTATAAGATGGATCTTGCACTCTTCACTTGAGACAAATTTAGCTAGTACTAAATCTTTCAGAACCTCAAAAGAAACAAGCAGAGAGAAAAACATTCTAGTGATAAAAAATTCAAAGCAATATTTACAAGCAGATAATGCCATGAAATCACATCAATTTTCAATTAAAGGAAGAACAAAGTAGTCTTTACATTTAAATATGTGCATGAAATAGCAAACTCAATCTTTGTCTTCTAACAAGAACCTACCTCTTCCTTGGGTGTTCTCCTAAGCAAGGGCTATCTGGACATCTTTGTGAAAAACTTGCAGATAAAATTTGACTGTCTGAATCCTACATTAAAACTATGCCCTCTTCTAAATTCCTTAATATGATTCTTAGCTGTGAAAAAACAGTAAGTTACAACACCACAGCTTGTGACTACAAATTGTTTTCATCCTGTTGTGTACGTATACCATAGGATTCCAGAGCACTTATCAGGAGCATGAGTAGCATACTTGATCATCTGATTAACCACAGAGATGCTGAGAGACTTTTGGCACTTGCCTGCCTCTAAAACAGGTACAATATATCTACAGATGCTCTGAAGGGCTTAATGCTGAAGCCTTAACAGAGTGAGGTACAGGTTCCAGGTGTGTCAAAGTAGATCACCCTTCATTCAGCAATACATAATGCTTCACAACAGACACACAGGGACTGACACTTGTAGAAGGACTCACTCCTCATATCAAGACACAATTTGTCTAGCACGTGAGGTACAAGAGCAGCCAGGAGAGATATAACCACTATAGGCAATGAAGATAAAAATTTCTGTTAGCTGAGTTTCTACCTTCAAGTCAGTTGAATAAGAGATTTAGGACGTTTATTGACAATTATGGGATTTTAACACCTAAACTGTCTTTTTCTCCTTAACCATACCCCACACTTTCTGAATTGATGCTTTGTCTCAAATACATACAGCTACAAGATGTTGTGCCTTCCAGACTGCTCCCAAGCAGTCTCAAAACATTTCTCATCCATGGGTAAGTAAGTTAAGGCCGTGAACTGTGCTGTAAAGACATTAATAACAAGCTGTGAGGAAAATGAGCATGAGAAACACACTATGATAACAACAATAGTTGTACCACTTGCTCTACAGTGTCTGATATGATCCATTACTGTGAAAATCAGTTTTGTAGGCACAGGTTTGCTTCAAAGGAACTGTTAAAACTCTACTGTCATTCCCTCTAGAATGGAAGATTATCACTGATAAGCTGTTCAGGGAACTCACTCTAGTGGATACTAGTGAGGTGTCTAAAGATGCTGTCTACATGCCTTTTGTAGAACAGGGCAAATCTCAAAAGAAATCCAGGAGTAATTCTCAATACTCTTCTGTTCCATAAGACCCCATTCTTTACACTTTATCTCCTCCCTCTACATCTCATTTAAAAACAAATGGAAAGATGAGACAATCACCACTGTATTAATGACTGTGTTCTCCCTATTTGTACAGGGGATAAGTGATTTTTAAACTGCAATATCAATGTTTTTTGGATGCACAGACTGCAGCCTAAACTCAAACTGAGGAGTCCCAACACTTCACAGACACATGAAGCTGCCCATTACTTAGACCTGTAGTCTACCTTCAAGTCCTAGCTCTTGCTGTTTTCATAAGCACAAGTAATCTTACAAGTCCTTTCCTGATAAACATTTAATTCTTATCAATTAAGAGCTATAACTGCCATTCAAGTTTTTATTTTGTTTTATCTCAACTATTAATGCAATTTGTTCTTTGGCTCTGATATACAAACTTATTCTGGTCACATGCACTTTTAAAAGCAGCCAAAACTGTTTTCTTAGCTTTCTGTCGTGCCTCATCTCTTTCTGCATCCTTCACCAGTTCCTATTTACCACAAGATCTTATAAAAAACAACATATTTCTAGCCTTATTCATTACACCTTATCCAAGTGTTGAGTTGCACTTCTAAGCAGCATAAAATATCCATACTCCATTCTACCTACTTCTAATGCTACCAAGTACATACCTCTCACGCTTTGTTTCCTAAGACCTCTCAAAAAATAGTTCTACAGAATAAACTAGTTTTTCATTACTGACATCTTTGACCAATATTAAACATGCAAATTATAAAAGTTATTTCTTTACTACAGATTATAAAATGGACACCTAGCATTTACTTTTTCTTACAAAACACATCATTATTTAAAGTAATGATTAATAACTAACCAGAACTTCTGCAAAAACTTTTAAGTTGGGCATAACCACAAAAATCATTAATATGCACAAAACTAATCTCATAGCTACATTTAGTATAAGTGTACATAAAATTTTATTTCCATATTATTATTAAAAAGTTACTGAAAACTTTTTACAGGTGGCAAATTTTACACCTTACCTAGATAACAAAGGTCACAAACCTGAACGAAAATTAGTTACATGCCTAAACAATGGAAGTCCTAAAGGGCTTTATGGAGGATACATTCTGTAAATAGTTCTATATCTGGATTCATATTTCAGCCAAATTAACTATAGCTACAGTTTTGACTATTAGCCAGTGACTTGGTTTTGAATCTGATCTGTCATGGGCAAAGGTATTTTAATTGCTTATAGATTCAGATAAACATTTTACAGCTCAGCGAGTGGAGGGAAAAAAAGAGTAGAGCAAAAAATCAATTACCCCCTGTATGTACACTTGCCTACTAGTGAGTTTCTCAAAGTACTAGCTGTAGTCTGCAGAATGGTATCAACCCCAGCAACACACAGAGTGATGGGTCTTCACCATTTCCCCCACTCACAGGAAATTTTTCTATCAGGTATCATTACTTAAGATGCCATTGGAACTATGTCCATTTTCAAGTTCACAGACAGGAAGTACTCAATTGAAGTTATACTACTTGATAAATTCCTTTGTTTTTCCATTGAACAAAAATCAGATAGTTGAATCCTCAATGTTCTTTCAAAATAGCTGCCTTGTTACAAGTCAGAAACAAAGGAAAGACTGAAATAAATCAGATTCAGAGCACCACATGCTTTCTAAACTAAGCCCTTCAGGCCTGATAGCAGCACTATGGCATCCATTAAGAGCTCTATAAATTATTACTACAAAGAGTATCTTAGAAGCAGAATTTAATGTCTCAACTTTCCGCTGGTGTTCATGGCAGTAGTTATCTAAACGCGAGGTCTGATCAAACAAAACCTAAAATTATGTCAATGTGGCTGATACACATCACATCCAGTAGCTTCTCTATGCCCCACAGTGACAGAAACTCCACCTGCAGCATCAAGGCAGCCTAGATATTTCAGGTGATTGCAAGAGCAAGCATTTAGCATTCTACAGAACTTAAATTTTCCTTTCTTAAAAAAAAAGCACTTACAGTGTGATGCTTTACTAATTAGTAATTCAAACATGGGTATTATGAGATCAAATATCATGAACATTACAGCAAAAAGGCATTTATTAGCATAGCATGCTGAGTCAAGCTAGAAGGTCAAGAGTACCAAGAGTCCTCTTGGGCTCCAAGAGATACTACGGTTTCAACTTAGACAGCCGAGGCTGTTACCATCTCCAGGTTCTCATTCCTGCTTTGCTTAAGACAATGCCCTCCAAGGGGCAGCATATTCAATCTGTTCACTTGTTTCTGAATTTCTGGCTCATGCCACACAGTAAGCCAAAAAAGCCTGGTGAAATACCTTTAGATCTTGAATGCTCAAGTCCTCAAAATTGAGCAGAGAACTTCAACTGTACTAAAATAAGTCTATTATTAACTCAGAGCGCTGGGGAAAAGAGGAAACAACAGACCACAATTTTAAGAACCTCAATTGGAAAGTCATCCAATAGTCAGTGTAAATCAGAAGAAAGTGTAATTTCAAGCAAGCTGTAAATCCCATGACACCCAGATCCTGTGAAGATATTTACCTCCAGTCTGCTTTCAACATACTATTTATGCAGAAAAGTTGGGAGCTTAACTAGGTGAGTTTTACAGCTGAGTATAACAGAAATTAAAACACTTGTCAGTGTTCCCCTGACAAGAAAAAAATCAAATTATAGAAAAGCAAACTGAAAATAAATTTACACAAAAATTCATGCATTATTTTTTATATTTAGAGAAAAGTTTATACTGTTTTTTTTTCTTTCTTAGCAAAGAAGCTGAAGATATGGAATGTTGCCTGAAATTAACTGAGCCATTTCTACAATTCTGTACTTTTCAAAACATATACTTTAGGGTCATACCTTCTGACACATAACTCAGTTACTGTGACAGCATCTTATCTAACCCACCCCAATGTAAATATTCTCTACTTCCTGTTCCGTTGCTGCATCTTATGTTTTCCTTGCAGCAGTATGATCAATAACACCATTTCAAAGTCCAGAGTTATGTGAAATCAGCACGACTGCACGGATATCCTGCTTTAAGTCACAGTTTTAAGTTCATTAAACACCCACCACAGCTTTATAGCAAGTGCCCAACAGTATTTTTTAAATACTGGACACAATGCACCAGAATAGTAATTGCTTTGAAAAATACGATTTTTTTAAAAAAGGAGCTTCTTTTCCAGTGAAAGTGGTTATCATTTGAAGCTTTCAAATAGCTCTTTAATACAGAAAAGTAGTTCTAGTACAGTTTTACATTACATGCAAGAAGGTATTCTGAAACAAAACTTACTGAGAGAGAAATAGGAAAATATGCAGTATTTGAGTACACGAACTTGTTGTTTAGGCTAAGAAAAGTACAGACTAAATCCAAAGCAGGCCTAGCACCGATACGAACCTTCCTACAACTTCGTCCAACACTGCTTTGTTGCATCGCTGGAGCACCTGGGGTCCGTCCCAGCCTCGTCGAGCGATGGAACTTTTACGCCCCCGAGCCCCGCGGCTGTTCCTTGGCGGCCGGCTTCCCCTGCGGCGGCAGGGCAGCGGGAGTCCCGCCGGCCCCGGCAGCTCCATGTGCCGCTGGACAGCGAGGCGCGGAAGGACGGCGCTCACTCCGGTGCCCGAGGTGGTCTCGGAGCCGCCCGGCTCGGAAGGGAGCGCGGCCGGGCCCGGCGCTCAGGGCCGGCGGCCCCGCCGGAGCGGGCGGCCGAGGGTCCGCCGCCGCCGCCCTCCATCGCTCCCCGCCCGGCGCTGCGGGCCAGCCGAGCGGGCAGCGAGGCCTGCGAGGGCCGCCCCCCTCCCGACGCCGGGACGGGGCAGTGGAGCAGGATCAAACTTCCGCAGCCGCAACTTCCCAGCGCCCGGCCGGGCTGTCCTCATACGCCCCCGCCCGCCCCGGGCCCCGACCCGCCGCGCCCCGGTGGGGCGGCGGAGGGTGCCCCAGTCCCCTCTCCCCCCGGCCGGACTTACCACGCATTTCTTGCCGAGGAAGCCGAAGAGGCTCTCGTTCTCCTGCGGGGTGAGCAGCAGCGAGCCCACGTTAGTGACCCGCCGCGGGGGCTGCTGCTGCGGGGCGCCGCTCATGGCCGGGGCCGGCCCGGCGCTGCCCTCGCCGCCCTGCGACCGATGGCGCCCGCGGCCCCTTCCTCCCCTTCCTCCTCCGCCGCCGCCGCCGGGGCCTCACAGCAGCCGCATCGCGGAGCCTGCCTCGCGGGGCCGGGGAAGGAGGGAGGAGAAGAGGGGCGGCGGGGAGGGTGCGGGGAGGGGGGCGGTCGGGAAAGGGGGTGCCGGGCAGCGGTACAGCCGCGCCGGAGCCGCTCCGCGCCGGGGCCGCTCCCGCTCGCTCCCGCCCCTAAACTTCCAACTCCGGCCCGGCCCCGGCGGCCGCGCGATCCAACATGGCAGCGGGGGCGGGCGAGACCACGGCGCGCGGCAGCCAAGGGGGAGCCCGGCGCGCGGCCGCCGCGACCATGCGCCGTGCGGGGGGAGGGGAGGGCGTCGCCTTCTGCGGCCGCCCCCTCGGTACCTGCCGGGCGGGCGGGGCCGGGCGGGGGCGGCCGGCGGGGGGAGGAGGAGAGGGGTGATCGGAGCCGGGAGAAGGAGAAAGACGAGAAGGTGGCGGAAAGGAGGCGCGGTCGCCGCCGTAGGGAGCCGTGGGAACCGCCGGGGCGCCGTGAGGGGCAGTGCCGCCCGGGGCGCCGGGCTGGGGTCGTGGGGAGCTCGGGTCCGTGGGAGAATCGCCCCCAGCGCGAAGGGGCCCCGACAGCATCTCCTGCCCGCGGGGGTGCGGGAACCAGCGTGTGCTGGAAGCCCTTCAGCTGCCCGTGGGAGCCGGTGTAATTTGTAACCCGAAGTCTGTTCTCGTTTTGGGGCAGAAGGGGAGCTGCTGCCCGCGCAGGCTGCCCGGCCGGGGTGTCGCTGTGCGCGGCCAGCGCGGGGGCCGGGCGGGGGTGGCACCACCCCGGCCGGGCTGCCTGCCGCAGCCTGAGGTGAACAGCGGCGCTTCACGCTCTCCGGGGGCCAGCTGCTGAGGAGAAATCATGTATACAATCAACAGCCTTTGTCAGCCAGATTTCTCTTCCCCCTGCTTCTCTCCATGTGGCAGCGGTAACCAGCTGCGGTGAAGGCTGAAGGCATTTCGAAACCCAAAGAGCCAAAGCACTGCTGCTTATATTCAGCTCTCACCTGCACAGAAGAAATGTTCTCGTTTTTCACGTGCAAAGGTGGAAAACATATCAAAGTGAGCACCTTGCTAGTTTTCTGTGGTTTTAGGTGAAGAGTGTGTCTCATCCTCTGATAAATTAATTGTGTGGAAGGGGGAAGGTCCCCCACTATAATTACTATATATTGTATAGAAGAACTGAAGAAGTACAAGAGGAAACAAATCAGGGCAGAAAGGAGAAAAACGTGGGAACCCAAGTCTTCATATGATGCTGTGATGACTTCATATCTTCCTAAAGATTAGGCAGGGATAAGATGGCAGCCCCTTCTGCTCTACTTACAGGCCCTTTTGCGTCTACTTAAGATCTTGTAACTGTGTCTAGAAGTGTAAGGAAGGGAGAATATGGAAGAAAATCCTGATTTTACACCATAAAAATAGTTTGAAATGTGTGCATATACAGGACTCCTCAATCTGCAGGCCTCTCAGAAGTGACTTGAATCTTACTGTAAAGTAAAACCAGTAGGAACCAAGTGCTTCTAAAGTATTTATCAGCAATTGTAGATTACTCATTTTTACATACTTTCTGTAAAGTACACACTTTCTGTGTAAGTATGTATGTATTTTAGTGGGAAATACTTAAGCTATAAAATATTGGCAGCGTTTTTTTCATTGCAAATATATGTAAAAAGGTAAAACACTTGGAAGCACTTTACAAGACAGTATTTAGTGGGATTTTTTGTGGGTTTTATTTTTTTGAGATTTGCTTGTTTGGGTTTTTTTATTTCATAAACTAAACAATTATTGTCTAGCTGAAGCCATTTTGGGGAAATTTACATGCCTCCCTTGCTTGTGGTGTAAATAACAAATATAGTACACTTCAATGTGTATATGCTGGTATTGTCCTCATCTTCTAATCACTTGTATTCCTTGATGATTTTTTTTCTCTCTAAAAACTTTTGATGTTCCTGTGTAGATCTTGCCATGCTGCCTGGGTGTTACAGGTGATGCATTTTGCTTCATACTGTTCTTTTCAGACCAGCTGGCTGGTAGTTATTCTTAAGGGCCTTTTAACCTTCAGACTCTATTGTTAGGATTTTATTTGTTTTTTTAATAAGGGGAGACAGGAAAGGGAAAAAAATAGGTCTATTTTCAGTCCCTGTGTTTCATTAATTATTGAAAAGCTGTTTCTGTTTTCATATCATAGCTAAGCAGCAAGTCCTGAAGGGAAGGGGAAATACCAATATCTGTCAATACAGATTCACTGAAAAATAGATTTTTGCCTTTAAAATATATGTTAGCCATAATTTCAGCAAAAACTTGCTGTTTCTGCATAAAACTACCAATTTGAAGCAAAGTTCTTTCAAAGGAAGCTACTAAATAGGGTTACTTGTCTGTATTTTGAAGATGTAGGAGTGCTCATGCTGACTTAGGGCAATTGCTGTTTATTGGAGGCTGTCCTCTGGATTTCTCACTGTGCTACTTAGGGCCCAAATTGTCTTACCTATTGCTGATGTCTATGAGCTTCTTGGGAAGCTTCTCTTCTTTCATATTTTTTCATTTCAGGATACCTGCTCATAGCACCAAGGTACTGAAATCCATTGGAAATTGCATAATGTGTATCAATATAACTAAGTGTCTTGATTTTAAAGATCTGTATTATAAATATGCTATTTAATAAATAGATTTTATTATCCTTGTTGGAGTTACCTTTGACAGAAAATTGAATTTTGTCTTTAAATGTGAACCTCTGCAGTAATAGTTCATACCTTGAGTTTCACAGTTTAAATATTCACACAATTTCGGAAGTAACATTCTACAATATTGAAGATGGAGTAAGAATGTGGGGAAAACTTGGTACCTAAAGTTAATTTTTCTAGTACTATGAATCATACCTTAAAGATTTTATTAATGACTGAACTATATAAGTCAAAAAAGTTCATTTTCCAAGTATTTATTATTTTTTAGTAGAATCACTACATTTCCCAAGTCTTGATCTTGTCACAGTCTTGGTTTTAGGTCATGGTTTGGTTTTCTGATTTTCCATAAAATAAAGAGACAGTTAATTACACCAAAGAACAATCAAGGGTAATGGACAATATGCCTTTTCATGGGAAAAAAAAAATTCCTGCCATCTCTTCCATCTCATGTTATTTGTGACAAGTAGGATGGTCTGGGACAAGTGCTAATCTTGCTGCAGCAACAAGAGTATGTGGGGGAGATCAGGAGTCAGAGCACAGGATTACTGTGACCACACAGGAGGGGTGTGTCAATAGGGTAGCCTGGGAATGAACGAAAGTGAAGCAAGCTGCCTTTCCCTCAATACCCTTTTTGGCTGGGCCTGTAGAAAACACCAGTCTGCTCACTGCAAAACTGCTTGTGGTAACTGAAAATGAGGAACCGTCTTTGTGATTGGAAGTGGGTCTGTAGTTGTGAAGACACAAGTTCTCTTTTTTGGGTAAATAATATTTTTCTTAACAGAGACCTCATTGAAGAGGATTGGGTTTGCACTGTTACTGAATCAATATCAAATAACGTATTAGTTATTTTACTGATAATAGCCTCATTCACTTCTGCTCTCTGTGTTCTGTGCCTTTGAAGTTGAGGAATTGCAGCCCTGGGAAGTACCCCCCACAGGTAACTGAATCATCTATTAAGTTAGGGTTCATTTCAGATTCAGTCACTGTATTTCCTTTCTCAGAAATTTTGCATTATCTGTTTCAGATAAGGAATAGTCTGGAACTCCTATGGTGTTTTATTTTCTCTGTATTGAATTTGTATGCTGTAGGTTTCAATAACAGAACGACATGATTTAATAACAGAAGTTGCCAAAGATGATGGTTGGGTTTTATTAATTGGTCAGTAAACTCTGCTGATTCCATGTGGATGTGGAAGTGTGTCAGTAGGAAGCAGCTTCCCCCTGGGTGGGCAGGCTGTGCAGCAGAGTGTCCTTGCCACAAGAGTGAGCAGGCTGCAGCCTGAGAACCAATGCTGTGGTACAATAAGTTCTTTCATTTCTTGCACGAATTCTGTCTTAGGTGCCAGCTAGAACTTTTCTCTTCCTGTAGTGCCCAATTGTGTATGTCATTTGTTTGTATCTTTTCTAGCCCTAATTTTTGACATCAGACTACTTACTCAAATAAAAGTAGTTTGTGCCCTTCCAGTTTACTCAACAAAGGATAAGATTGGTTTTGCTTTGGATATAGAATTGTACTTTGGAATTATGGGGATATCTAGCTTTTTTCAAGACTGTGAGGAAGATGGACCAAAAACATAATGGAATTTGAGGTGTCTCCCTCTTCTCTTACTTACTGATCATTAACTGCAGCAACTATGCAACAGTTCTGTAGCTGCTCTGAAACTTAGAGGAAAACATTTTTCTTTCCCCAGCTCAGGTACCATCTAACTTTACATTAGAGCTCATCTTCAAAACTGTATTATCATACTCTTTATTATCTTTGCTTGGTTTATAACTCAGCAAAGGTATGACTTCTTGAATTTCACACTCAGTTATAACCATGAGTGGAGTAAATAAGTTAATCTCATTTTATTTGCAGGTATTAAAGGGAATATTTATTCCTTCCTGTAAGCTTCCTGACAATTTTTTAATTTAATGTAATAAAATCCCCCTTCAGCCATTAGTCAGCCACCATGGAGCTCAAGAACTTCACCAGTTAAAAGAAGCAAAAGAGAAACGTGTTCTGTCCTTACTGTGATCTGCAAATCTGTTGTTAGAGCACATTTCCTTAACAACAAAAATCTTGCTCTGGCTTTGAAACGTCAGTTCTTATTTGCAGCGTGACTGACCTCCCACCGTGATCAGCATGGTTCTGACCAGGAAGCCTCATCTTTACTGAGAGGAGGGAAGCACAGTCAAGTGCATTCAAAATATACCCTTTTTATGGTAAGTGCTAAGAAAAAGTACATACTTGCCCTCAAAAATCTGCCTTGGGGTCCATAGCTTACTCCCAACAGGTCAATGAGCAACTGGCAAATATGTAATGCAAATTAGAAACAATTATTTTTTGGATCCTTTTGATGGATGACTTAATAACTTTTACAGAGTGTTTATTTATTTATTTTTTTTCTTTAATTCTCTCTCTGGCACAAAATAACCTTAAATTGGCATGAACTACACCTTTGTTCTTCACTG
Organism: Chloebia gouldiae; assembly: GCA_003676055.1. Taxonomy (NCBI): domain Eukaryota; kingdom Metazoa; phylum Chordata; class Aves; order Passeriformes; family Passeridae; genus Chloebia; species Chloebia gouldiae. Next base: position 6,169,348 of record QUSF01000009.1, on the reverse strand, counting down.
AGGCTGTGCTGGGTCTCTCACCAGCAGACCCTTATTGCAGCCCTGTGTTGTCAGGGCTGGTCATGTCCTGGCAGTCCTGCTCTGCTGCTGCTCTCCAGGAGGCCAAAGACTGAGACCCTGTCAAAGGGCAGATTTGGGTCCAGACCTGGGGCTTCTCTGTTGCATCACTTCTGTAATTGTTTGCTTCTGTGTGGGTTTTGCCAGTTGATGCAAATATTTAGGAGGGAGGGGGAAAAGACAGAGCAGTCTTTATGCACCAGTGTTCTTGCAGGTGTATGGCTCCACCTCATAAAGCAAGATTGAGATCATGCAGATCTTGATCAGCCTGATTTTTCTGTTTGGGGAGGTCACTTATGTAAAAGCTGCAGGCCAACTAGAGCAACTCGTACAGTGAATGATACTGTTTTTATAAGCAAAAGAGAATATAGTTTAGAAATCTAAAATGCTGTATGCTGTAGGAGTTTTAACATATATAAACAAAACAAAATTGAACATGCTTCAAACTGGCTTGAGAAAATGGATGAAAAGTGTTAATTTTTTTTCAAAACAATTATGTTGCTTAGTGCATATGACCCATCAATAAGAAAATCTTTAGTCTGTGCAGTTGCGTCACCTCTGAGAGAACTAAGTCTAAAGTATTTCTTTGATTGCATTCTAGTAAGTAAAAACAGTTAAATTTCCTTAAGATCTTAGGAATATCTGGAATTTAGCACAGACAGACAAGTTATTTTAATTGGTACATTCCTGGCTACTCTATTATTATTTTCAATTAAGGACTCTTCCCATGGTATGTTAGGATAGCATATACAAATTATGTCAGTGCTTTATGTGGATATCTACTTTGCTCATGTTCACCAACTCTACCTGAAGGAGGAGTTGTCCATTAAGAACATACCTACCTGACTTTTTATAATGAAAATGCTGGTATTTGTGTAGCATAGCATTGCTTGAAGCCCTGTATAGTTTTGCTGCCCAACTGCCTTTTAAGCACATATGAGAACCTTGTGGCTGATCTGGGGAGAAACAAACTTGGAGAACATCCACAGCAGTCCCCCTCCTAAAATGAACCAGCCTTTAATACATACTGATTCTGTGCGCTACAGACTGAAGTAATGAAATTTAGTTCAGTTTCTATACTTCGTGGCAAATAAATTTTGGAAGATGTGTAACTTCTTTATGTCTAGATATTAGAGTTCTTCAAGCCTATCATTAGAAGTGTTAAAATTATATATATATATATGTGTGTGTGTATGTATGTATATATGATAGCTTTAGACGTACCATTTTGAAATGTAGATTTGTTTTTGTAGTGTTTGCTGCAACAGCATAACATGTAACGCTGACCTGTTTTGTCAGGTTAGCTTTCTTGACCTTGAATTTTCTTGTGTCTATTTAAAAAATGAAACCCTGCATTTATATTTAATGTACTGTCACAATAATAAAAGTACAACGAGTTGCTGTTCAATAACTAGAAACCTACAGCACAGCTAATAAGGCTTTCTGAGAACATACTTGCTACTGCTATAGCAGCTCTTTCACAGAGGTCGTGGCAGGGAGCCAGAGGAGGTTGGTAGACAGCTAGGCAACCAGAAAAGAACAAGTTTGTCAGCATGTACAGCTGATTAACATGAGGATAATTTTCCATAAGCATAGCCTGCAGTGTTTGCTTAAGGTGGGGGGGTTTAATTTTTCACTAAACTTCCTAAAAGCTAAGCCATTTTTAACTGTGGTGGAAAGTAATTTGTTCAATTCAAGTGGAATAAGGTTCCATAAGATTTTTATGCTATTTTAACTCTGCCTACACATTGCAGTAGGCTGAGGTATACTTAATGTATAGGCAATATAAGGTTATTCCCATGAAGACACATTATGACAGTTATTTTTGATAGGTGGTTTTATTTCCACTAGTTAGAGTGATCAGAACAAGAAAACATGAGAAACATTTAGTGACAGAAGAGGCAGCCTTTGGTTATTATGTTCTCCTGCTTCTGAATGTCATCTAGACTGAAAACATGTAACGGGAAATAAATTACCTTGCATTTCTAGGTTGCTTATTGTTAGAAATCACAGAATCATAAGGTTGGGAGAGACCTTCAAGATCGTTGAGTCCAACCCAGCCCTAACACTTCAACTAGACCATGGCATCCAGTGCCACATCTAGTCTTTTTAAAACACATCCAGGGGTGGTGACTCCACCACCTCCCTGGACAGACCATTCCAGTACTTTATCACCCTTTCTATAAAAAACTTCTTCCTAATATCCAACCTATATTTCCCTTGGCACAGCTTAAGGCTGTGTCCTCTTGTTCTGTCTGTTGTTATGTAAGTCTGTGGGAATATGAATGTTGTTCTAAGTTTTATGGTGTTCTAAGTTTTATGGTAACCCAGAATCTCTGTTCAAGTGTAACTTAATCATAGTTTCAATCTCCAAAGCAGGTTTAAGGGTGTTCAACTGCTGCACTGAATCTATGCTTCTCCTTTCTCTGGCTGTCTCCATGGGCAAGGTCAAAGCTGAAAAGAGAATATTCCCCAGGCCTCTGTCATGCAGAGACTTCCTTCACACTGAGGTAACCCAGTGTTTGCCTAAGGAATGATAAAAAGCAGATGGACTAAAATAAATGCACCAACTCCAAATGTTCGAAAGAAAAGACAAAAATCAATTAATATTTATACTGTTGTTTTTTTTTTTTAATTGAATAATAACTCACTCAATTCTTAATATTGTTCTTGAATATACAGGATATTTGCCAAAGTCTATAACCATGTGTGGTTTATTTCAAATATGATGCAACCTGTAACCTGCATTCTGGTTAATTTTGCAGTATGAGCTGTCTTTATCCATTATTTATTGTGCTCAAATATGAGGAGGATCAGAATATTAGACAGAAATAGCACGGTGGCTTTGCGCATGAGTTGTAGAAATGAGATGAAACTGAGCAGTAAAAAGAGCAGTGCTTAAGTGCCTGGATTGAGAATGACTGAAGGGGAGATCCAGGCATGGCTGGGAGCTGCCCTGGCAATGTGGCCTTAGAAAGATGAATGCAGGACCCTGGGGCTTCTGGTGAGACATTCCCACTAAAGCCAGGGAGGCATTAGTGCCGTTGTGCAAGGCCCTAAATACCTTATCAGGAATAATGTGTCTGATTCTCTCTGTCCATTTTCCAGAAGTGAATTTAGATTGGAACGAGTTCAGAGGACAGATAGCATGTCTGGGAAAATAGGAAAGATGAGATGAGGTATCATGGCAAAAGAAAATGACAGAAGATCAAAGAAAATATATTATATATATATATATATATATATATATATATATACTTCCTGATCAGTGAATAGGTATAATTTCTGTTGACTTGATACAATTTCTGTTCCTACATGTAATTTCTTAACAATCAACAGTGTCATTTTTCAGGTGGTGAGGGACTTCATTTGCAACAGGGAGGAAATATATTTTTTTAAAGTAAAAGATGATGTTAGTTCCAGAAAAGTCTTTAGAAATTAATAACAGATACATTTCTAGAGGAATGTACATATTCCTAATTCCGAGAACAGTCTGTAATGTGTTTCCAGCAGAATTAAGTGGGGACGAAAAGATTTTACTGCTTTAAAGCTGGAGCTCAAGAGAAAGTGATTCTATTCAGTGTTGCTTTTAACACCAAAGGACAGGACTCAATTCAGAAAATCCCTTTAGTTTTTCTGTTCAACTTTGTCTTTTAGGTATCTTGCTATATAAAAAGTAATAATAAACCCAATCACTGTTATGGAAGGAATTTAAAATCCTTCTCTCTGAAGTTGTCTAAAATTAATAATGATTTCAGGGTCTTTTGAAGAACAGTAGCTTCCAAACAAATCTGTCAAGTATTAATTTAAGTCTCTGTTTAGTCTACAGCAGTGAAATTGCTTTGAATAGAAAATACATGATAAAATATGTGTAATGGGTCTTGTCAAAAAGCTTTTTTATTCTATTTCACATTTTCCAAAAACAGAAAATCTCCACTGCATTTAATAAAAAGTAATAAAACTTCTGAAGCCAGAACTGATTGCTGGTTAATTTAAAAGAAAGGAAAGTTTATTACCTCTCTTTGCAGTATACTGCTCATTCTCTGAATCTAGAAGTCAGTGGTTAAATAAAGTCACTCTGGGAGGAATTTTCCATTGTGAGTCATAAGCATTGGATTGACAACCTTTATAGAAATTTAAATGCAACCCTATTAAACAATACATTTGTATAAAAGCTGAGGGATAAATTCCTTTCACTGGGAGGGGAGGCACTAAGATGCAGTATCTGAGAGAATGACCTGCAGAGAGTTTATGTAGCTATGAGAAGCCATAGGGCTGGGATCTGCCTGGCTGGAACAACTATCAAGAGGATGGGATATCTAATGGTACAGAGCCTATCAATCAGCAGCAGCAATCTAAATGGTGTTTGCCCACAGGAATAAAGCAACAGCCACATAAATAAAAAATTGTTAGGTTTCTTTCACTATCACATTAGAGCTGGGTATTGCTCTTGCAAACATTACTTGAAACAAGTAAAATGAAAATAACTATCACAGTGCTCCCTAGCCTGTATTTTGAATATACAAAATCTAGGAAAAAAATATGTCCTCTAAACTTACTTTGTGTTTTCATCAACTTTGTCTCCCATAGCTATCACTTTGGTTTAATTTTGAGTTTTCCCCTGTAAACTGTGGGTTACCTATAAATGAAAAATGTAAATGTGTACAAAATTACGAAAAAATTTCAAATACCACTCCTGTCACAAAAAAAAAAAAAAAAAAAAAAGAAAAGCATGGGGGAAATTACAGTTTCCCATATTTAAAACAATTGGCAAATGTAATGTCAGTCAACCCACTTTGGATGCTGAGCATATGCATGAAGCAGAAAATTGTAGAGATCCCAGATGATATTGTAATGATGTACAGGAAGAATGCTGAGAAGAGGATATGTGAAGATGCTGGACAGCTTTCTGGAACAACAGAGAAGGCATCACCAGCAGCTATTTCGGGAATGTGTAACATCCCTGTTCTGATTGAATCTGAACACTCATAAATGCCAGTGTGTGGCCACAATTTTGTGAAGCTGTCCCTGGTTGCTGGGCTGGGCTCAGGGTGAAGTGTTTGGACACAGATGCTTCTTGGTGGTGGCAATTCTCAGAGCAGTTCTCAAAGCCTTACACATCTACCTGAGCTTAAAAACCTCCACTCCTAATGTAATCCCTTCTGACATCAGCTCAGGCACATGGTGCTGTGCAAGTTATTTCTTGTTTTCACCCTTCTGCTCTTACCACCTCTAGACTGCTTAAGATCTGCACTAGTTGTAGTGTCCTGGGAAAGGGCATTGCAAGGTGATTGCAAAGTAGACACAAGCCCCATGCAGCTCAGGACTGTGCTTCTCAGTGTGCAGGAGTGCCAAAAGAGAAATGCAGTGAGGCCCTGCCACTGTTCAAGAGTGTTAATATTAACATTTTCTGTCTTGTAGCAATAATTTTTGTCAACACCCACTTCTACATGATATTTCTTGTTTCTTAAAGCAAATTATGGTTTACTGCTAGTGATCAGCTGCACTAATTTTCTCACTCAAAACCAGCTACTAATAAAACATCAAAGTTTGTGTTTTGCTGTACATATGTTTTTCTCTTGATAAAACTGAATAGCTAAAGTTATGCCAAGCATTTGAACAAGCAAATGAACAAAACCCAGTAAAGAATCAACACAAGTGAGTTGTATTTCTACACATTCTTCTGAGCCAGCAATCAGAGATTTAAAGTATTTGGAAACAAAACAATCCATTAACCAATGTAGTCCATAAAATTAATCAGCCATAATATACTCCCTAAGATTAGCAGTAATTTCCCACCAGCCATAACCTCTCTCCCTCCAGCAAAACAGTCACTTTTCAGGTCTGTATCACTCCATGGCTCATGCCAGCCCACAATCCCAAGAGCAGCACAGCCAGTTACAGCTGGTTTCATTAAAACTGCCTTGTATTGCAGAGATGGGAGCATTCGTGTATGTATGTATATATTTTATGTATCTATTTGTACATATGTAATCACTGAGGTTTTTTTTTTTTTTTGTCCTGCACTTCTATTCCAACAAGGGTGCATCCTGTCCACTTGGGTAAAGGTCAGCTCTGGTGAGAGAAGAACCCTTTACTTTCAGCAGTCTTTTAGAGCATCACTTGTCTGTGGCCTTCCCAACACATTTCATACTGGAACTTCTGCAGCAGCACAGCCTGTAACTGGACTTCTAATGTGGCTTTCCTGTCTGGCTGAGGTTTTATAGCCTGGGGCCTCAGGACAAACAGAATTTCCAAGATGCATTTTATTAAGAAGCTTTGAATAGCTCTGCTTCTTCACATATATTTCTGCAATCACTGCTGGTCATGCATGATAATTTGGATCCAAAGTCATGTGAAAAACCTCTCACTCTCAAAGTCCTGATGTATTTGTGAGTTTTATAAGCAGTTGCCCTATAAATGTAAATCTCTTCCTATGGTAAACATTTACAATGAATCAAAGAGATCTGTAGTGGGTGCATGTTGAGTTCAATAGATGTATGAGACTTCAAAGGCACTGCAAACATGACTGGTTCTCCAGTGTGTAGTCCTACCTGAAGTGAGGTAGATTATATTTTTACTAAGAAAAGGTGTGGGAATTTTTCCAGACCTGAAAACAGCCATAGGTCAGTATGCAACTCTTTTGTATTCTCTTTTAGCCACAGCTGATTCTAAATTATTCTATGAAATATATTTTTAGTTTGTTAGCAAGAAGACATATGCCTCTCGTGAGTTTAATTACAGACAGAGAAGGTACAGAGACTTGATCATCAGTACTAAGATTTTTTAAATATATGGTTATTAAATTAAGAAATTTCAAATTATTCTGCTTTGTTTGTGCCATATTTTTTTCACAATGTTAACAAAATCTTTCTTGATTGATAAATATTGATAAAAATAAAACTGGATAAATATTCTGATGGCTTCTGTTTCCCAATAATATGTTTGTTTCTAGTGTTTCTAGTGATCTCTCACTTTACCCCACCAAAAATACTGAAAAAGAGAAACTATAATAAGTGTTGCTCATCCTAGTACAGGCACATCAAGGGAGTGCAGAGAACATGACAATTGGCATGGCAGTCAGTATACCAATTGATTGTTGCTGTTACAGTATACCAATGCTTTTTGCAATTACAAACCTGGCTCCGGGTTCTCTCAGGTTTTCTCAAAATTCTGTTCAAATTGATGAGGCAAAGTTTAATGTTCAGAGAATTTTCCACTGAACTTATGCCCTTGTCTTAATTCTGTGAGGATGGGATGCCAGTGGCAGGAGCAGAGATTTGGGGAAAGGCATCACACTTGCTGTCAAGCCCAGGATAGTGCAGGAACAGTTTCTAATCTTGGTGACATTTTCTACTGAAGAAGCACAGCAGGAGATAAAAAAGGTGGGTGGAGTGGCTGGCATTTAGCTAAGCCAGACTGCTTCTGACATCAAAAGAGTTTTAGTTCAATAATTGGCCAAAGGGTCAACCAGATTCTTGCCTTGCCTAAGGCAATATTTCCATAATGCTTTTGGTCTGTGCAATTGCTTCCATACAAACGTGGAGTGAGGGAGCCTAGGCAAATTCCTTAATTCTTAGAGGGCTTTGTGCTGGGCTAGGAATTGTCATTGCCTTAAACATTGAGCATGTATTTACACAGTTTAGCTTCCCAAATTATATTTATTGTGCAGTTCTGGTATCTTTTCTCATCAGTTGAATAATTGGGCTGGTTTTCAATGTGCACTTTTAATCTGTGTTGCCTACTTTCTAGGTAATTATGATCTTGCTAAATAAGTTTTTGTGGAAGCATTTTCTTATGATTTGCTGTCACAACTTGATACATATGTATATCTGTATATCTATATGTATATCTCTTTATATTCTTTTCATACCTAATTTTTAAGTGGTGCCATTGTATTTCAGTGATTAAAAAGAGCATTTCTTGTTACTTCACACATTAATCTTTGTCAATGCCACTTTCTACATATACTTAGCAATGGCTAAATGAGCAGAAAGTGCCTCTAAATGTAAAGCAACTGCTGCTATAATATATAGTTCCCCCTCATCGGTTCACCACAAAGGATAATGCCAACCTTCTGACACAGCAAGTGTAGTCCTGTATTAAGCTATTTTAATGGCTCTTAGTTTGTTTTTATTTTTAGAGGTTGTTCTTGAAATATGTATTTGAGATTCTCTGTTTAAAGTCATTTGGAGTTCTGAATTAAATGTCATCCACAGGGCTCAGAAAATCTTGATAGTGTTATTTCTATGAGGCACAAGGGGTAGGATTCTTTTGACTGTGTGCAGATCACTGCAGGAGTTATCTGCACCTATGCTAATCACATCATTTTCCTTTTATAACCAAAGAAGAGAAATGAGTCAGCTGATCTGATATCTGGTATAGGATGAGATGAACTGCTCCTTAAAAGCAGTTCTTACTCCCTAGAGACTTCAAAACAAGCTTTAGTGACCAGTTCTGGTATAGACATTTGCACTGGTAATATCTAAAGAGAGGTGGATCTCGCTGAGGTGACTGCCAGTAATTATGAGCAGGCTTTTGAACAAGCTTGAGTTCTACACATTTACTCTTAGCTCTACAGCTGTTTGCATATTAAGACATCTAGTAGTTCTCAGCTTCCACAATATCCTCTTTTTTTCTATCTTTACACTTGATTGCTGACAATTCTGACTAGTCCTTTAAAAGAAGAAATTTAAGTATTAAAAAAAAGTCTACAACTTGTAAGTTGTAAGAGTGAAGGCAGGGGTATCAGCTTTTAAGTAAATTGCTACATAGCTATATTATTAACTTTAAACTTGCAGGAACTTTACTAATGGTCCTGAAAACTCATGAGTAAAGGCAAAATCACACATTATATCTAAATGTAGTTTGGATAATTTAACTGAGGCTTAAATTACATGATTAAATGTATAAACTAATCTTCTGTGTGTGGATTTGAAGAATTTTGACTCGCTTCTTGGAGTATGACATTACCACTGCAAATGTAGGCATTCTTTTCTTCATGAACATGTTTTAGTAACCTTTTTTTCTAATTTTATGAAACTGACCTCAAAAGAATTTTTCAAAAATCTTTCTATGACATTAGGCAATGTGTCAGAAATCTGTGTGACAAGGTAGGTATTCATAATATTGTGCATTTTTTGTATAATAAATCTCAGCTTTATGCAAAAGTATTCTGAAACAATGATTAGTTTTTAGACTCAAAGGGCTGTTCTGTAGAATTATGAGAACCTAAAAAAAAAAAAAAGAGGGGGGATATGAAAGAAAAGTGAAAACCAACTTCATTTCCTAAAGAAAATACACTTTCATTTTTAGCCACAAGATGGTGCCGCTTCCTCAATTTAAAATACAATTTGCCTTTGAAATCGGTGTAAAAATGACATTTACCAAATTAATCCCCATGGAAAGAGTGAAGGAGCAGAGGACTCCTACTAGTGCCTTTAAAATAGCATTTAAATGGCATTTAAATGACATATGGTTCTTGTGCTGGCTGTCTGCAGAAGACTAGGATACATCCTGCCTGAATTCGGGGGCATATTTGCTAATTTGTGTGACAGAAATAGCCTTTTCGTGCATATGGTCACTGCCAGCTCTTCAGCAAATCATGGTGCTCTATATGAGTGGGTTTCTGTTTCTTTCTGTCTACCACAAAAACAATTATTTAGCAAATTTCAAAGTTTTATATCTGAGGAAGTGTACCAAAGATTGGTGACCTGCACAGACGCAATTGAAATTTAAGAAGAGTGGTGATGCCAGTGTGTGGCTGAGAACCCATCTGACCCATTCACAATATTCTTTTCTGAGCCATTTCAGAAGAATATATTTTGGAATACTAGCCATGGTCTATTATTCTTTTCATCTTATGTGGGTGAAAACCTTAAAGAGCAAGAAAAAAATTTAAAAAACTGTTGTTTGTGCAGCACTTTGTCTATAAAATGATCTTGAAGTCAGATACTGGAAGAGTAGGATATGGCAAAAGAGACAGTCCCTTGGCAGCTGTCTGTCCCCATGCTTAGCTCCACTTTGCTCTTCCCCACTGGTCCCTCTGGAGGCCCTGGCCTTTGTCCCAACCTTCTCCAGGAATCTTCTCCCTGCTTTGCTGGGTGTTTCCTGTGTCTGCTTCCCCTCACACTCATTTGGTAGCTGCTTCTTCTGTGGTCACCCCAAAAAAGTACAGGGGAGAAAAAGAGCATGGAGTGTCTCCCTGCTTTTACTTGGGGTTCAAATACCCCCAAAATAGGGTGTAATGATCCAAAAATGTCGGACAAACTTGACCATGTTCATCATTACTAGTACAACATGTGATGTACTATGTTTTACTTTACTAAGAATAGAGGTGTAACGTGTTTTATCATGGAAATCCTAGTCTGTGTTTAAGGTGGAAAAATCAACCTTTCATTCAAATGAATTGCGTGAGTGATTCCTACTGAAAGTCAAAACACGCAGCCTCCTACATCCCTCAGGCAGACTGGTGAGGCTTATTTGAGAGTGTAAACCAAAACTGCTTCCTTTCACATGGCCAGTGAACAGCAGTGTGAATAGCTGAAATGCTTTCAAGCATTTTTATTGCCCGACAAACTCTCCTGAAATGTAGAAACCCTAGTACAGGCAGCCTGGTGGTAAACATGGATCCACCTCCGAGCCAGGAAGCGAGTCATTGTCCCGAGGCTGTTCCGCACTCGCACCCAGCTGGGTGATGCAGTGTCACCGATGTGGTAACCCCACCTTCTGGAGGCCATTCACCAGTTACTCACCACCTGGGGCATGTCACCATCCCGGTGGGTGTCAGAAGAGATCCTGCAATTCAAATTACATGTGTGGGATTCTGCGTGACTCACAGCAGCCTGATGACTCCACACCTCCTGCGTTTAGGCAAGCTGCACGCCCAAGGATGGGTTCCAGCCTATGTCATGCAGGTTGTTTCTCCTGTTCCTTAGGGGAGTTCCCCACACACATATGCTGCCTGTGCTTGAAAACCAAAAATTATATTAGAGATGAGACATGACATTTTATGGAAAATAACTGTACTACTTCCTTGAAATATGGAGTTGATCTTATGTTGCAAGACCTTTGGATTTTACTAATTATGTAAGAAGTAAGTTGGCAATTCTTTTTTACTAAAGTGACGACAAAGGGAAGGTAAATAGAGGAAAGGGAGAAAGAAAACAGAAAAAGCTTTGAAATCAAGATTCTTTAATTGAGTTTAATTTAAGTTAAAGCTTATTAAAAACCTCAATACACCATATTTCTAAATAGTTCCATTTTATAATCTCATATTTTTTATATTATACCATATTTTAGAGGAATTAATCTCTCTTGGTATACTTTAATGTCATAATTAATGCTTCTATGAAAAAAAGTGTATTAGTTTGAGACATTTTCTTTTGTATTTCACTGTTAAAATTGAATCATACTTCCTTGTAAATCAAAATAAAGCCCTCTGTTAGGAAGGGAAAGGAGGAAGGCATAGCAAAGGCAGGAAAATATAGCTTCTGTATCTGGATAGCTTTAGGAACTCATGATCCAAACTCTGATCTTCAGACCAGGAAACACGTTTGCATTTTTACTCTTACTTTCCCCTCTAAAGTTCATGGGATTTTTTTCCCCTTTGTAATCTAGGTCTGATTATTTGGGACAAGTTTTTAACTTGCTTCACTAAGCTAAATGTAGCAGTGTTAAGGTGATCTGCCTGGTGAAGATGGAATCTCAGTCAGACAGAAAGCAGAAAGGATTGGAAAAAAATAGTGCAAAGAAGGAAAAGAAGCTGGAAAGGAAGTTCATACATGAGAAGGATGGTTATTAGAAAGGCTTGTGTCAGAGGCTTGGAGTGGCATTGCCCCCACCACAGATTGCTGCTGCCTCTTTGGAGCGAAGGGCTGCTGAGCCCTGCACCCCCAGGCTGCCAGGAACGTCACCTGTGTGCTCCCTGCTGTGGGGTGGTGTAACGAAGGTGTGCAGTGCCAGTGGGGCCTGGCTGCTGCTTCTCCGTTCCTCCATCCCTGTTTCATCTTCAGCACTTTCTAGAAGCCTTCTTCTTTCAGTTCTCCTACCCAGAGAGCTTTTGAAAGGTCAGGGGGCATGACCAAAGTGAACACTTCTGCAAATATCTATATTTAAGATATTTCTACTAGCTGACAAACAGATTTTGGACAAGATTTCATGAACATGAATGTTCAATTAAGGATGGAATTGTTTAAACAAACCCAAAATTCTTTATTTTATCAGTAGCTTACTGTTACCCTCCCTACTTACCCAAGTTTTGGTTAATAGCACAGACTTTAAAAAATGAGTTTAAAGTGTGAGGTGTGTTTTGTGCACAGTGCATTTCTGACTGTCACTCCTGTATGCATAAACACACACACACCCCACACCCACGCACGCACACACACACAAGCAAACATTCTTCACAAAAAAAGTTTCTCAACTGCTGTCTTATTATTTTCTATTAGTGTTCAAAAATACTTATTGTTGCAGATAAAAATCTATTTCAATGTGAAGAAATAACTTGATCTCTTGAAGTTTTTTTAATGATCCTGCTTCCTTCCTTATCATGTGAGAAAATACATGAAGATTGATGAGATGTGACTTAGCCACAGGCCTCAGCTTCTGTGTTCTGGCTGTGCAATAGAAACAGAAGAAAGCTGCCATGCAGAAGTATGTGGGGAGTCATGGCTGTTCTTTAGCTTCCTCTTTAGTCAATGTAAATTGCCTTTTTTTTTCTCCTTATTAATTTATCTCCTGCTGTTGCCTGAAAGTATCGTCAGTTGCACAGGCCTATGAGTCAGCCACCTCTCTGCATGAAGCTGAACAATAAATTCCATTTCTTCCTCCTTATACTTTAAATATAGCTTTGTTCCTCTGTTCTGCTGGGGTGAGGTCTGTTATTTATTCTCTTCCTGTGCGATTGGATTACCAACTCCCTTTGGTGTGACAAGGAAAATTAATCTGCATTCATAAAAAAAGTGAATCCATGCATCTTGTTCTAAACCAGTGCTCAAATAATGGCAATATCACAGAAAAAAAAAAAAATTAGGAGAAGTTATTTGAATAAAGTGTCTCTTCAAATATTAGTGTCTCAGACCTGGTAACTTTTACCTTCAGACCTCACATTTCTTCTTTGAGAAATGTCCAAAGAGCAGGGACACCATGCATCGGATTTTGTGAGAGTCGTTAATAATGCATTAATTTCTCCAAAACTGTGTTCCGAGACGGATAAGCTTATAAATGTTTGCAGGTTTTGAGATTTAAACACATCTGCCTTTTTATTGTAAATGACCATTGGCAGAATAAGATTCCTGTGTGCAAAGGCCCATCATGCCACATATGTTCTCAGGAGCTCTTTGCAAGAATACCTAAAAACTAAGATTGGCCAAACCACTGGGTAGATCCAGACAATGTTACTGAAGGGTAGGCTTTTTACATTTACCTATGGAATTAAACATTTGTGGAAATGCAGAGGTATTGATATCAGAGGTTCAGTTTTAAATTAATTTTTTTGTTCTTTAGAAAACATAAGGAAAGTGAAAGAGAGTTGTCTTGAATTTCTCATGATCAGTATTACACTAAGAGTAAGCATCAGATGTTCCTTGGGCAAAACCTCTAACCGTATAGCAAAATTTCCATGTAACATTATTAAACCCCTGATCTTTCTCCTGATGAAGTTGGATTGCTAGCCCAAACTTCACACTGGTGTTGACTGATTTGAAAATGCCCTGGTATACACAGGTCTGACCTTTTTTTCACTCTAAAGGTATGCACACCCACTGTCCCTTCCTGTGTGGCAGAAGTGTCAATCACACATAGGTTGTACATATGTTTTTCAGAGACACTCCTATGTAAGTTTGTATGTGTGTGTATATATATAAATATCTATATATATTTGTATATATGTGTGCTTTGGCATCTGGGGGTTGTGTTGGCAGTTGCCTCGAAACAAAATACGTGGGGTATGTTGGATTTGGTCCTACAGGTTGAGGGAGGTGGATATGACTCTGGATATGAGGCTGGGTACTGGCAACAGGGACCAAGCACTTTTCTGGCAGAGGTGACCTGAGCAACCTTAGCTTCAGCCAGACTTCACCAAAAGCCTGTCACAACAGGTTCCCCAACAAGGTGTTGGTGATAAGTGTTGACAAAGAGATGGCTAAGAATTGGTACCAGCCCCCAAACTTGTCCCTCTCCAAACAGAAAACTGGGAGAGGCAGTTTATTCTGTCTCATGGTTAGCTAGATAGGTTCAGGGTGTGTTTTAGTTGTAGTTTGTCTAACCATTAAATCAAACTTCTATTATGTATGATTACTTGTGTTCAGAAAGGCAAGAGAGGGACCTAATTCTTTAACCCTTGAAGGGATAGATTTATAGAAGTACATGAAGGCTTAAAGTTCAGTTTACTATCTAATACTTTCCAAAGAAGCTAACCTGGTTCAGTGCCATTATGCCCAATGATAACTAGATGTCTCACTGCACTGAAATTGCCAATAAATAAGAATTAAATATTTGAATATTTTTACAGGTACAGACCCTTATTCCTATGAGGCCCAATCAGTTCAAATGCTTTTAACAGCATCAGTGAGAGCTGTTCGCATCTTTAGGCAATGATTTGACTTGGAAATTTGATAAGCCCTCTTACTTCACATGAACTTTAAATAAAGTGGATTTAGGAGCAAAATTCAGTTCTAGATACATGTATGAGCTTGAAATGAAACCCACAGTCCATTGGTCTAATTAACCTGAAAACATTTATTTTAAAAATGGTTATTTAAAGTCAGACTGATACTAAATTATTCCCATGCTCCTTCTCACCCTTTTTTCTTAGCTATGAAGCAAAAGATGTTTTTCTGCAAACAGTTTTGAATTTTTTTTCTAAAACTCTTTAAAGTAATTTTGTTATTAAATGCATATTCTGGGTAGAATTTTTATGTTACACTAGTTGTTAAATTACATGTGAGCTTTTTAGAAGCCTTTATTCTTCCAAATTAATTTGTGACATGGCACAAAAACGGGGTTTTGATATATATTAGGCCTTGGTCTTTTTCTTTAAGTCTTTAAACACTAGTATTAATAACTATTTGATAATTAATTAGAAAATATGTATTCTAATTATTTTGTCAATAGTTTGAAAAAAAAAACCCAAATCAGATCATTTCTGTATTTGAGAACATATTACATTTTATTCAAGTGGCAACCCACATACATACTGGGATTTCCTGAGGCATTTCTTTCCTGATGCATTGAAAGCTGAATTACATTTATCAGGAATCAAATTGTAAATAAAACTATTATTCTTAGATACATAATAAAAAGCTGGAGACAGCTGAGCTTTCTCTCCACCTCTAAACAAATGCCGCTTTGCATAAAATATAGCACTCTGTCTCAAATTCCTTCCACTACAAAGAACTTGGTTTCATTTCTAATTCAAATAAAACCAAAGCATAAGTGTCCCTCTGAATTATTTATCCAAATGTGTCTGATTCAGCCCATCATTCCTTCTGTCCCCCAGAACATTTCTGCACGGCTGCCAAAAAGGAGCAGGACCTGGGAAGACACCTGGTGTAGATGCCCACACTGAGTTCAGGGTGACAGAGCCAGGCTGCTCGGGGCTTTTATTTTTAGCAGAAGTTTTGTATAGCACAGGAGGAGGTTGGCAGGAGCTAGACTGCAAATACTGGTGTCGTCCTCCTCTCCATCAGAATTATATATATACACACAGACATCCTTTGTCAGATGGTGGGAATCAATAGCTGCTGACTCATGGCAATTGTTGCATCTCTCCCATGATCTCCATTTCCTCAGTATCAGGTGAAACTACAATATCAATTAAAACAAACAATATTTCAAAATTTGTTGTTCTTTACCACTTTAGTTGGGGAAATGCAGTGTTTTCTGCAGGTTTATCTAAGTTGTTTCTTCCACTCTTCCACTCTATTTTAATGTGTTTTGCTCTATTTTTTGACCACAGCAAAAATTTTACCTACAAATATATATAACCCAGATACATGTGAACAGTGTGTGCATATTTTACTCTTACATACTCATATTTTATTAATATTTAATTGGGATGTTATTCTTTGCATGGTATTTTTGAACAGAGAGAACAAAGAGATTAATGGGAAAAATTTCCTCACAAATTATGCCTCTGTTTGCTTCATATTCCAAGTGCGGATAAGAAAAAAAGAAATGCTTAAGTGACATGAAATGAGACCTAGAAGAAGAATAAAAGTGAAGGAGAGGGTATATGACTGCAGATCTGTCAAGACTGAGCTGCACAGAGCTGAGGGCCCAAGGAGATGCTAACCCTTGCAAAAAGGGTAATTGTGTATTAAGGAGGAGGTGGACAGTACCTGCAATAGCAGCCCCCTTCCAAAGGAAAAATTAATCTAGAAGCACATGGAGAAAGAGACATTTCAAACACATGTCAGATTGGCCTCTATTCCTGAGCCTACAGGCTGAGATAATTTGGCTTAAAAAAGAGATAGATGTAAGGCCAAACATGAAAAGCTGTCTGTTTCGTTTCACCCTTTGTCCTATAATCTATTTTAGGCAAATAGATGGCCCTTTGTTTTGAATGAGGTGTTGCTGAGATCTGGCAGGTGCTCAGGTAGAGCAGTGCCTGCGGGCTGATGCTGCTGGCTGTGCTCTGCACGGGACCCTGAGCGCTGCGGCCGGGGGCTGAGGGGCACCTCCCTCAGCAGCACTGCAAAGCTGCACTGGGACATGCCTGGGACAGCTGCTAAAAGCACCTTCTAGCAGAACTACTGGTGGTGTTGGGTAACAGTCAGTAATCAGAAGTTATTTCAGCATTTCCCTTTGTAGGAGTGATCTTCAAGCCCTCTCTGACCCTACAGATATGAGCAAATACCTGTGTGTTTGTCTGTGTAAGTGCACGTCCCTCCCTGACAGCAAACATCAGCCAGACACTGGAGAGGCTCAGGTATCCAATACCATCTCAGAAACCAACTCATTGGTGGAAACAACCTGCTGAGTAAAAGGCAAAAAAGAGGGAGTCACGCTGCAAGCTGGATAACCAGTGCCAGAGAGATCTTCTGTTCATGCCTCAGCCTTGGGAAACCTTTGTTTGGAGCTCAGTCAAGGATGAGACACAGGATTGTAGGAAATTTGCCTTTATTATTTCCACAGCTCAGGGAGCTACTTGTTTCCTATTTAATCCAAATAGCTTTGCAGCTTCAGAGACAAATGTGGCAAGAACAATAACAAAAATGTCTGTAGTTGTTCCAATAATTCTTTGTACTTGCTTCCTGCATTTGTTTCAAATTTAATACTTAAATGGCAACAGTCATGCTTGACAAGATGAGGAAATCCAAGATTTCCTTCTTTTACACTTCACAATTCCCTCATGGGGATATGGACAGTTTGGACCTGTTAGTCAGCATTGTTAGGATACACAAATGCCCTTAATCATCATAGCTCTGTACACAGGGACTCTTCCTATCCATTCCTATATGTCTGATGGGGGTTTGACTGGTCATGGAGGTGGCATGTAGCTGTTGAAGGTGTTGTCATGCTGACCCACTTTAAAAGCCTCTTTATGGAACTGTGATATTGCTGTTCCCCTCTGCCCTTCTTTGGTCACTGACACCAACCCATGGCATACAGACACTGGATCAGGTGGTGGTGGTCCTTGGGGTCCGCTTCCATGTCATGTTCAAGGAATAGCAAAGACTGAGCACTTAATATTCAGTTTTAGGGAGGGTTATGAGCAAATGATAGAATCATGGAATGAATCCGGAAAAGATCATCCCTGGGAACACCAGTAGTCAGTACCTGCCAATACACAACTGGATTTGAGTCCATTCACCATGAATCTTTGTACTCAGCCACATAGCCAGCTTTTAAAATAACTCTTCCTGAACTACTTTGTAAGCTTGGTTTTGCCAGCATCCCTGCTTCTCCTCGTGCTGCAATGACCTAGATGTCCCTCCTGCTAATGCCTGTCACTGCTAAGTCCAGCGTGTGTAACTCTCAAAACACAATTCCCCTCAAACACCAGTCTGGTCGATCCCATATCAGGTCATAAAAGCAGGCGATACAAAATGATTACAGAAAGAGCCGAGATGCTTACAAGTAACACATCTACCTTTTAAATGAATTCATCTACTTATTTTACAACGACATGATGAGGGTTTAGGTGAAATTCTGCTCTCATCTTCAAATGCCCTCAGTTTCTCATTAGTTAAAAGTCCATTCATTAGGAGGAGCACATTCCGGGGACAAACACATCAGCTGTTGTAAATTGTTTCAGCAAAGTTTTCTGCTATTCATTGATTTTATGGAGGTAAGTGCCACATTATTTACTCAGTTAACAATCATAAAGACAAAGTTTTCACTTCTGCTTGTAGTGTACCAGTTAGGAAGGATTTCCCTGTTGTTTTCTGTACCGTGTCAATTCTGGACTATATTTTATTTCTTGGTTTGTATTTTTATCTGTCAAATATCTATTTGGTGCTTAATGTTACAACATGTAACAACAATTTTAGTTTAGAAAATTGATACTGACATGCTGTTTGTGAATAAAATTCACATTTCAAAAAGAAGAGTAATGTTTTGACTTAAAGGTTATTTCAGAATTTGATTTATCACTTTAGTACTTAAACGCACTGGGCTGTGCAAGCAATGCTGCTCACCCAGAGGGCAGCTAATTGCATGCTATTTGGGTATTTAATCCCATATGAATAATAAAAAAATACTTCTTTCATTAGAAGCAGAATATTCAGGGGAATTTTTTCCAAATGGCAGTAGCACCTACAAACAGTGCATTTTAAAACAATCTCAGGAGGATCCCAAAAGAAGATGCAGTTCATTGTTTGAAAACTAGTTCCATTCATTAATGATTGGTATTGTGCTGGGTTTTTGTAGAGCTAGAGGTATTTTAAATTCATTTATTTGAAACAATATGGACAACAAACTAAGCTGTGTATTGGCATGCAAATAAAGTGTAACATTAATTTCACCTCAAATGCTTTACATGTATTGTCCAACTTGTTTTGAGTTTCTGTTGTCAAAGTGTGATATTCCCTTTTGTACTATCCAAAGAATAGTAATTATTTACTGCAAGAACAGAATTACAGTGGAAATACACAAATGTTTTAAGAGTTTGCCAACATATTAGGATTATTTTAGTTGACTAAAGGATATATTTTTCCTCTCACAAGATTATAAATGCTTAATACCTCCATGAATTCAGCTGGAATATTTCCAGATTTATACCCCTCAATTAATTTCAATTGAGTTTTCTTGAATTACACTATCTGAAAGCATAATTTATCTTTGTGTGAGCTAAAGTTAATTTAGCTTAGAGCATTTTCTCAAGAATAAGCCAAGGCCTGATTGTAGGCATTCTCTCTGTTATCAATTTGACTTAATTTTCTCTCTTATAAGTGCCTCTAATAACAATAAACCTTTCAGAAAATGAATGTGTGAATTTAGCAGATGGCGTGAAAGAAGCTAAACTATTTTAAATGCTTTGCAACAATGTAAACTCATGTATTATTTATTGTACAGCATTACCAATTCATACATTCATATAAGCTATTAAAATTCCATGGCAGAAGGTAGGATGTATTCTATTAGTGTCAATTAATGTTCATGGTCTTCAGTTAAGAATATTTAGTGATAAAATTAGAAGGAAAATCTATAAAAAAGTGAAAACTTTACAGAATGCTGGTGGTTGGCACTTTAATTTTTACCCATTGAAGGTCAGAGCCAGAAGAGGGTGCTGAACAATGCTGAAGATATTAGTCTTAATTATTCAGGGAATTAAGGCTTTAAGAGCTCTAATAATCAATATAGCTCCTCTGAAAGGTATAACCTACCAATTTATTTTTCTCCTTTAGTCTTTGCATATAGAGAAGAAATATATATTAAATTGCATATAAAAGTCTGAACTTTTGACATAAATTTTGCATCTTTAAATATTGGAATATTTTTTCCTAGAATACCTTTGTCGTCAGTTTATAATGCAATAGAGCAGTTGGACTGGAATTGAAAATGACAATGTATCAGGCTTTTGCATAGGAAATTACATTAGTGATTAATTATTAGATGCAAGCTAAATTCATGTAATTGATATATAAAATGGTATAATACTCCAGATGTTTCTTTCACACACAAGACACTTCTTTTACTCAATCCTTCAGTAAATGAAAAATTGTTTGTGGCACATATATATTCAATCTCCCTCTACTGCACAGACAGATTTAAACCATATTACTTTATCTTCCCCTGGTCTTCAAAGTGTCATCAATAATCTTCAGTGATTTAAAATGATAGTACAATCTTTTAACAAGTGTAATACTGGGAGTCATGATCTGTATCTTTATTTTCCCTCTGTCATTGTGCTGAGTAGCCCTCAATCTTGCTGGTGCTAGTGAAATGACTTGGCATAGGAAACAATGTGTGTGAACATGTAGCAGTCTGGCCTCTAATAACTAGAGACAAAGGTACTACAGATAGAGGAGGATAGACCAGGACACAGGAAGGTTGTTTTTTTTTTTTATAACTACAATGATTATTTCTAATAGAATAATTTCAGGCTCCATGGGAACAATGTCTTTTCAATACCAGTTTTTTTCCCTTTCATTTCCATGCTTCCTTGCTTTTCTCTCAGTTTAAGGCATGACACAAGCTGCACATAACAGAAAAATAAAACTAAACAGGAGTTGCTTAAGCAAAACTCTGCCCCAGAAATTATTTACTGTAAATCTTTGATACGCACCAAAGAATGTCCTCTGGCATTTTCCACTTGCTTTTACATGAATAATCCACAGTTCACAAAAACATCAGCAATGATAGCATATGCCTGGATCCCCATGTCCTTGGTCTTTGAATTTCTTTTTGTATATTTTGCATGAAAATAAAGAGATGCTACTCCATGCTTTGCAACCTGGTATTTATACTCACCTAATGGAAGTGAACTGTAATATGCCAATCATACATTGATTTCTGAACTTTGATCTTAAAGAGAGATTACAAACAGAGAATCAGAATTATAGAATGGTTTGGGTTGGAAAAGACCTTAAATATTATCCAGTTCCAACCTCCCTGTCATGGGCAGGGATGCTACCTATCAAACCAGATTGCTCAAAGCCACATCCAGCCTGGCTTTGAGCATTTCCAGGGATGGGGCATCCACAGCTTCTCTGGCTAAGCTGTGCCAGAGCCTCACCGCCCTCATAGTGAAAAATTTGTTCCCTGCATCTAATTTAAACTTACCCTCTGTCAGTTTGAAGCCATTCCCCCTTGTCCTTTCACTACATGCCCTTGCAAAAAGTCCTTCTCCCTCTCTCTTGTAGGCCCCATTAAGTACCAGAAGGCTGCTCTCAGGTCCCCCCAGAGCCTTCTGTTCTCCAGGCTGAGCAACCCCAACTCTCTCAGCTCGTCTTTATAGTTGAGGCACTCTGAGCACCTGAGCATCTTCATAACCCCCTTCTGGATACACTGGAACAAATCCATGTTTTTCTCATGCTGGAGGTCCTGAAGCTGGATGCAGCATTCCAGGTGGGTTCTCACGGGGCAGGGTAGAGAGGCAGACTGCAGGTCATTATTCTCCTCATGCAGCCCTGGGTGTTGTTGGCTTTCTGGCCTGCAAACACAGGATGCTGGGTCACGTTGGCCTTCTCATCAACCAACACCCCAAGTCCTTCTCAGGGTGTTGTTGTCCTTCTGCCCATTTTTAACTTGGGATCTAATATGAGAAATATAACTGGAGAAGGACAAAGATATGTGAGCTGAGAGACTGAAAACTGGTAGTTGTGAGGGTACAGTTCATCTGTCTCTAATGCAGTTTTATATTTTGGACCACAGAAGGTTTCAAGATAGAATATTTCTGTTAAGACAGTATTCTCTGTCCATTTTTCCAGCTTACTCATGAAAGCCATTATTCAATAAAAACAGGAAAAACAAGAATTTTTGCATAGTTTTCAAACAGAAGAATAACAACAGGGTCAGACCAAGACAGAGGCAGACTGGACACATTTGATCATTCCTGTATTTCCTAAGAAGACAGAGACAGATACAAACATGTAGATAAACACATTGTAAATATATATGATGTGCATATAAATTATACCTCATAGAGAATCATGTATTAATGCACGAGATTTTTCAAATTATTTGCAAGCAACTTTGAAATGTCATCGTGTGGCAAAAAAGCCCCTTAAATACAGTAGAAATGTCTGTATTTCTTAGCCATAATAATAACTTCTCTTCCAAATGAGGTCAGCCTACATTCAAAAAAAGGCCACTTCTAGCTGTCCGTTTTATACATTCCTCAGAGGAATTCAAACAATTCAGTTTCATTTTCTCCCTTTTTGTCAGCAGATTTTATTTAATTTCCTAGAAAAATAATGTCCTACAAATATGAGAAATACTAGTTAAAATGAATATGTTTGCCACGAAACAAAGTGTGAAGTACACTCGGCAGTTGCAAGACAGGAGTCAATAGCACATTTGAGAGAAATGTTGTAAATCTGGTTTAGATCGCAAAACATGACTCTTTTGTTGGAAAAGTAACTTTTCCTCTGTGAGTTAACTGTACTCTTTCCTATTCTGGATTTTAAATTATGTTAATCAGATACTGTTTATGAGGGAATCATAAATGGCTGTTACCATAGGAACTACAGATTTTTTTTTTTTTTACGTTTGTATCTGGATTTTGGAGTAATTATTGAGTTCAATGACAGATGTGCAGTATAATGCATACTTCACAGATTAAACCAATTGTGTTACAGCTAATTGCATGGACTATACTTCAAGTCAGCACATAAATGAGTATAAAATGAGAGGATGACTTTGCTGGCTGTTATGAAATTGTGTTGTCTGGTTATATGACCAACATAAAAATCATAATAAGCAGCAGCTGTAATGTCATGTGTTGCAGTACAAAAAATGCTGGGATAATCAATAAAAACCATTAGAGAAGAACTGTCCATCTAGAGAACACCATTAATGTGTATTGGAACACAGTGTGCAAATAGGTTTCTTTAGCATGAGAGTCTATATTTTTATGAATTTTAAGTGGTATATTTTGTAATCAAAGTGTGAAATTTAAATGTCTAGTTCTGTTGTTTTGAACTATTTAGAAATCAAAATACAGTGGAATTCTGACTAATAAACACAGTTGAGTACAGGTTGGACTAAACAGTTGCTTGGGAAAAGTAAAGGTTTGCAATATTTATAAAAATTATGAAAGGAATATGCAGAAATGAACTGATCTTTCAAGAAATTCAAGAAATGGCAAAATTCAAACTTACTAAAGGATGTATTGAAGTCCAGCCATAACTTGCTTCATCCTAGACTGCATAACAGAGACTGAAGCAAATAGAAAATTACATTATTTTTTGAAGTGAAAATATGATTCAGAATTTCCTGAATACAATAGAGAAACCTCATTAACTTTGCAAGATTTGTGATCAGACCCCATTTTGTTCACTTATGAACTCATTTTTGTTTTTAGAATATAGAGCAGAAACTCTGAGTGCATATTCTGCTCTGAAAACACTGTAGTGCCACAGAAAGCTATCTGCATGTTTGAGAAGTTAAACTGACCGTGATAATGTGTCATTGAATAAAAAAAAAATTGAACCGAAGTTGATAATGAGCTTCAGGGTGGAACTGTTAGTGTCTCTGCTCATTAAAAACCGGGATTAAAGCAGTCCAATTAGTGGCCATGCATGAGAATAAAAAGGATGAAGTCCAAAAACAGAGCAATGGAGACTGTAATAAAAGATGTTTTGTTCTTGTTTCCTTCATGCATTTGTGAAACAACAGATAATTTTTTTTTCCTCATCATTCAGAATTATAGGCTTATCTGCTTCTTTGAAAACTTGTTTCCCTTGCCTTCAGAAGAATTTTTAAAGAAGAAATATCTGTAATTAAATTCCCATCTGCAAATAACATCAGAATTAATTGCAGATTAATGCAACTATATTGGAACTTTTTCAAATTATGATTTTTTTTTCTTCTAATTATCTCCCCTTTAAGGAACTGTGTATATGGTAATGTCTCCTGTGTGGAATAAAAGTGAGATGCTTTGCAATGAAATGCAGTGCTTTAATTGCAGTGAGACGCTTTAGGCATCTGAAAGGTAGGCATGTTATCTGTGCACTTCCCATCTTATTTAGATTAATGGAGATGAGTAGCTAATTCCATGTAGCTTTAAATAAGGAATTTACAGCAACTTTTTGAGGCATCAAGTATTCACTAGAGGATCCTGAATGACTGCCCTTGATCAGATCCTAACTTCTAAGCAGCTTGAGCAGGATTAGACAGATTTCCATTTTTTTTTCTTTTTTTTTTTTTGGTTGGGTTTTTTTTTTTTTCAGGTGCAGAAATCTGCATGTCTAGAGTTCAGCAACATGTCCAACCTTCTTCACAGTTTCAAAGATTTGGTCAATCCAAATCTTGAGAATTATTTGACATTTCCTGAGATAAATGTTTTAATTTTGTCACTTGTGATGTTTTGTCCTGAGTGACCAGCTCTGGGGGTGAGCCAGGTGACCTCCATAAATCCCTTACAACTTCAACTACTCTGTTATTTAAAGTCTTGTCAGGGGCTTTAAAATCTTGTCAGGCAACAAGAATTGGCAAAGAACTAAAAATGCATAATAAAAATGCCCTGCAATATTATCTCATGACCTAACTCTGTTATCATTTATTATCTGCAATATTCTAATGTCTAGGCCTCTCAGATCTAGACAAGAACTGTACTGTGTTAGTCATTAATATCTAAAAAACTGATCTAATTATATGTACATAATAACACAAGGCTGAACAATCCAGCATTTGGATTGTGGGAACAGGAAGCTGGGATCTTTTCCCAGATCTTTTCTTACACATAAATTCACTAAAGGTCTTTTCCTTTTTCCTGATGCTCTTCCCATTTTATCTGAGGTACCATTTTTAAAGAAAATTGGTGTTTATCTTATGGATTTATTCACATGTACTGGAAAGCAACCCAGTCCAAATCATGAAAAATCCCTTGCCAACGTAGGAAGATCATTTGCTACATCAAAGAAGAATTGCAGAGTACTGTGGTGTGTTCCTCGGTTTGTATAACACAGGAAGGAAAAGGCAGGTTTTTTGGCATTTTTTTTTGTTGGTTTGTTTTTCTCAGGCCATGGCATTACTTAGATGATTATGCAAGACTGCAGCAAAATGGAGAAAAATATACCAGTTGCATGCATAAAACTTCCTTCCAACAGATCAGTGCAATGAAAATAACCTTCTATCCTTTTGGAGCAGACAGGCTTTTAAGTAGTGTTGTCTTGGTGGCAATGGCCCATTTCACTCAAGGATGTTGTCCTTCAAAGGATCTAGGGGATTATGAGCAACATTTTAAAACTTGGGTGCTAAATCTATATTTAGGTCTACAGAACAAGCATTCAGAGAGTGGGTGAGGAAACAACAGAGCATAACTCTTTAGCTTGCTAGTGAGGGCTTGCTGCTGGGAAATCCTGCCTTTAGGCTTCTTGCAGTCCTGCCCTTCACTCCCTACCCCAGCCACAGTTCCACGCAAATTGCTTCCTTCTCATCTTGGGAAGGTGCTCTCGTATCAGACCACAGGTAAGGGAATTCAACACTTTTCTGGGACTGAGGATGGAAAAACACAAACATGAGCATAGAGAAGGGCTGTGCTGTAGGAGGCATAAGGACAAAGTAGAGTTTAAGGGAACAGCAGAAAAGTAGGAGAGCAGTGTCAGACAGGAAAAGATCCATCAAACCCAGAGGATGGAAGAATGACATGGAAGGACAAATGACAGAGGAAGAAATCCTGGATTATATAACTTATTATGGCAAACATATTTTCAAACAGGGGAAAGGTCTTCTAGTCTACAAGATGAAGCCAATGATTAATTGATGTTAATGGAGGAAGTACCAGGGACAAGTAAAGCTAGGCTTTAGTGGCAAGGCAAGAAATCATTAAAATGGATGTAAAAATAGGAAAACATCCACTTTCAGGACATTTAAAATTCACAAGTCTGGTGCATCAATTGAACCTGCAATGTACAGTGATTGGAGTGATTTAACATGTATCTAAAATGGTGAATGATAGAAAATAACAGCTGAGATTATAAACTATGTTGTACTATATATATTCATAGAAAAACCTTTTTAATGATCTCTGCAGCATAAAAAGATCAGCAAAGAAACCTTAATAACAAACCCAAGACAGACCTGAGTTGTGCTTGTTGGTGACGAGACTGGAGCAGAGATAGGCCTTGGAGCAGAGGCAGATTCAGGACATGGGGACTTGTGGACATGGGGTACAAAGCAGGGGTGTGTCTGGGGTACCAGCAGCCTTGCAGCTCTGGCAGTTCCCAGAACACTGCAGCCCCAAGCCAGTGTGACTATCAGAAAAAACATCAGACCCTGAAAGGAAAAATTAAGATGAATTTCTAAAAACTAGCCCCATTTTCAAAGATACAGCACGTTCTTCAGCTAGTTCAGATATGCTTAACATATTTTATCATATCCTGAAAATTGCAGAGTTTCTGAGTTGTCTTCATTAATCTGAGGTGGAAGTGTCTGCCTTTTGTTTAAATTACCTTTCCTACTGTGACCCTTTGAAAATACAGATAGTAAATTCTGTAGCCCTGCTATGATGATCTTCTAGGCAAGTCAGACTGACCATAGCAGAGGTTGTTTGGAAGCTGAAATTTAAAATGAGTGCACATTCTTTTTTTATATTGTCATATTATATTATTACTTTATTATCTAGTTTTGTAGACATGAGGGAGCAAATAAATGTTATGGAAAGGTCTGAAACAATTATGTGAGGAGTCTAGGTGAAAAGAAAGTGAAGTTTCCAGGCAGAGTAGTCCATCAAAGTATTTTTCAAAGCATTTGAAATTATTGTTAACTTTTACAAGATCAGTTTTGCACTTTTCTCTCTTGAGGTTAATGTTATCAAATGCAAATCAAGCCAAAAGACATTCCCTTGCCATCAAATTTGCCTCCACGCTGCCCTTCTGACATCTTATCTTGGTTTTGTTTTCAAGGACACAGCATAGCAATTTCCCAGAAAAAGCCCAAGCCATGGATGTTGGGGTCACGGTGTTGGCAGTGGTGGCACTGCTCACTCTGGCTGATGCTCAGCCGCCGAAGCCGGCACGGGCCCCTCCGGTTCTGCACAAGCCTTTCATGGTTGTTTGGAACGCGCCGACCGAGCAGTGCAGGCTGCGCTACAAGGTGGACCTGGATCTCAGTGTTTTTGACATTGCATCCAACATCAATGAGACTCTGAGTGGATCCAATGTGACAATCTTCTATCACACCCATTTGGGATACTATCCCTACTACTCAGATAATGGAGATCCCGTTAATGGAGGGGTGCCCCAGAACGAAAGTCTTATCAAACACCTTAGCAAAGCAAAGTCTGACATTGACTATTGCATACCCATGAAGAAATTTCAGGGACTTGCAGTCATTGACTGGGAAAACTGGAGGCCCCAGTGGGATAGGAACTGGGGCAGTAAAAGCATTTATAGAAATAAATCTCTCGAGATTGTTAGGAGACGGCATCCTCGGTGGCCAGAGGACAAAATTAGGAAAGTGGCTAAAGAGGAATTTGAAAATGCTGGCAGGAGTTTTATGAATAACACCATCCTTCTGGCTGAGCATATGAGACCAAACGGTTTGTGGGGTTACTATCTTTACCCAGACTGCTACAATTACGATTACAAAGAACACCCCCAAACATACACAGGGAAATGCCCACCCATTGAGTCTTTCCGCAATGACCTCCTGCTTTGGTTGTGGAAGGAAAGCACTGCTCTCTACCCTTCCATATACCTGGATTATATACTGAAGTCAAGTCCAAACGCACTAAAATTTGTTCACTATCGGGTTAAAGAGGCAATACGTGTTGCCTCAATTGCTAGAAAAGACTATGTTTTGCCTGTATTTGTTTACTCCAGACCATTTTATGCCTATACTTTTCATGTTTTAACAGAGGTAAGCAGACAGACTTCTTTCAAAACGTAGAAATTAGAAATAGCCTCCTAGAAAAAAATATGTTCTAAAAGCACTTACACATTTGTTTTTCATATTTAAGGCAGGCCCCTGAGAGGTAGTACTTTAGTCACAGTACAAAACTCTATGCCTTTCAAGAGTTAATATTGCAGTGGTTTCGTCTACCTCTGTGAGATAACATTGTATATTTTTTAGTGAAGGTTGTTTAGCAAGAAAGTACGAAGAATTATATTCCTTAAGGAATATACAGAGTTCATTGTGATATTTTTATTTTTCAGGGCAGCTTGTGAAATGAGCTGGGCAGATACTGTGAAGTTTAAAATTAATTAGTGCAATGGATAGATAAACTTTCATAAGAAAAGATGCTCAGGGCTTTGTTGTTTCTTTATGCAAAGGTAAATTAATTCAATATAGAAATAAACCAGTCAAGTAAAGTAATCTGTCCTGGAGTTTCTAACTCCTGCATGATGAGCATTGGCCATCTATCTCAGTTTTCAGAAGTATCACATCTTAATGTCTAACATTTAGTGCTAAACTGTGGAGTCTTTTTATCAAAGAAATCCAGTTTTTGAGTCATACAATGTCCCATCAAGCAGTGATCAAGTGTAATAAATATGTAGTGGCCACAACACTGATGGTAAATTATATATGTGAAAATCTCAGGCTTTCTGGATAGGTAATGATGATTGTTTATGCCCATAATAGAGACTCACAGTTGTTGTATGCACACACAGTCACTTATTCATTTCTCTAATAGTTCCTTCAAGTGCCAAAATATTTTCTTTGGTTTTTCTATCAATTCCATGAGAAAGGAGAAAATCTGGGACAGAGAACTCATGGAAATTACACCTTGATAACAAAGGTGCGCCCTCCCTTTATTTTATGGACAGCTGCTTGGGAGATTCCTTCTAATGCTGCCAGAGACCAGTTCCTGACTCAAATCAGAACAGAAAAAGGGCAAGAAATGGCAAGGAAAAAGGCAAAGTTCAGTCCAGTAAATCACAAGCTGTGTGAGGCTTCAGCCTGGAGCTGGAGCTGAGGAGGTGCAGCAGATCCCTGAGAGCCTGAGAAATGTGTCAGGCTGACCCCAAGAAGCAAATTATACTTTCAGACTGCCCCTGAGAAGCATACTGTACATAGTAATAATTAGGAATTTAGTCTGGCTCAGTTTTAGCAACCAGGAACACTCTGGAGCTGTTTTCTCTGTGGAAATTATGGGCAGATAGGCCAGTCTAGTCCTGAAGGCAAGGAGTCACTGAAGTGAGTACAGGCAGGATGTCACCCAGAACACCTTCACTGAAGAACTCAGACTAGGAAATACATACGAATTCTTGAAGTGTAGTCTGTAATAATACATTTTTTATAAAATTAATTAGTCCTTTGATCAATATAAAAATACCATGTTACTGAAAGCTATGAAAACTAGCATGCTGCCACCCGTTATGTATGAGTTCAAAAGCTGTGGTGGTACATAGCTGTTGTTTCACCTTAAGATATTTTCTGAACAGTACAGTAGTAATTTGGACTGATGCATCTCTGAGGTTACATTCTTTAACTCACCCACCTGTTTTCCAGTTGTATATAGCCATTTACTTCTGGATGCTTGAAAAACTGCTTTACCACTTTACAAAGATCTTTACATAGCCAGAAAAATGTATTTCCATTATGCTCCCCTATGTATTTTCTAGGAAGGACAGCATGGACAGGGTACTCAACATGGGAGAGGGCTTAACCTGGCCAGACTACACACATCATCTATGAGAACAGCTTAGGAACAGGAACTTACAGGGTTGTATTTAAAAACATAGAAATGATCCAGAAAATAATGGTCTTGTATTATTTCATAGCCCTGGAGCCACTGGGATAATTTAAATGTGGTTTTGTATGTTCAGGTTTTAGACTAGGAGACTAGGTTGGAGCTTCTCATTTGACCCTTGCCAAGCCCCTAAGTGATGCTCACAAAGATACAAACAAGGCATGAAACCTCTGAGCTTCAGAAACAGTGTGCATGAAGGTGACAAGGAAAGGTCCCAGGACAATGACATCCAGGCTAAATGGCCACAGAAAAATTGGGGCAGTAGGCAGATGGGATAGTTTGCTGACTTCTGGAAGGGACTGGGCCAGGACAACTACAGCCTTGCTCCACTGAGCTGTGCAAGAGCTGTGCTTTCTGTTCCAACAGAAACAGTACTGATATCCAAGACTTGTGTGCAAGCCCTTCTGTGAAATTGCACAGTGAAGTCAGAAAAAATGGTTGTGAGTCAGAGTCACTGAGGGAGAGACACAGGTCTATCAAACCTTCAGAAAGATGAAAGGCCTAGGTCCCAGACAGATGCTGTAGCTGTGTATGCTGTACCTTTCACCCCAACTGCATCTGGAAATCAGGTGAGTTGTGCATAAGATGTCTGAGAAATTAATCCTGCTTTTTATCTTGGAAACACTTTATAAATTCGGGATTGGGATCCAAATAATTCTGAAAGGTTTTTATATTTGCTAGAAATGTGTATAAGCAGTTTGCCATCTGTAGGGTATTTAGAAACTTTCTGAGTAGACAATTCACTACTAAGCGTGTGGGGGAGGGAAGTCGCACAGCAGCATCTGTGCTTCCTGACTAGATGGCTGAAACATTAATAAAGCAGGATGACAACTGGCAAATGATTAATAATGGATAGTAATCCTGTTGTTTCCCTACAGATAATCTTCTCTCATGACCAGGTGTGCATGTGTATAGACACCAACCCCTGCAACCATGCCAAGCTTGAACTACTCTTGCTAAATACAGAAAACTCTTGTCTGTAATTTAAGGCTCTTCAAGATTACAGATATACTTATTTTTCTTTCCTCAACATGTAACTAGAACTGACTATCTTGTTTCATCTTGAGCTCCAAAACTAATGGTTTAATTCACCTTCTATTATTTTAAGGTCCAGTGCAGTGGCTTGAGTGATCTAAATACAAAGAAACATTGACAGGCAATAAAGCCTCCTCCTCCCTGCTAAATCAGGTGTCTATTTGGGGAGAGCCCAGCCTAGTCTTGAGAACCTTAGGTAGTTGCACACTGCCCCCAAAAGCTTGACCAAAAATGAACATCCCAAGGGAAGAGGCTTGTTGACTTGCTAATCATTTGGACAAATACCAGTTGCCAAAGTCTGATGCAAGAAACAAATTAGGATTCCCCAGCTAGATAAGTGATCAGATATTAATATTTAAAATATCTATTTTTTGAAAATTGCATGGTTTTTTTCCAGCTCTTTCTATTTCTCTCCTTCTGGGAAGGACTCTTAGCGCCTGATCTTTGTTCCAAAGAATTCAAAACCAGGAAATATAGGGTGTAACAAAAGCGTTTAAATGAAGTCCTATACAATATTTTTGTGGTGGACTTCTGTTTTCACCAGCATCTAGCACAGGTGCAGGTGCTGTAAGAGTCCTTTAAGAATCCCTAGGAAAACATACCTTCCAATAAAATGCCAAATTTTGGCCTTAGCCAAAGATAAATGATGAATTTCTCAGTGTTGTGAAGGTGGTAATACTAGACTGCAGGAAAGTGGAAGAGTAGGTGCCTCAGGGACTTAGGTGTGAAATTATCAGTGCCATTGGACTTCACACATCTAGAGGCCTGAATAAACTTTAAGGATTTTTTTTGTCAGTTTTATATCCATATGAATTGGACATGAATTGCTGTAATATTTTTGTGAATCTGATAAAACTAACAAAAGAAAGATGCGGAATATGGGGTTGTAAAAACTAGATTTACTGACTTCTGGTAAAGCAGTGTAATTCCCAAAGCATATTACTTACAAAAGATTTATTTCAGGGTTTTCTCAGGTCCTAGTTCATCCAGCAATCCTCAGTATTTATTGATTGTTTATTCTGGAGCTCTGATAAGTTTTAATTCATTTTTAAATGAGATTTTTAATGAGATCTGAAATGTGTTAGTGCAAAATCATTCAACTGTCATGTGAGTAATGTAGAATCACATCGAGTCGTTGCATCTGGGTAAACTTCATAAAATGTTTTGCAGATGATGAAGGCCTGGGAACCCTCATTACTAACACATGATGCTAAATTTCACATTCTTTTAACATTTGATATTTTGATCTTTAATTAGCACACTCCTTTTTTTTTTTTTTTTAACTGATTAATTAATTAATTCCCTTAGGAAATACCCTAATCCTCCTTAACCCCCTTGAAATAACACCTTCAGTCCACACCACTATCCTTTAAAAAGAAGTGATGCCCATATCCCAGTGCTTTTTTTACTTTTACTTTTGAAGATTTGTTTTTCTCATGTGTGGATTTGGCCTTCTTTTTCAGAGGGATCTGGTCAATACCATTGGGGAAAGCGCGGCTTTGGGAGCAGCTGGAGTGGTTCTCTGGGGCAGTATGCAGTATGCCAGCTCAAAGGTCGGTCAGATCAGTTTGCCAGTTCTTAGGAATCACCTCAGCATGTCTTGTCTGGCACCACACCCTCCATAGCACCTATCTACCTTTATCAGCGCCAACATCAGATCTATCAGATCAGCCAACATCTGAGGACGATGGTTCAGTAATAATTTCAGGTGTCATTAATTCTGTTAGGCTGAAAAGTCCTGTTGCTCCAGAGCACATTGCTTTGGGTATGTCATTTGTAGCTCAGTGGAATATGAGTCCAGGTGAGAAGAAAGACATGTTTCAAACAATGCCATGCGAATATAAGCACAGCTAGTTTTACAGTGTTCTACTTTGTAACTACTGCAGCTGTCCAGATAGACTGGGAAGGAATGGAGCCTGGAGGTGAGGTATTTTCTCCAGTTGCTAATGTTGAAATGTTACATGGAAAAAAATGTCACAAGAAAAGCCCTAGTTACTTCTCCCAGACTTTCAGAAATAAACCTTCTTGAGGAGATGGAAGGCAGCACTGGAGTTTCTCAGGAGGCATGGCAGGATAGCACCCATTCCTAAACCTGGGCTTTGGTGCCCCCTCTGCTTTTCATGCAGTCTGCTGTCCAACTCCTGAAGTCTCTGGCAAAGCATCACTGACTTGGTCAGAGGAACCAGGAAATCTGAACTGGAACTTTTGAGTTGCAATTGCAGCAACTTCTGTGCTGGTTTATGAATATTATGTAGCTCCTGGTAAACTGAAGGTACTGGAGTGATCAGGGCCAGAGTGGTGACTTAATTTGTGCTTTAAAACTTGTTATTCCCAAGCATTTCTCCTAGTCAGCAGTTACCAGAAATCTCTACTTAAGGGACCAGTTAGTCTCAGATATGAACCATATAAACTCTCTTTCTGCTTCCTGGGAATCCTTCCTAGTCTCACACTATGTGTTCCTACCAGGCATTCAGATAGAAACTATAGTAGATGTCAATACTTTTCTAATCTTACACATGGAAATAAACTCATTTAAACCAAACTAAATAGATCCCTCAAGTATGTAAGCCAAACAAGCTTTATCTCAATGGATTACTTTAGGCAAGAACAGTTTAGTAATAGCATTTTTTTAGAAATAATAAACTTGAGCATAATGCTAGATACTGAGAGATGTGTTGTGATCTTTTATTTTTCGCAGGAGAGCTGCTTAACGGTGAAGCGGTACATCGACGGGCCTTTGGGACACTACGTCATTAATGTGACCTCAGCAGCCAAGCTCTGCAGCAAAGTCCTGTGCAAGAAGAATGGGAGATGCATCCGCAAAAACAGCGACTCTTCTGCTTACCTGCACTTGTCACCCAATGATTTTAAGATCCACGACCGTCACTCAGAGAGGGGCCCCAGGTTCCAGGTGACTGGTAAACCCAGCCTGGAGAGTATTGAAGCCATGAAGCAGAGGTTTATTTGTCAGTGTTAC
This sequence comes from Chloebia gouldiae, assembly GCA_003676055.1. Classification (NCBI taxonomy): domain Eukaryota; kingdom Metazoa; phylum Chordata; class Aves; order Passeriformes; family Passeridae; genus Chloebia; species Chloebia gouldiae. The sequence goes on along the minus strand of QUSF01000009.1, from coordinate 6,135,476 downwards.
CAGGGCTGGACAGGAATATTTTGTGAATTGCCTGACCAAAAGCTATTGGAACACTGGGTTCATGTAGTGTTTAGTAGATCAAGAAAACAAAGCCTTTTTATCGTCCTCTTAGGAGCCATGCAGCTTCTTCTGTTTTGTTCTACACATTAAGGTCTTCTAAGGCAGTGCAAGGGAATAAACATGGTGCCTCTAAGAGTTCTGTTTCTTAAAAAAAATATTGTAGAGGGAAAAAGCATTCTTGATTAAATTATATTATTCTGTTTTAGTAATTTTCCACTCCTGGAACTTTCTAAGACATTAAAAATTTGGGAAGCATTTTTTTATCAGCTCCTTTACTCCTACCTTGTGTTCTACTCATGTATTCAACACATAAAGATTCTGTTGTTGCAGTGGGAGTTTTACCTGAGGAAAAAAGTTGAATGAACTTGTAGAATGATTCAACCATGTAGAAATTTAAAAGGACACAGAACCTCTTTGTTTTGGGGTGGGTGATTTAACATAGTGATAAGGAGAGTGTTGTGGATCTCTGCAGCTCTTGCTGAAATCAAGTGGTACATTGTGTGAGCAACTGTGCTATGCCCAGAGCCAAATCCATTGATCCTACTGCTTCTGTATAAGCAATGTGAAGAGTACAGTGTTAGACATCAGCACACATTTTTAAAAATTTATACTTCCGTATTCTGAGGCCTAATTTGATTAATGTTACTTCCAGAGATATTGGTATTTCCAGTACTAGTGTTCTGCCATCAGTTTCAAAGATTCTGTCTGACTGAACATCTCTGCGATTACTTTTAGGTGAGGGGATTCTGAGCTCTGAGAGCAGTGCTGGCAGCTGGCACCCAGCAGGCTTCTGCCTGTGCAGGCAGTAGGGAAGCACTTCATTGCTCACCCCAACCCCTTGGGAAGGAGCCATCCTTTCTGCCTTTGGAGCTGCTGCAGGTCTTTGCTTTCTGCTGGCTGGTCAGTGAGTGGAAAGTGAGAACAGGCTGACAGATCCTACTGTCAGTGTGCAGGTCAGGAGAAAATTAAGAACTCTATTCATTAAAATATTTTGGCTTGCAGCCTTTGGCTTCAGATGGGGACCTCTCTGAAGGTGGTATAGCTTAATGAACTACTGACTACTGGTTAATTTAGCATCCACTGTTCTGACAGGCTGTGCTATGTCCATTTGCAGTTAATCATTGATTCATGTTCATATGTGAACAAATGTATTCCAGCAAAGACCTATCTGTCTTCCATGTAGCCTTTCAATGTAAAAAACAAGTGGATACCTTCACTGAATTGAAGACAAGACCAAGAAATTTCCTACACCACTCTGACTTACTAAAATAATTTAATTTGAGATTTTTGTATTGTGTGTTGGACAGAGTATTGTTCCAGATCATGGACACAAACATTAATAAGAAACCCGCATGTGGGTCTAAGGCTTCTTTTTTGCCTTTACAAGTGTCTATATTGATCATCTGTGGCCTGACTACATTGCTCACATTACACAGTACCCTATTCCTGTAGCAGTTTGATTAAAATCAGCAAGGCTATATGGAGAAGATACTCAACTGTGTAAGGAGGTCTGAATCATGTCTCTATGAATTATTTGCTGTATTCTCTGTAATCTCCTTATCTCTGAACATTTCTTCATGGTAACCTTACATAGCAAAATCTGTCTTTGCTTTGCCCAGACCTGATTCACAGCTGGTGTGAAAGGTGCTGCTCAGATTCACTTGAATCAAGGATCCAGATCATTACAGACCTGCTGTGGATGTTAAGGCTGCCTTTAAACCTAGACACTGAAATTGAAGAGACTTCAGTTGAGACTGAGTGACTTGGGGCCTCCAGTGAGTCAGTGTAATGTCATGTGCTGAGAAGCTCCAGGAGAGCTTTGCCACTGACCTTTTGCTTTATAACGTGTAACAGCAATGGATGACAGCAAAAGTAAAGGTAAAAAACTTCATTGTTTTGGTGGTGGAGAGGAAAGATTAAAATTGAAGTTTAGAAAAACTAACAGCTATTAAGAGCTAAGCCTTTAAATTCAAGTTATTGTGCTTACCTTATAAAATATTTATATCTATATCTATAGATATAGTCTGCTTTAGCTTCTTTATTCAGTTCAGATTTTGTTAAACTTCAAGGGAACTTACACCTACTTTAGCATCTTCAAAGCATAGAAACTGTTAGCTAGTTTTGCTAAATATCTGTCAGCATTGTTGGTTTGCATTAAACTGGATGCTCCTGGTTTATCTAATGCTGTCCCATAGAGCTGAAGTGAAAATGTTGTAATGCTTATGCACTGTGTCAGTGAAATGTGTTTGTGAAATGTGTTTATAAAATGTTCTGTGTCACTTCATAATGTGTTTTCATTATTTCTGTATGTTTATAAGAATAAATGATGTTCAGACTTAAACAGATGATTTATTTGGGTAGCATAAATTCAATTAAACTGATATAAAGTCTTCATCAGCTAAAGTTCTGGTAATTTGTGGGAAATTTAGGCAAACTAAGCAAATGCTGTGGGTAAAATGTCCATGTTCATGATTCTATCTGTGGTGTATATCCTCTATGAGGAAATGCTGATAGAGACCTGTACAAGTCCATAAGGCTTTGTCAGTTTATGTCAGGTCTGAATTTGTCCAGTGGTTCTTCTTTAGCCTAGGGTACAATTTCAGCCTCTGTGAGTGTCCGTGGTAGTACATCTATCTGGATATAAAGGCTTTTGAATTTAGGTCATATATTTCTGTGAAGAACTGTGAGCCTAGTTCTGCATCTGCATCACGTGGTTGTCTTAGGTAGAAGACCAAAATCAGAATTTGGTCTAGGCTTCTTAATAATTATTAAAGGAATCAAGTATCTAAGTGAATGTAATTTTACAATTTCTTTTCTATTTCACCAAGTTAGAGCTCTTTCTTTTGTGAAGAAAAAACATTTACCATAAAACAATGTCCCTGGAAGAGGTGGCGTTGGAGGTAGTTCTGCTGCTGAACTGAGGACAGGTAGAAGTTGCACGTATGAGTGTAAGGTATCTCATGTCTTGAGTACTCCCATGTGGATCACCAACTACACCAGCCAGCACCAAAGTTTGCATGTATTTGATTCCTTAGCTCCACAAATGTGTCACCTTCCAGGACAGGGTCACTATGTGGTGCTGCATTAGTGCCCTTTACCAGGGAGAATCAAGGGTAGGCCCATGCCAGGTTGGCTGGAAACTGATGCTAGGCAGGACCACAGACCATGCACCATATAGAGAAATATTAAATATAGTCAAAACCTTGGTAACAAGCAAATTTTTTTCCCTCAGTTACCCATAAATTAATACTACACTTACAATTAAACTATGATATAATTTATTACTATATATTATTATAGTATATTGGTTCCCTTAATACAGGTTGTATGGCTCAGTCTTTGGAGAGACATGATCCAGCTTGTATCTGTAGTACAACTATTGGAGAAGGGAGAGTTTGAAGCAGCAGAGAACACTCATCATGATGTTCTTAGCTGGAACCAGTTCTTAAGCCATAGTTGATCCTGAGAAATAGATATTGATTTCCAGAGAGAACAGAAATAGGAGTTTGATTTATTTTATCTGAACCACTTCTGCTTCAAGACAATCATAGACTCGGACCCCAGTTCTTCACAAATGCTGAGCTGTAGACTCCTCTAATTAGCTGAGGATAAGCAATACCAACACACTGACAGGATTTCAGCTGTTATCAAGTCTTCTGATTTAGCAATCTTAGCAAAAACTTTGAAATTTGGGGAGACATGCTAATTTCCTCTTTCCCTCTCACCACAGCTGGGTGTTGCACTTAATAAAATTTATATTTTGAGCAACTCATAAAAAAATAGAAAGCCCATGACTCATTTTGTTCCACTGCAGTCTGACTGGTAAATGTGTGGGATTGTGGTTCCAACTTGACCAGTTTTAGGTGCCACTGACATCTTCTTTCCACTCCCAAACTTTCCTCTCACTCCCATCCATCCATCCATCCATCCATCCATTGGTCTATCTATGATGCTGTGCTGTTCCCTGCTTGTGATGGCACAGCTGCTCAGGGACCCTTGACCTGATCTGGATTGAGAAACACTCCAGGTCAAATGTTGCCTTGTTAAAATACAGGTGCTTTCCCACAATGCTTTTTTTTCTGAAAGTCACACGAATTCCTCTATCTGACTCACATGGTTCTGCCCATAATGTTGAGCCAGGGCTAAGGAAGTGGACAAAACCCACAAGGAAGTGGTACCAAAGCCATAAGCTGAGTATTGTCACCCAAGACAATAAACTGTGAGTAAGCAGCCGTGGTAGGCAGTTGGCAGCATCTGTCACGGCTCCCCAGCTCAGCCCCGGCTGTGTGTGGCATGAAGGGCAGTGCCTGGCAGCCTCTGCCCTCCTCCCTGCCTCCATGGGGACAGCGGGCAGCACATCCGTCCAAGGATGGGGACACTGCCCTGTCAGGGCACTGCTGGACTCCCCCAAAACTGAGGGCTTAGCCCAGACCTTGGTCCTCACAAGATGCCAAAGTCAGGATCAGTAAAACTCTCCTGGCATGGCCCAGCTCAGGAACATGGATACTTAATGTGTTTTCTGAAGTACCCTTTAGCCACTGAGTCTTAAGGTTGAAAAAAGGTGAGAAAGGCTTCCTGGCTGAACATAATCATGTAGCTTTTTTGTGTTTCATCAGCTTTTTCCAAATGCAGTGCTCTCGGCTAGGGTCAGTGACTTTGTAAAAATGGGAATGATAGGATTGTTCAGAAAGGAGCTAACAGCCCTCACCAACAAAAACAACAGAATGAAATCTCAGACTGGGATATGTAATGCTGCACGTAAATACTTTTTTGTATACAAATCTTCTTTTAAAATTCCTTGCTAAGATTAAAAAATATTGTTTAAATTAAAAATTATATCAGTTTTGTACTGAAACCATTTTTTGTAGATAGTGAATTAAATTTGCACATCATGCACAATAAGGGTCCATATGAAAGTTTTTTGCCAAAGAAAATTTGATGCTTAAAATGCTGTGGCAGACACAACTTGTTTTTCTTTACCTTTCAGGAAAATAAATTTCCTGTCAATCTGTGATACACTCAGAAGGTGGGGGTGTTTGCAAATATGGGTTACTCTAAAAAAAGTTGGAAATTATACACTTTGAGGAACCATACTGACTGGGAACAGTGCAGCAGTGCAGCTTCTCAGATACAAAAGTTCTATTCTTCTAAAAGCCTAAGGAAAAACAATGCTGTGGCATATTGCTTAATGAATGTAAAGCCCCTGAAATGTTCTCACTCAGCCAAGACACCTTGTGCCTTCCAAATACCATAGCATGAGGCAGTAAGGAGCAGCTAGAGGTCCCATTAGGAAAAGGGAAAAATTCCTTCGATGGCTTCCCAAATTAAGTTTCATTTATCTTTGAGAGTTAACTTTTCTGCTTTTAACAGCTACAACATATCAGATTATCCCCTGTTGAATGTCAACAGAGTAAATCCGCAGAGGCATTTTTCTGATTCAAAGAATACCTTGTTTAAGCTGTAATAAGAAAACAAGGGGAAATGTGAATATGTGTTCATATCCATATATATCTACATGCACATATAAATGAGACTATGCATCCTATACTGCATGTGTCTGTGAGTTTGACTGAGAAGCAGTAGAACAGTTCTGCGGGGTGTGAGACTGTTTTCTGCCTGGCAGGAGCAAGCTTGGAGCAGTTGCATAACCTTATAGCCTGGCATGCATGGCCTGCGCTGCTGCGTGGATTATGTCTATTATGTAACCCCTTTTACACAGGAGGCTAACAGCATCTAACAATCTAAAAATAAGCAGACTTCTATAATTTCAAACAACAGTATTTTAAACTTCACTTATGTGGCTGCTTCTGTTTCAACATTAAATTTGACCTCTTCAAAAATTTTATTGAATTTTTGACTATGGTGATATTTTAACACACTGGCAGCCTGTTTTCTCAAACAAAGTCAGAGCTCCTTTGTCATTTTCCCATTACAGCAAGAACTTTCCCGGCTTTTATTTAAGGTGCTCTCCAATGTCTATAAAAACAAAGCAGCCTAGAGCATCAGTCCTGTTTTTTTTTCCTCAGACAGTCAAGAAGTCTATATTTGTGAGCAATTTTTGGAAAAATTATGTTTGCTTTCACAGTAGTAATAACCTTCTCAGTCAATTAGACAGCAGATTATTAAGAGCATTTAAGGATTGCTCCTTCCAATGCTGAGTTTGCATGGTAGAAGAAAAAGCATTTAGTTTTTCCCTCTGCTGAAGGTGCTCCTTTCCTTGGCTTTGTGTCCACTTGCCCTGTGTGCTGTGGAAGCCCTGCAGGACTGACGCCTCCCTCCTGGACAGCAATATGGTCAGTGGCTCGTGTACACAGAGGACAGCTGGGTTTTTAGCTGACACTTGCATTCACCTTGTTTTGCTATCCTTGCCCTCCATGTGTGGCTGCACTTGCCTGTCCCCATCATGAGGAGAAGTGAGCACTTCAATGCCCAGAGAATCTGCCCCTCCATTTCTGCACGTGGCTCCTAATGGGAGTGGTAAAAAGACTCATGCCAGATATTGCCTCTCCTTTGCTGGGCTGTCTTAGCTCCATGGCACTGAGCTAAGACACCCAAAGCACTGGCAGGGCAGTTTGATACAGGATTTCCCTACATGGGAGACCACAGACCCTGGTGATGATTCTGATCTTCCTGCAGTGGGACCCAGGGATGAGGCAACACTTCTACCAGGCAAGATGCAAGCTGGCTTTGGTAGGGACAGACAGAGGCAGGGCCAGTGCAGGGTCACTGCTCTATCAAAGGTGTTTTCTCAAGCTTCGTAAAACTGAGTCAGGCTCAAAGATCCCAGAGACCTCGAGTACCTACAATGGACAGTGATGCTCTTTGCATGGGATTAATTAATACAAGCAAGCACCAAAAACCTTTGGAAGCTTTGGACTGCTCCTTGGACAAGTATTCTTTTCTTAAGTGTCAGCATCAAACTTCCTAGTGTGAAATTTAGGCATTTTTTCTAAATCTAGAACTAGGGAGGGATGAGACAAATTCTCCCTGGGCCTCCATAGGAATTCAGGTACTGATATACTTCGATTTAGAAGGGGTAATGATGTGCAAGCACCACTACTGTATTCGTGTCTCAGCAGCCATTCACAGGTCAGAGCATACTTGGATTAAAAACCAATAATAAGCCAACCTGCTTTCACTGAAGATGCTAATTTGAGTGGTAGAGCTACTTCACTTTTCACATTAACCTCACCAGAAAACAACCTTCTATTTTAATTTTGTTTTGTTTTCTCCACTCTTAAAGGGGCATAACCTCATCTGCTGTAAGATGGTTTATCATCATAGACTTGGAGTAGCTGAAAAGCAGGCATGAAATATTCATGTTTGCTTTGTTCACCCTTGGAATTTCCCTTTTAGACAGGTGTTAGTCCATTAGTTCCCAGCACCCACCAGCTGCTGTAAGGACTGCAAGCAGCAGTTCTTCGAAATATCCCCTCTGTGCTCCTTGCAGTGAGGCAGCAGGTCCTGTGACAGCTGATGAGAGCTACATGAAAAGGCACTACAGGGACAAGGGCACTGAGACAGGCTCATTAAGTTTGTTCAAAATCTCCATCCATACCTGGAGTTTACCCAGATTTACACAAACCCTGTCTTAAAATAATTGCAATAATCCCTTAAACTGACAACACTGAATTTTTGCATTTTCTGTGACACTAACATTTAGCTCTAATCTGATGCTCAGTTGGTGGGGATGAAAAAATCAAACTTTTTGTTGTTATTGTTGTTGTGTTACAGCTATGCTGAAGGAGTAGGAAGAGAGGAATGTCATCCATATCTGCTGGTGCTGGGTGCAAGCTATAATCACTCCACTGCGCGTGTGGGTGCTTGTTCTGCTCATTTTGGGGGCTGATCTTACCCTCCTTCAAATGCACAGTAACTCTGCTGGACCCAGGAAGGGTGGTGGGAGGAGAGTCAGCTCCTTTCTGTTGCACAAGCTAACCTTCTGTTTAATTTCTATGAGAACAACATGCTTGAAACATTAAGCAGCACTGGTTTAGTTTTCATTTAGGATTTTCCTTACAATTGCATCAGGAAAGTGGGCAGAGAGGAAAGCTGCTTCTCAAAAGAACCAATTCAGCACAATGAAAAGTGCTGTGAGCTGTAAGAGAGGCAGAGGGAAAGCCCAAGGAGTTCTGATGCTTTTAAATGGGCTTTTACATTTTTCCTAATGCAGCCTGAAGTCAGGTGGCTGGCTATGCTGCACTGTGGTGCTCTGAGCACATGCCCCATCTCCCACTCTTTGCAGTGTGGGTATTTTGAACTAAGGGTGAATGAGCAGTGTGGCAGGAAACCTGAGCATCCTGGCAGCCAGCTGAAGCCCACTCCTGAGCACGGTTTTTATGTCTTGAGGCTGATATACCCTCAAAGAATGTGAAACTTCTTGCTGTGAACGTGCTATAATCCATAAAATTTTTAATATGCTATGCCCCCTGAGGACAATTGAGTAGCAGTGCAGCCCACTCAGGTTGTTTTAGAACTCAGGCCACTGTGCTGACTCTATAGTGTATGCATGCAAAATATAGCCCCAAGTGTAAAGGCTACCATCTTTGAAAAAGGCAGGTTCTGGAAAACCTTTGGGCTTAAAACAGGTGTAAAATTGTGGTATTGACCACTGAGAGTCTTGTAAGGCTGGACATGGGCCAAAGAGGCTTTGTGAGTATTTCAGTGTATGCTAGAAAATGACCCAGTCACTGGCATCAAGAGTGATGCCAGTGATGAGAAAAGTACAAGCTAAGTAGAAGGACTGCTTCTATGTTTCAGTGGGACATTAAATCAATCCATCAAACCATCTGCCTTTTGCTAGGACTAAGCATGAGTCTAATCTCCCGGGCTGGACCACTGTCAGGTGTAATTGTCTGCAGATGAGAGACTTTTATGCAGCAAGAACTGGGGGCCATTTTTAGATTCAAAAGTCCAGCTATCTAGAAGGCCACTAGAATGCACACATTCTCATGTAAATAATAAGAAAAAATCACTGTAGTAGCAAAAGGAACTAAGATGAAGAGGCCAAATGATTGTCCTGATGAGCCCAACACACAGTTGTAGCTTGTCTGCTAAAATGTGATCTCTCTCTCTATGAAATTGCCTTCCAATAATTCAACATTTTAACTTTTGATTAATTTTTCAACTCATTCCTTACAATGCTAGGGTAATTGCTCTGTTGTATCAGATTCATATTTTAATATATAGCATTTTGAGGAGGCCATACCCTAATTTTGAAATGTCCCTCAGCAGTTAATGCTGCTCAGGTTTTCTAGCAGCTTCATGAGGATCAGCAAAGGACTTTACTAAAAGAGTTTGAATCTTGGCTATAATCAGCCACCAGTGTCACGGGGTCAGGCAGATAATTGTGTGATGAGGTCCATTTTTATTATTATTATTATTTTCTCCAATTTCATTATCCATTATGCTGCATATTCCATCCTTCATTTACTAACGGGACAGAGATTCTCTGCAGAATATCAGTGAGGCAAATGCTCTAATAAGCCCCCATCCATAGGAGGAAAGGTAGAGACAGCAGCAATGCATCCTGCCATGCCCCCTGCCTGAGGCTGCTGCAGGCTCGGTGGCTCTCGAGGCCATTTCCTTTGCCACCAGCCCCCAAGCACATTTCCATCAAATCTGGGTCCAGCACCAACAGCAAAATTCACTGCTGACAGCATGACTTCCCCAGGAAAAAGCTCATTCCATCATCAGACTTTTGAGTGTATCAGCTTTAGTTTTGCTGATAAAAAGTCAACAAAAGGATTATTTTGTAAAAGTCCAGGGATTTTATTGGATCTCTGTGGGTGTAAAAATTCTTCTTTCAAAAAACATTCCTGTCTTTGATAAGAGTATTTGGCAACTGGCTTGCCTGTTGAGACAGCCTGGTTTAAGCCCATCAAGGTTGTGCTGTTTCAATGCCATATTGTTGTAGAAAGGAGAACATATGGTCGTCTTTATTCTTAATTTTTCTGATCTCTGGATATGAATAGTGTAACATCACTGGAGTAAGTTTTCTGTTGCAAGATAGATGACAAAGCTTGAAAATAAATTCCTATGTTCTAGATTAATTTGGAGAGAGAGATACAGGATTTATATCAACTGCTGAATGCTTAGTAATTTTATCATTTTGCCAGCTATATTTTTTTCAGCAGTATCTTTTGTTTTGGTTCAAGTACTTCTCTCTATGTGTCTTCATTTCAGAACTGCCTTTTTAAAGATTATTTTGCTTAGTCTTAGCTAGAGCTGTTTGCTACCTAGAAAAGACACACATTTTCTACTTTCTCTGCATTGGAAATTGCTGTCCATTCTGCATTTTCACTGTCAGCTGGATGCCAAGATGGGCTGCCTCTGTGTTCCCTTTGCCAAAGGAAAATCTAGTTAGCAGGATGGGTATATCCACTATGATAGATACAAGTGAAAGAAATACCAAGCAAAAAGAGGAGGATAATTTTTTAGCAATCCTGCACAACTTGATGCAACTTTGACAAGAAACGGGAAAGGGAAAAATATTGAGCAGAGCTTGGGCACGTCCTTTCTGCATGTTGCAAAAAAGAGACTGTTCTTAGATGGTTGCATGTGTGTGTGCTGTGGCTAAGTGTATCAAATGGAATAAAATTGGAAATCAGAAGTCAGTGATTTGCCATGACCCTGAATTAAAAAGAGCAACCATTTCCTCCTTAACAATAGAGCTCCTGCAAATATCTTTCTGTGCTAAGCTACCCAGAAAAGGTTTCTCTCAGGGGTCAAGGTGGTCTGCCATTTTTTCAGTAACCTATAATGATATTGTGGTTATTATGTTGTTGATGCTGCTATTTTTATTATTATTATTTTCTTCAGTATGCTGATACTTTGCCATGTACCAGCTCAGAGGACGTTGGAGTAGCAAATCAGTATATTCAGCAGGAAGTAAAGCCTAGGGTTCATTGCACCCCAGCCCTGCCTGAGGGGAGATGTGTGGACACAAAGTGTGGGAGAGCTGAACCTCCCTGCTTCCCACTGGTAGGCAGACCCCAGGAAATGCAGCCTCTGGTGAGCCTCATGGATTTTGGTGAGATGCCACGAGGTGGCCTAGGGCACGGGTGCCTGCCAGTTCACACCACTGGCGTGCTTGTGCCAAGTGACAGAGGCCCTGCGTGGGAAGTGCTCCCTGGAATTGCAGGTAACTCACCCCAGGATGTGCTCAGCACAGCTGGTGACACCTCCCTAGACCAGTCTGTTACAAACGGGGAAGCAGAGGGTGGCATTGCAGGGAAACTCGCTGCAGTTCAGAATCACAATGTGGAAAACAAGCAATTGTAGGGATTTGCTGCCCTCTGGCAGAAATTTTTTACAGCTCAGATTTTCTGTGAACTGCAAAGCAGTGCTCAGCAATAGTGCCCCAGCACAGCAAGGTCTGCATTTTCCATCTGGTTTTTTTTTTGCCAAAGCTGCTCATCAGCAGTGCTGCAGCCTCCATGGAACCCTCCTGGAAAGCCAGAAGTACATGATAATCCCAAGCATGGGCTGGTGTAAGGAGCAGGGCTGCTGGGCTGGCAGGAGGTCCCTGTCCCTTTTCTCCATCTCTCTGCAGCTATGGGGCAGCCTGATTTTCTAAAGGTGGTCCTTTTGTTGGCTGTCTCCTCAAAAGAGCAAACTCATAATCTTCCAGTTTTCACTGTGCAGCCTTGTGGTGAGAAATTCAGTTTGGCCACCCTAATGCTGACAAACCCTGAGTGGCTTTGCCAAGTTTGAGTTCTAGTATATGCTTTCTGAGAGATAATCAGGCTAATTTTCTTTAACACCATTTTCTGAAAGGCTCAGTAATGCTGCCATGGCACCTGTGGAAATGTGGGTACTGAGTTTGAAAACCTGGTTTTGGCATGTACTGTGAGTTTCATGGGGTGAGATTCTCTGCCAAAATGTTGAGTTCTGCAGCATCTACCCCATTCTGCACTGGTCCTGTGTATGGCCTGCCTGGTCAACAGGAGGAACAGGCACACCTTGTGCGCTGCAAAACTATCTGATGCCTCAGACTGACAGAAAATTATATCTTAAAAGCATCAAAGGCTTATTAAAAATACCAAGGTTGTTTACCTTGGATGATGATGATTTTGATGAAATTAAGTTTCATTATGCTAGGCTTACCCTAAAATAACAGAAAAATGGGGGACTGGGGAGGCCCATAAAAGTACCTCAGGTGCATAGATATTCCTCACTGTTTTTCTGTTTTGATAGAAAGGAAGGATAGCATAGCTACAGTATTCCCAGCAGCATATATGTAACAGCCTGGCTGCCCATATGACACCCATGATCCTCACCTCCAGTAGGTCACAATCCCAGGAGAGGGGCTAGGACTAAGAAAGAAATAAAACAGAGCTCAAATACAAATCCATGATGGTTGATTTTACAGGTGTGTGGGATTTTCCCAGGGTTTTGAATGCAGGGGAGATCTTGAAGCTGGAAAATGATACCACTCTCTCTCACATATAAATATATTGGTTTTGCTGTAGGGACCTTGTAATTAATGATGCTGCCCATAGTAGTGGCACAGACCTTAGCTACAAAGTCCACATTGCACACTGCAGTGCTGTGCAGAGATATCAGGCATGGTCTGGAAGCCACTAGCTGCATGTGATAGTGCAGGCAGGCTAATAAATAGCTCAGCACAAGTGTTCTTGTATCTGCTTTATTGCTATCAAGGGTTTGAACTTGGATCCCTTTATGGTACTGCACAATGACAATGAAATATGTGTGCTTGTTTAAAGCTATTTGGAGTATCTCTGGCTGGCATTGCATAGACAGGCCGGGGATGCTCATGAAATTGTGAAGATAGTGATAAAAGCCAAGGTTTGATTTCAGAGTTACTCTGGTTGTTGTTGAGAAGGAGTGAATGATAAGGAAGCCATGTCTTCATCAGTCTTTCCACTGCAACAGCCACTGCCATTAAGGTACCCTGGGGCCCACTGAAGTGATGGCAACACCCTTCAGAAGAATTGATGAGAAAATAACTGCAGTAGGATGGCTTCTAGACATACAGCAATTTCCTTTGGCTGGGAATTTCCCCCCTTTTTTTGCGTTAGATTGTGCTCATCTTGTTTCTTCAGTGTTAGTATGGTAAGTGCCTTAGAACTGACTGATACCAATTAATATATTTAAATATGGAATAAATACTAATAGCTCTTTTGTTATGTTCTAGAGACAAAACTGGGAGATCTGCCCAATGTCATCTCTTAAGTTGCAAAAGTACTTCCTGGAAATGGAACACCAAATGCATTGGTCACCTTTCAGCCCCTGGCATGGCTGCACATTCCAGTCATCTGGACTTCTCTTGATTTCAAATCAGCCTGACCACCAGTTTGGGAGAGATAGTCTTTCAGGACTCCTGAATGCCTGACAGAACTGTGCTTCCTGAGGTACATTGTACTGAACCTGAAAATGTTCTACATGGTTTGAAATCCCCTAGCTAAAACAAGAGGTCAGGCACATCACAGGAAATCCATATTAATAGTGGCATACCCTAAAACTTCAGTTTTCAAACCCATTCAGAAAAAAAAGGCATGGCATTAACTATTAGATCCCAGCTGAGGTCTTCACTGGGGGAGCTGTCACAGATTGTGCACACTGGAGACCTCAGTGGGCCTGCAGCTGTGTGTGGTGCAAAAGATATCTACAGAGGAAAGTCCAGGAAACGCATAACTGAAATGGAAGGGGATGTTTCAGCAAATGATGTTGAATGTTGCCAACTTCCTTTGAAGAAAGTGCAAAACCTTTTATGAAGGAAACAATTGCTTTAGGAATGGAAAGCAAACCAAAGGGCCTGTGGGAATGCTACTTATACCCTGTCTGTCATAATTACAGTTTCCATTATAAGACTTACACTGGTTCTTGCCCAAAGAGTGAACTTTTGAGGAACAATGAATTTTCCTGTCTCTAAGATAGCTTTGAAGCCCTGTATCTTTCCATTGACATATAGAGACCCCTTGGAAACAGTCAAAAACATTTTGTACTTCTCTCAGTTTAGATTGAATGAATCCATAGGGATTTCCTCCATGGCATCCCAAGACTATGCTTTGCCTGTATTTGTGTATACCTGGCTAGGCTGTCGAGAGGAGCCTGTATTAGTTCTCTCTTTTGGAAGTTTTTGCTGGAACAGTGTAGGCTGCATTTGTCCTTTAACCATTCTTGCAGATGGTGCATCAGGATGGAAAACCTCCTACTTGGGCCAGCTCTGCTGGTTCATGCTAATTATCCACATGCTTGAAAGAGCGCAATGTTCTGAAGAAAAAACAGCCTTGAATATCTTTTTTTTTTCTATTTTATTTTTGCTTTAATTCCTAACTAGGCTGTACTCAAGCAAGGCTGTACTCAATCATTTGAATGGATTGAAAGGAGTTCAGAAATTTGATGTTGTACTTAGGAGGCTGTTAATACATTAATCCTCCCTCATGTATTTTCTTCTGTTCAGGTATGCAATCACTAATCCCCAGACACCTGCCCTTTTTTTAGAAGGGAAACTGAGGCAGATATGTTAGCAACTTGTTCTGTGTGCATAAGAATGGAAAATTGGAACCAACACCTCAAAACCATATAATTTAGTCTCATAATACCTATGTTGGTCCAGGCCCCACAACAGAGGAGTACTGCTCACATCAGTGAACTGTACACATTACAGTATTTTTGAGATAAGTCCATTATCCTTTTCTAATGTGATTCTGGACATCCTCCCAGAACCTGGATGAGGGCAGTAGGATTCCTGTGAAAAAGCAGCATGATTTGTCTGTCACTGCTCTGGTTCTGTTCTCACCTGTAGAGAGTGACTGCACTACCAGCAGACCCCAGTTCCTCTGTTTCAGAGTTTAGCACGTGATTTGTATTTTCTTTTGAAGGCTATGTTTGAATTTTCATCCCAGGTACTGAATCTGAAGTTGGCACCCTGTCTGAGAAGGAGCATTAGCTCCCTCTTCTATTAGATCTCACTACTCCCTTATCACTGCCATTACTCACCCACTACACTTCCCAGCAAGGGGCTTCACTTCTCTTGGTCTTGAAGACATTAAAGGAGATGGAGACGCCTGCCTTGGAGGTTTTACCCTTCCTTAGCTTTGCAAGGAGAGGATAGACAGACATCAATAACTGCTGCACCCTCTTTGCCATTTTATGTCCAGTTCCTGCCTCTTTTTTCCTTCAGGCAACATTCACATTCTTGATGTACTGCGGCCCTCAAACTTCTCTAAATCAGTGATGTTGTCTAGGCACTCACTTGCTTATCAATGGTCTTTCAAATTCTGTGCTGATGGCATAGTAATTTACTTGTTGCTGATCCTTTAGTCATGGTTCAAATTAAGGAAAAAATCCAAGCATTAAATACCTTCTCCTTACAGCCTGTTCTATGAGCAGGACAGTGAAAGACATATCCTAGCAACAAAATGAGAAAGAATGAAAACTTGAAAGAATATTGTAGCTCAAATTCTCAAAATTTGCCAAGTGTTGCATTTTCTCTTTTATTTAAGGTAGCTCAATGCTGATATTTCCCTCCTATAGTGTGGGCCTATTACAGTTGCTTTTCCTAGGTTTTTATAAGAATCTGAGTGAGCTCCTAGAGAAAGAAGCAAGAAAAATGCATGCCTTTGAAATCACAGCTTTCAAATTGGAGAGGGACTGGAAAACTACTGGCAGTGAAATGGCTCTCTCCTTCCCCTTATCAACAAAAAGATAACTGAGGAAATGTTTTGGGAAATTCTTGTACAAAAAATCTCACATTAATGAAAGGATTTAAGTTGCTTCTAGTAATTGATAAGTTGTCAAATAACAGTGAATAAATTTCTGCATCAAAGTGGATTAAAATGCCTTTTTTCCCTCCCAATTTATTCACTTCTTTATTACCAACATCTCAGGTATTACCTTAGTTTCCAGCTTCAGTTTAATACTCATTGTAGTCTAGACAGCAAACCTTTAGCCAGAATGAAATATAGCTCATAGGGACCAGAATGAAGCCTTAGCCTGGGAGACAACCTCATAACATACTCCTGGATTACTTTAGAAAGGCTGTGAGATGCTGAATTAACTTGACAATGATATCTTTACTCTTTTCACTGCAGCAAGATCTTTTTAACGCTGTTGGAGGGAATACCCTGGAAGCTACAGGTGTTTATTTGGTGAGATATGAATTTAACTTCTTTAGAGGTAAACCTTAGCCTGACTTAAATGCATTGTGTAAGATGCTCATTTTACCCTGTTAATAGAGAGTATCTGACTGCACCAGTCCTGAGTACTTGGCACCAGCAAAGCTGAGTGCTTAACCAGCCTTTGTTGACCTCCAGTCAGGACAACATAGAATGTGGCCAGCTCTTCCTGGCCTAACAAGCCTCTTGTGAGGCTTATAGGCAACCAGTAGTAAGAAGCTAATGGCTAATACCAGGTATTTTGGAAGACTGTTCCTCAGTAGTTATCATCCTCATCAAATCCCCTTCCAGCTGGATAAAACACTAGGACATTATCTAGAGCATGATTAGCACACCAGACAAGGTCTAGTGGTGGTGCTCAGCAATTTATCAGGTTATGAGAACTGTCCTTGTCTGTGGGCAAGAAAAATAAAGCAGGCTGTTAAGATCAGATGGAGAGGTTTTGTACTACATATCAGACCTAGCCACATAAAATCAAAGATTGATTTTTGAGACTCTGCCATGTCCTGGAGTTTTCAGAAAGCCATATATCAAACTTTGTCATAAAAGAGCATTTTTCCTTAAAGTTATGTGAAATGGGTGTTCTGGGCTGTTTTTCTCCTGGCAGATAGTATAGAAAACCCAGCCAGCATGAGAATGAATGGCTGAAAATAAGTGTTCAGTTGCCCTCAGCAAATTCAATTACTTCAGCCAATTTTTTAAACAGTTGGATGTGGTCTCTGTCAGAATCAATATGAATAGGAGGGTGAATTTCCTTCCATCCCAGTCAAGTGACAAAGGCAAGCTTCTGGATCTTCTCCATCAGCTCCAGACATCCACAGTTTTGCCACACAACCACGATGACATCACCTGCTTTTCTAGTATATATCATGGCTTCTTGAAAGATCTACACATTGGTGTTTCCTGGAGAATGCAAGTTGCTGAAGTAATTTGCTCCTCAATAGGATTATATTTTCTGTATAAACATTCAGAATAATCCTTTAAATTAGTGAAATTTGTGTTATCTAGATGAATTAATTAATGCAGGTGCCTTACATATTGCATATATTTTAGAATGCAAAAGGAAAAAAATAAAGTAGGTAGTCTCATATTAGCTAAAATTTCTACCATTTACAGAGCAACTGCAGAGAAGTGCAAAAATTCATTGATTCTGAATTTGAGCCCTGCATTATCAATGTCACAGCTGAGGTATGAAGGAGGCATCCTTGTCAGGACAATATATCATGCATGCAAAGAAACTGGAGAGCCTCAACATATCTACACCTAAATTTTAAGACCTTCCTTTAAGACCTTCCTTCTTCTTGGAGAACCAAGGATTTCTTGCGAGAGGAGAAACATCACATGAATATCTGGAAATAGGGGCAGAGATGTTGTCTGCCACTGTGGTCAGGGCTATGAAGGAACTGACTGTGATGAAGTTAAAATTGTCGAGGACCATCCAGGGAGCTCTGCAGATTTTGTCTTCTTCAGATTTGCAGTTATCTTCTCTAAGTACTGCTTAGTTTCACAGGCTCTGCAGCTGGGGGCTGAACATGTCATTGTCCCAGACAAAATCCAAACCCTGCAGCTGTGCCCTGAGATTTAATGCCCATAAAGCAAAGAGAGAGTGGAACCCATTGGAGGCTGAGTCAAAAATGCGCAGATCTCAAGAACATGTCTGACCCTTGATCCTATTTTCTGAGATGAGGATGTTTAGCAGTCTAGAAGCCTGGTTTCTGCTCAGTTGACAGGAACCACCAGGACAGCAGAAAACTGCTGCTTCTGAATAAAACAGCATAAGGTCTCTTTTCTCCTTTGTAAAGAAAGGAAGAGTCTACCCATATCATACTGGAGGTCATACTGGATAGAATATCCTCCCAGAAAATGAACGATGAAGGGACATTCCTAGTTTCTTTTCCATTTGAGTGAATTCAAGTTCATGTTTTCCTCTTTCATGGTCAATGTCATAAAGGAGTTCATGCTTTGACCCCTCCACAAGATAAAGAGGAATTAAACAGTCAGGAGCTGAGAAGAAAAAGTATTAGTATATTAGTATATATACTGAGAGAAGAATGCATATATTCTAGTCCAAAACAAATTGTCTCACTGTGTTTTTTTAAAGCCATGACTATTTAAAATAAAATTAATAAGTAGTACCAGAGGCAGTAGTATTATATATGACTTTTTATTAGAATGTGTGTAACTGGATAAAAAATACACAAATAGGAAAAACAGCAATCAGTGAGACTTGTGCTGAGTTCCCTGCTTTTTCTTCTGTTTGATCCAGGCGAACATTTGCAACAGAAAATCCAACTCCCATCTGCTCCTATTATTTCCTTTTATTTCAGAACCTTAAAGATCCCATCAGGTTTTGACCTTTGTGAATTTGCACCTCTTAGCTGCTTTTCCTTCTTTAAACATTGGTTATTATCCTCATATACCCTCAGTGAGTTAGTGCTGTAATAACTACATTAGAAAAGCAATTTTGCATTGAACGAACATTATGTTAATAGAGCTTTTGAAGGCAAGTGAGAAGAAACTCCATTTTTTTAAACAGGATTCCATTGTTTAAAGAAATATTTTAGATTCCATTTAGACTGTGACATAACCACAGCCAATCAATAAGAAATTAATCAACTTTACAATGATCATTCATTAAAATAAAAAAATTAAAACTTAATTCAGGCTACTTATTTTTAAAAAATAAATAAAGGATATCTGCCAAAATTTCTCTGAAGTATATCTTTATAGTGAAGAAAACTAGAGACTTTTATTTTTTTTTAATTTTTTATGGAATGGCTTTCTCAGAGAAATGCAGTTTTAAAAAAATCTGAGTATAATTGTGGTGGATTTTTCAAAGGAAGGGTGTAAAAATGATTCATTTGACATTTTGCTTGGGCTGTAGGAATGAAGAACATGTTAGTAGGTAACAAAATATTTCAATGTTTTCTGAGTGGCATTGAATTAGATGTTACATTGACTCTTCTTGCTGTCTTCATTAAGGTCACATCTTACAGAAAGATAGTCACACTCACAGTAACTGAACAATAGGGTCGTGACATGGTATTTTATAAAATCTTCTGTGAATATGTTAAATTTGCAATTGTCTCTAATACATTAGTGCATCTTGTATAAATGTCTATCCAGCAATGCAGGCCCAGATTTCCCCCACTGAATATATCCACTGAAGCAGTTCAACTAAACTAGAAGTGCAACTTTTAGGTACCAGTGGGCTTTAGCTGGTGTGTATCTGAACAGTCTTGGCAGGCCCGGTGATTTTGTGAGGGTCAGGTAGCTGGGATCTGTAGTGTGAGAGGATGAGCAGGATGGCACAGGAAAGAGATGCTTCCCAAACCCCACAGACATGGTCTGTTCTCATGGGGAAAGCCGACCCAGCTGTCCTTCTGACTCCTCTGCTAGCATCCCTCTCCTTTTGAGGCCTGACACAGGCTATGGGAGATATGTTTGCATGCATTTGTACCCGATAAACTTCTAAGATCAAATCCTCTCACTTCTCCTGTGAACATCTCTGATTTCTAATTTTACAAGTTTTTGGACTTCTGCTTTCCTCTCTTTGTGTTTCCTGTTGGCTACATTTTGTTATCTTTAACCAATGTTCTGTCATTTGCACATTTCTTTCCTGGCATCTAACCATCATAGAGCATCCTGTGAAGAATCAGATCCATTAAACTTCGTATCATGAGTTTCTCTCGGTGCCTGTGTCCTTAAGATTTAGACATACAAAACATTACCACTACAGTGACTAAATTATTTTATAGTAGGAGGTAGATACCTAAGCAGGCCTGAAAATCTGCACCTGCAGCTCTCAGCAGCTGCATGGTTAAAACTGTTGCAATGTAGGATGTGGAACATAATGCAATGCATTGTAATAAAATTGATAGTGGAAAAAAATTATTCTAGATGTACACTTTTTTCCTGCAGTGGATTGAAGTTCAATTTGTGTTATATATATAATACCTACTGAGTGGTAGTGATAAAATTAAGCAATCTCTCTCCATCCATGAGAATGGATGCTCTTAAATATAGTAAACATACTTTTTCCTATTATAGTATAAACTGTGATTCTTTCTTTCATGTTTGTGAGACTTAGAAATTCTTAGCAATATCAAGTGGAAATAATTAAATTAAAATACTAGAGGGCAGATGATAAGCACAGGGCCCTCTTAGTGCTTTTGATGCTCTGACCCAAAGCTATAGGAAGTCAATAGTAAGCTCCCTTGGTTTCAGTAGGCCCAGAATCAAGATGGGGTGCCTCCCAAAAAAAATTAACAAACAGATACAAATATGCTAATATCTCACTAATAATTGAAACCATGTACAGTTTTCAGCACAATGAATCTTTTAGCAGAGGCAACCAAGTTTATTGAAATGGTTTTGTAGATGGGAATGAGAAGGAAAACTGCTCTGACATAATTACCTGCTGATCACCCTCCCAGGCTTTCCTGTGAGTCATTCTGAAATGAGAAATCTGATACTAATTCTGAATTTCAGGTTATTTGGAACATTCATTTTTAGTAATTCTCTGGCACAGTGACATTTCCCACCAGCTTTTGGTAACAAAGATATCTTGTTTCTCTTCTGTTTCTTCTCATCCTGGAAAAGGACAGATGTTTGATGCTGGCGCCTGGTTGCTGTTACACCATGAAGTGTCTGTAAAATTCATGGCCTTGTTTCTTCATGTAGATCCAATCAAGCTAACCACATCTGTATGTTCAGCCAGTTAGGAGGTACAGATCCATGTGACAGCAAGGTTCAGTGTTACAAATTAAATCAGCAATTCTGATCCAGGGTAGGCAATCTTCATCCCAACCATTCTGCCTTATTCAGTATTAAATTATTTTTCTCTCATTAGCCTCTAGGCAGCTGAAGGGTAATGCTGCACCTTCTAGCCCATTTGTGCTGCTTGATATTACAGTCAGGATTTTTCTTTATCACTCAACCAGTTCCAGATGTCTGGATGTTGATCTTAATCCCAGGCTGGGGCTTTGCTGCAAATCAGTTTGACAGCCAAGAGCAATGTAGATTTGCCTTGGCATAATTCAGGTGCTTAACTCCCTGAAATGATGCTTAAACTCAGCAATAACCCTAATAAATACAGCACTTTAAACTCTGTACAGTTAGCATCTCACATTCATTTTTAATTATGTTCTACATTGAAATTGATGGGAATAGGTCTCCTAAATACACCTAATGAATCAGATTAATAGTTGGGAATTTGTTTCTATTATTCCCATTTTATGTAGATGGGATTAAAAAGTAACTACCAATCTGAGTCCTCATACCCTAAACCAGGACAGATTATTTTATGCTTGTATTGAATAATTTAATCACGAATGTCATTGTACTGAGAATAGTAGAACAAATTATATACCTCTTGTATCTTTTTACAGATACTTCCACCTTGTGCTCCACTGGTGTAGAGGACTGAGGAATGCCACATGCTGAAAATTACAGAATTATATCTAAATCTTAATATATCTTGAACTCTAACCTGCTGAATTGGTACCTGGAATTTTCTACTAGGCTCCAAATTTAATGCAGGATTTTCTAACTTAGCCAATGAGGCTGCTTAGTCAGATCAGTTTTCACAGTC
Source organism: Chloebia gouldiae (assembly GCA_003676055.1). NCBI lineage: Eukaryota > Metazoa > Chordata > Aves > Passeriformes > Passeridae > Chloebia > Chloebia gouldiae. Next base: position 6,113,678 of record QUSF01000009.1, on the reverse strand, counting down.
GCTCTGCAAAACTACAAACTCCTTACAGAAAAATGAAGTCTCAACTAGATGTGACTTTCTCAGTATTTAGAAGTGTGGAAAATGTTCTCTTTTTTTAACCCTCTCTGGATGTGGCTGGTGAAGGCTTGAGCATTTATTCTTTGTAGTTTTGTTTAGAGCTGAAACAGCTCTGCAGTTTCTTGCTGCACATGGAATTTGCAAAATTAAGCCCAGCCTTTTTCCAGATTTTCAGGCACAGGTCACTGAAATGGCCTCACTACTGATGGCAAAGGCTTTCCTAGCTTTTCACTGTATCTGTCAGAGCCATCTATGTTAAACAAAAGGGGCAATGGGATGTTTCTCCCAGAGAGTGGGAGGAAGGATGGCAGCTGAGCATTTAGGGAAAAAGTCCTTAGTTTAAAAGACTGCATTTATGAAATAAAGAATACTACGTGCCTCTGCTATGAAGAAAATAACTTTTTATTAGAAAACAGCATAGATTTTAATATCATTCACTTAAGGCAACATAAGCACAAAAGGTTTACAAGCAACTCCTGAGAGGGATGAAGGGGGTGTTCCTATAGGTGGTAAAATCCTTTTCTCCACTTCCTGAGTATAGTGTTTTTACTTTAATAATACACATTTTCTTATATTTTTTTTTTATATTCTGCATTGTGATTTATTGTATAGTAAATATAAAGTATCTGATTATATTAAACTCAGAAATGGTTTTGGTTATATTTTAAATAAATAGAGGATTAAAGAAAATACGTAATTTACAGTCTGGTCTTACTTTTATCTAAATTATTATTAGAGTTTCTGGCCTGTAAAATGAAATATCATCATTCAATAGCACATATATCATTGTCTTATCTTGATATGATATAGACTTCATTAGCAGTGACATGCTCGCCCAACAATGTGAAGCAGACAGAGAAAACAGTATGGCCTAACTTATGTCCAGAAATAAGATGCATACACTGAAGAGCAGCAGCCCCAAAACAGTTCTGCTCTGTCAGGCAGCTGAAGGAAATACAGGAAGAAGTGCCCTCAGCATTACCAAGTTTACAAAAGTTTTCAAATACATATGGATGTTAGACCTGCAATTAAACTTCCCAGAAGACATGAACCAAGTTCAGTCTGTTTATCTCCGAAGATAAAGTCTGTCTGTTGCAAGAGAAAAGGCAGATTCTGGAGCTTTTCCCATCTTTGCCACTGTAATACTCCCAGGGCTGTTCAGCTCCCGGGCCTTTGGTTTCATTAGAACATTTGTCTGGAACAGCATGAGCTGAATGTTTTGAGAAGCAGAACTAAAAAGAGAAAGGAAGCAAAAGGCAACAACTGTGTTGTGCACACAGGCAATATCCACACCTGTTGGGGAATTGGGCTTTACAAGGGATGCAGTCCACCCCCACCAAGAGCTAGCAAAATCCTTCCAGTCACTTTGACAGTGTCAAACTTCCCTCCAAGAGACAGAACTGTTAAGACTTGTTTTTTATTCATTATGATAACAAACACACATTTGTAAAAATGTAAAATTTTATTCCATATTTTGACTTTTATTCCTAAAACTTACATTTATCAGATCCATGCTTTCTTTGGTTCTGCTTTTTTTTAAATACCTGAATTTTCACTTTAGATCTTGTATTGATTATGTCTGGCCCATAAGGAATGCTTAATATCAAACAGCATTACAGAAAATATGTTATCTTTCTGAATTTTAGCCAGCTGTTGGATGGATAACATTGGCAGTTTAAAGCTCCTGCTGAATTTTTTGCCATTTAGGAAATGAATCAGATACTTCAGTGGGATCTCTCTGATTTATACCAGTTGTGAGCCTGACCCTGAATCTTACAGAACTGGCTAATTGCTAATCAATTAGATAACCTTTCATTTGGCATGTGAAAAATAGTGTTGAACTATTTGCCAGTTCAGTCCTTGGCTTTTCTGGTGGAATTTCGGCAAAGAAAATTGTCTCAATCTTTTTAGTGGCTGCCCAGGCAGCAATGACAGGTTCTCCTCAAAGTAGCTGCTATGGCCTCTTGTGCTTTTAGGGCAGTAGAGGAAGGAGCCAGGAAATAGCTGAAAGGGTGAGAAAGGGGAATAAAGCCATATGGGACTTGTGTGCTGGGGTTATTTAGCAGATAGGTAAGAAAAGGCGAAGGGTTGCCTAGCAAAGTGGATCCAAAGGAAGAGCCCGGGTGACTGTGTCAAACTGAGATCACACACAAATCATCCTGGGAGCTGCTGTGAGTCCAAAGAGGATCTACTTAGCATAACTGTACCTAAAATTAGCACCAGCTCTCTGATGCTAGCCAGATTGCTAAACAGCACAAGGAGAAGGGCAGTGCCAGTAAAAGATGATCCATTTAGGATGTCAGGGAGTTAGTGTGACCCAAGTATATAACAAATAGGAAAAGTCAAATACCCAACCTGAACAAGTGTTCAGCACAAGTCTGGCTAATATCTGCTCCCACTGAGGCTCTGTAGAACCACCCAAGTTCTGACTCCTTCTGGAGGTGCTGACTACCATCTTCTAGGTAACAGCTTCAATACATGTATAGCTATTGCCATCATTTACAGCTATAGCACTGGTCCAGGGGCTGGGCCTGATCTCAGCAGCAAGCTGTAAAATTTAGCTTCCTTCTTGGTTCTGCTGTCTATATGCCTAGTATTTTATCTTGCCAACTTCATACATTAATCTAAGCTTGCAAGGTATCTTGTGTAAAGCAGAATATTCAAAGCCAAACAGAAGACCTCAAACAGTCTTAGCTTGGTTTTCTTTTTCTCAGTGTCTGCATGTCTGAGGCTGCTGATCCAGCTGCCTTCATCTGACACCCCTGATTTTGCAGCCCAGTAATACGGTTTATTTCATCTGTTCTTACTATTAATTTTTTAGTCATATGGAGGATGGATGGAAAAGATTGTATGGAAGATATCACACTGGCATCCCCCCATCTTGGATTCAGACCTCTCATCAGCTTGTCTTACACAGCAGGTCTGCTGCTCTTGGCTGAGTCTGGAGCAGCAGGCACACAAATGGCCCAGGTGGAATTATCTAGTTTTAAACTGATTTCTGCATCAGCAGGAATTGGAAGCTATTTTATAAATCCAAAAAGAGCTTTAAATCTCTCTCATATCCGCTTCCACACCAAACTCACATCCTATTTCCCTGAAGTTAAAGCTTTACTCAGAGAAATCTGCTTCAGGTGAATCAATTTCCTAGAACATATTCATTAGTTACTGCTGGCATAGCATAGTGAAGGTGGAGTTTTACACAAATAAGTAATAATGCTACTAATATGTGCAATTATTAAGGCGATTACAATACCAGCTGGCATTGCAAAGAAAAAAAAAAAAGGTGTCATTAAACATATATTAGGGCTTTATAATGAACAATCAGCATGACTGGTCCTGTGCAATCCTGGCAAAGAGAGTTGGAGAAGAACAATTTCACTTGGCAGCTTTGTAGTGCCAGGACTGTACTGGGTGGTGGGAAGTGGATGCAGAGCAGTGAGGGCAGTGGAGTCTCTCTGTGGAGCCAGGCCTGGGTGCAGCACTGCAGGCAGGGTGTGCTGGCAGCACTGCCTGCCCCACCGCCCCTCCTGCCAGGGAGCTCCAGCAGGGAAAGGCACGGCCGTGCCACACACCTGAACTCTGTCCAGGTGAGTGCCTGGGCAGGGCAAAGCCTGCAGCAATGGGGAAGGGAGATGTGACCTCTGGGGGATGTGACCTGCTGCTCTGCAGGATCACTGGAAGGTGAGTTGCCGGGCTATTTGCTGGTTGCCATCAGTAAGCTCCTTGCCTGGTATATTGGTAACCAGCTTTGCTAACTCCTACACACTTACTATTGCTTTTCAATACCTGGAGGATTTCCTCCAGTGCTGTCTGGCAAAATATAGAGTACCGAAGAAATAATAATTTTCATTTATGAAGGAACACATTTGGCTGGGATTAGCTTGTAGATGGATTTCTTCAAGCATGCCCATTTTTTTTCTGACTGAAAAGTTAGTCTGGCATTTCTTTTCATGTTCATGGCTACAGAGGAGATCAGATAAGTGACATCTGAGCATTGAATATAATATTTTCAAAAAGGCACATCTATTCTGATCATGCTGCAGATCCAGTGTATCTCAGACACAGTAGATTTTCTCTGCAGATCAGCTCTAAAATTTCTGCCCCAGATGCCAACACTTCCCAAAGGTGCTGGACCACTGATCAAGGCATACTGTTTGACCCATGTGGTATGAAGAAATGACTGAAAACTCATAAAGCCAAACATCAAAAAGAGCTTAATGCCTACTGTTTGTAATGGTAACTTTTAAGTCACTCACATAATGTTCCCAGTAAATACCTGCTCATTTATAGCATGTCCAGCCTGTGAATCTTGAAATACTTTACAAAGCCCTAAACAACCATTTTACAGATAGTCAAACTGTAGTACAAAGAGACAGTTTTGCTGATGGCTGAGCCATGAAGAGGTGAGAGCCCTCAGAACCCAGATGAACAGGCTATCCCCAAGTCCAAAGGATGAACAGGGTCTTGCCTAACTGCAACCATACATTCTGCAAAAGCAGACACCACCAAGTAGAGCACAAGGAGGGTCCAAAGCACAAATGATCTGTTCTTCACCTCACATGTCTGCTATGTTTCCCCTGGGGTCTTCCCTACTTGTTTCAGTACCTGTGCACTGGCAGAAGTCTTGTAAGAGCAGTTATGGCACTGTTGCACTCCTGATCCCATTTGTTCTCAGCAAAAGCAGCAAATGGGAGGAGTGGTAATAGAATGATATATGGTCCCTCTCTACTGTGTACTTTCATTTATTCATTCAAAATAAAGAAATCACAGACTTGCATAAAAAGGACTAAAACCATGAATTGCAATTAGCAGAGGTTTCCAGAGTTTGCCAAGTGAGGCTATAAGCAGTTTATCTGTCTTAACTGTTTTACTAGACTACATCATATCCTTTCTTGAACGCTTTCTAGATGTTAAAAGTAGGTTTGATACACCCTTCCTCCCTATACTCTTACAATGACTTAAAGCAACTCAAGCAAAGGCAAAGGGAGAAGGGCAGTGACAGTGGGAGTATGGGAGTATGGCAGTGCCATACTTTTGAATAAAAATGCCACACAAGGGTTTTAAAATAGTCAGTCCCACTCCAAACTCACACCTAGTTTAGCTAGCTCACAGCACCATTCCCAGCTCTCCCATCAGCCTGCTCTCAGCTTCAGCTGCTGAATAAAAGAGTCCTAAATTACCAACTCCTGAGATTGCTGATGTAAACCTCAAAAAAATGCCCTCAGGCTCAAGATCTAGAAAGCAGGGAGGAACTCAAGTCAACCGAAAAGTGTCTCTAAAATGTCTGTGATCACCTCTGGTAGCTGTGGCACTGTCACAGGCTGTTCCTGGAGCAGCAGGGCTCTCTGCTGCCCAGGCTGCAGGGTGGGAACAAAGGCTCCCCAGGCACACACCTGTGGGAGCACGGCACTGCAGGAGACAGGAACCTCCCGTGTGCTGCCTGCTTGGTGTCTCTAGGTCACAGCGTTAATGCCTGACCTATAGACATAGAAGCACTGTGAGAACTGTCTTCTCTACTTGTTTAAAACATTTTTTAATGTTCTGTCATTTTTAGGAATAGGTTCTTTACCCACAAATTTATTGTGCTTTCTGAGGCATTCAATCTTTCTGACCAGATCAATCAAATTCTTTCAATCACTTCAAGGAAAGTGTTAGTGGAGGAAGATGTAAAATGTATTTTTTTGGAATTTTTTCTCCTTTTAAATAAAATTTGCTGTTTCCTCAAGAGGCTTGCTGAACAAAAATTGCTCATTAAAATATTAATTAGAAACAGACAGAAAAGTATTATGAATAGAATCTCACATCTACTGAAATCTAGCTAGAGGTATGTGATTACCTAGTTTCTCAAATAGACTTTGTAGCACTGATCAACTCATTGTTTGGAAAAACATGATAATTTTTTAAATCTTCTGATTTCTCAGTGGAAGATTTGATGGTGCAGAAATGAACAAATATGACTTATCCATATTATCTCAAATTTCCTGGGAATGGACCACTTCCAAAGTAAGGTGAATTCATCTGCTGATTGAAATATAAGAGTTACATTGTCTTTTCTTATTCTAACCTTCTTTACAGAGTATTTTTACTCAGTAAAGTATCGAGTATATTTACAGTGCAGTCTAAATCTTCTTTCAGGGTGAGTTGAAAAAACCACAGATATTTTGTTACTCAGTTTGCCTTGGTAACTCTGTGTCCCATGCTGGCTTCCAAGGCTCTGCTTTCTGAACAGTTCTGCGTCTCTTGGAGTACCATGGTGCTCCAGACAGGAGCCCACACAGCTGGTGAAGCAGCACAGCAACAGGGTCAGCAAACCAAACTCCTCTGTGTGATTAGCTGGGCCACACAGGGAGGGGGAATCAGAAACACAGCCTGTGTACCCTGGCAGAGGTGGGCACCCCCTTGCTTTGCTCCCCCTCACGAGGAGCAGAATTTGTACCGTTCCTTGGCAGCTCTGCCCTTCAGGCTTCCTGGCTCTCTCATATGGACAGAGGTTTTGTAAATGTGATGGGGCTGCCCAAGCAGCCCCACAGCCACTGCTGTGCAGCACTGCTTGTCAGTGGGCTCTGTGCAGCTCCACTAAGGAGCACGAGGTCAAGAGGAGTCAGACAGAAGCACAAACACGCTCACTTCAAGCCTCCACCTGTCTATCACACTTCTGACTTGTGCTGTTTCAGGAGCTTGCAGATTTTCCAATGGCTGGTTTTCATTCTCTTCATATCTATGATCAGGGACTTCAGTTTTTACAAAGCACCACATGCTTCCGTCTGCATTCCAAGGGCCCTCACCCCTCCTGATCTCAAATGCTGGGAGGAGGTTGGGATTGCTTTGTTTACTGTGCCAAAGAGTACATGCTGTAACAAGTGAATGTGGGCATAAGTGGTGTGCCACAAACTTCACTCCGTGCCACTTAGGGAAGGACTGGAAGAACTGAATGTCTGCCAGCCAGTATAAAGGTAAGGTAGCCTGGGAACAGACAGTTCTGATACCTCTCTCCTGCAAAGCCTTGTAAGCAGCAGACCTCATCAGAACCAGGTAAAAAACCTCTGTATGAATTTACTTATTTTGGTTTAAGCCTGCTACTGTCTGAAGTGGGTCATTCCTAAGTGAAGGGTGGGATTCAGGTTTATATCACCTGACCTTCACCTGCTGTCCTAGATGGACATGAAACTCCTGTGCACCCTGTGTCATACCTGCCAGCCCTATGGAGATACCTAGGACAGAACACAGTACTTATAATATATTGTATATAGACAAGTAGATCACCACCAAGTGTTTTTAAAACTGATTGCTCTGGGGTTTTGTAGCTTTAGTCTCCATAAATACGTGCTTATAAAAGAAATGTGTGTACTAATATATGGGACCATTCACAAAGATGGTTTGTTTCACTGTGCTTGCTAATAAATGCAGAATGGTAGCAACCACAATGAACCAAGATTCTTACACCTAGCCTGTAGATGTTACCAAAGCCCTAAAATCTTCTGCTTAGGTACTTCCTAGCACTCTAGACTGTTACATTCCTTCAACACAGCCAGTTTTCCTAGCAATGTCTCATCAGCACTTGACCCTCTTGCCATCTGGCTACCTCGAGGTCTATTTGACATTTATGATTTGGTGCCATTCTCTGGAATTCTCATCTATGTGACCAGCAGAGAGTGATTTGCTAAGTGTCCTTAGAATATATCTTCTGAATATCTGAGGGAGAACCAGATGATGCTGATAAACCCCAACTCTATCTCATTTTATTCAACAGCCTAGTACTGTAGATTCAGGATTGGAAACAAATAAAGGGTCTAATAAAGTTGGGAAGGTATTTGGTCTGAATTCAGGACCCTGACTGGAATAATATGCTGAATAGGTAGGAATGACTTGAGGTTTTTTATACCTTTGGTTTCCTGGAGGCAGACAGACTGTTATATGGTAGAATTTTTACTGAATGTTGCTTCCCTGAGCTGCAGCCTGACCCCCTGAAGCCTGGTTGAGGGGGATAAGGGTGCTTTCTGTGACATGTAAATTTGTTCAGCTGACAGCATGGGTCTAAGGCATCCACACAGAGACAGGGCTGGAGACTGGCATGTCTGCAACATCTCTGGGGCAGGGAACAATAGCCCCAGGCTGGATTGAACTGGGGCTCCTGGGACATGGGCTGGAGGGAGGGACAGAGAGGCCATCAATGCCCTCGGGGCCACATCAGGGAACTGTTTGATCCTCTTTTGTCAGTCACCAAGAGCACATTGAAGATGTGACCTGCAGGCTTGAGAGGAACTACGTCTATAAGAAGCTTTGGACACTGCAACATAGGTACCTCTCCTAACACCTAGAGGCAGCAGGAAGAAGTCTCAAGTTCCCTAAACCATCAGCAGGTACCCTATCTGGGTGTTTCCCCTGAGAAAGGTAGGGGAAAAGAGTTTTCTGAAGCCTACAAGTAAAACATTTAAAACCCTCCCTGTCAGGTGAGAGCTCTGCAGGCTACGGGCAAAGACAAGTCCTGTCAGCACTGCCTGCCTTCTGTCCTTAACATACTTTGTGACCATATGAAGTCTGATTGTTTCTCACCTTCAAAAAGCTTCTTAATTCATCATTTTCATGGGATCTGATGTGGAAATACCCAGCACTAATTACTCCTAATATAGTTTTTTTTTTCTTGACTGCAATTTACATATTTTTAAAGCATTATCTGTCTCACTTAACCTTAGAAATGAATAGAGACAGATCAGTAATGCAGAGAACTAGAAATACAAGGAAAACTAAGACAGACACAAGGGAACCTCTTTTATAAGCTAAGAGTAACAAAAGAATAGCTCTACCACACAGATTCTCTGATGGCAAGTTTGAAAACCCCTCCAAATCACCTAACATCTTAAGAGCACAGTCCCCTCATTTTGAGCACAAAGCTTCTAATATCCTAATGAGCCAAAAAAAAAAATCAAGAGCTTTACACACAGAATAGCAAATTACTTAAAATATGCCTTGCTTCCTTTGGAAAAAAAATAGCTGAACTCTGTGAGTAGTATCTACTAAAATCTGTTTTTTGAGGATACTGAGCACCATTTCATTAATATATTCCACAATCTGTCAAATTTATTTGCATGTACACAGACAGACCTGTTATAAACATTACAGCATTGGTTGCTGCTCTTCACAGTGTTAGTGTTGACAACAAGACTGTGTCTTTGATTTTCAGTGTGTACATTAATTCCTACCAGTTTGGCACTGTGAAAAGTAAAATAATGCTTAACAGGCAGAACCCTGGGCTACAATATCAAAAATAACTGAGAATTGACGCATACTCAAGATATCTTCCTACTAGTTTTATGGCAATAGTAATGGTAGTGAGATTCCAAAAATCACCTTCTCTTAGACAGACCCACTTAGTGAAAAAAAATGATGCTGGCAGGTGGACAAACTCCATCAGTACAAAATGGTAGAGCTTGTTAATCTCTGTTAGCTCATTGTGTTTGCACATGGTAATGGCAATAAAGAAAGACCTGTCACTTGGAATTATTTCTATCAAGGTAAATAATTAGCTTTTAGGCAGATGAGCAGTATACTAAAGAGAATAATTTTTTGGACTGTTATTCCACCATCCATTTTTTTATGGAAGAGAACACCCTACAGCCTAGACAGAGCTTGCTGTATCCCTGTTTATCTCCACATTGAGAGGTCAAACATTATGATAAATTTATTTTTACCATTAGTTCACCGACTAAGGAGCATAAAACAGCCTGTAAGACAAATCAACACAGGAAGAGTTTAGAAGTGAGCATGCAAAAGGTTTCTTTTTATTGAAGTTTCACCTGTCAAAACATACCTCTTCCTTTTCCTTCTCCTAAAGAGCAGCAAAAAGCCAAAACTGTAACAGGTAGGACAGAAATGAGGGCAATGGCTTAGGAACCTTGTTACTTTTTCCCTGGACTAATGTCCTACAGGGAAGGGCTGCAGCCACAGCAGGACCCAGCTCAGGGCACCCACGAGCTGCACAGGAGCAGCCCAGGGGAGGAGATGATCCTGCTCCTCCTGCAGGGAGGTCTCGGTGCCCTGGGCCAGGTTTGACCTTCAGACCCAGGGCAATGCCAGGGCTTTTGAAAGAAACCTGCAGGCAAAAGGCAAATCTCGGAGGAAAAAAAGACAAAGAAACAACAGCTTGGAATAACTGTCAGAGATCTTTATTTTCAATTGCATTTTCCAGCACTTATGTCCTCTTATATTTCCAAGGGATACAGATAATGCAATCCAGATGCTTCTCTGGCTATCACTTTAAAAACCTTTTTTTTTTTCAGTCGGGAAATGACAAAATCCTTTTATAGCTGATTTGTTTCAATAAATGGTTTTGCCTTCAGATTTTTAACTTCTAACTAAATATAAAGTGAAAATGAAAAGTAATTTCAAACATTTCTTCTGAGAACATTTTGACATTGTTGCAACTTCCTCTCCCCTTTTCAGTGAGGTTTTGTGTTAGAGAAAAAAGAAACTATTTCATTTATATCAGAAATAAGTTTAATGAAAAAGCTCCCTATTTTAATGTGAAACAGCTTTTCTAGCAGCTTTACCTCCCGTGCTTTAAATATAAAGTCAAAATACTGTTTGAAACATTTGCTTCTGCACCCCTGCAGAAAGTGTTTAACATTTTAAAGCCTGAGATATTTAGAATGTAAATAAACAGGTGATAGGGATATATTTTTTCTAACATTACACTGCAGGCTCTATGATCTGTGTTCAAGAATGTACTTTACCAACCAACTCCAACTGATTCAAATAGAATTCACGCTTTGAAAAGCTTTAAATACTTAACTGGCTCTGTGGGCCTAAACCTTGCTCCCTCTGGTCTAATGTATAGTGATAATGGTAATTCATGGATTACAGCACTGAAAGTAGGAACAAGAAATACCACTCAAATTTGAGTAAAAACTGAGGCTAGATAAGAAGGTTCAGTAACAGTCACCTGCACCTTTCAGCAATCCTTTCCCAAAGCAAACTAAGTCTGAACTCCCAGGGAAAAAAGTGGACAGTTTTCTTCCATCCTGCCACAGTCTATGCTTCTTGCAAATGTTTTTTAAAATTAAAAATATAAGTGGCACAAAAATGCCACATATATCCTATTCTGATGGTCTTACCAATATTAAGAATAGAGAAATTACTGGAAATTGCATTCAAAAACCTCATCTAGGAAATTTATCTGGTTCAGGAAAATTAGATCAGTTTGAGTTACAGCCAGACAGTATTTTGCAAGCTGAATAAAGCTTCTGAATATTCAGGTCTCTAAATGTCTTCTTATTGATGAAAACATCTGCATATAAAATCAGACTTTTATACTTTAACCAGCAGTTTAGGCAAAACAGAAAGTTTAGAATGTAAAAAGGTCAGAAAACAAGACACTGAATTTACTGGCTTTGGGCAGAATTGAAGGTTCTCCCCTTTGGGCCTTGAATGTTGTCAGTTTTCCACACTGCAAAGAGCAAATACCTTAAAAAACTTCTCAAAGGGTCACAAGCCATCTGTTCCTTTCTACATATAAACTGCAAAACTCACCAGCATATCGCTTTCCCCCACTATTATTACACTTTATATTGCTTCTAGAAAACTATTCTTCCCTCTCAATCTTCTGCTTCCTTTCTGCAAGAATTCTCTATATCCCCTATCAAAAACCAAGTTCAGTGACAGACATTCACCCATCGGCAAACAAAGCTGCTCTGAAATTCTGCTTGGCTGAAATATATCCCTGTGAGGTGAGAGAGATAATAAGGTTTTCATTCCTGTAGTGAACCCTTTGTGTGGGGCTGCTGCACACTGTTCTGCAGAATTAAACTAGTCAAGAATAGCAATGACAGCCACAATAGCTAATGGGCTTATAAGGTGATTTGCATAATGAAAAATCTGTATTAATGTTAACTAATTAACTTGGAAAATGACTTTTGAAAGAAAATATATTCTTCCCTTTGAAATATAGTGAAATATGTAGAAAGTTCATATGATCGCTTTATTGCCAAAAAGACTGAGTATCAGGCCAGGGGTGGGGGAAAATTACTGTGTTAGAAAATATGGTGATCTAAAAGAAAAATGTAGGTCAAATTGGAAAATTTGACATAGGATCCAATAGAATTGTGAATTCTTTGCCAGAAAAGTTTAAACTGTTATTTTCCATACAGACACATCAGAGACTTTGTTATCAGCTCGGCAGGGAATTCAGTTTACCCAAGCTCCCAGGCTGGTACAGCCAGATTCCCAAAGATGGGGATAGCAGAGAGTGAGCACTGGGGAGAGGGCAACTGGATGAATCCCTCACACCAGGACACATGCCAGCCATTTGGTACCAGTATTCAGGGGATTTTATACACCAGTGCCCCAAACCTCCCCTCCATAAATGCAAATCACACATTGGATTATCAACCCATCCCTCTGGATTAATAGTTGCTATGATGCAATTGTCTGCAAGGAACCAGAAAGGAGAAGTTCAAGCAAGTTTGGGATGATTCCCTTCAAAATATCTTACTTTTTGGACCCTGGAAGAGCAGGAAAACAGCGAATTTTGTCTGCAGCCATTTTGTCTGTGAACATGAGAAGAGGTGTGGGTTTACCACCTCTGCCTGCCAGTTCCTCTGCAAGGAAGGAGTGAAGTTACAGGCTGGGTCGCACTACATATCCTGATTACCTGACCTGAACACCTGAGCCTTTAAAACCTGGCCCCCCAAAAGAGACTGAGGGGCTCTTTGCCTTCTGCCTACATTAGTTGTCTCCAAAATTGGGATTTTTGGGTCCTGGGTAGCCTCATCATTGTGGTAAGGGAACTTCAGAAAGAAACCTGTCTGTCCACCTGGGGCCAGCTGGCCAGCACAGGCTCTGAAAGATGCTTGAGTGCTTTAGGCATTTTGCTGCCTGACACATCTTTTACTGCCCTAAACTCACTTTTTTTGCAATCACTTTAGGTCATTCACAGAAGGGCAACTCCACTTTGAAGATGGAAATGTTGTAAATGCCAAACAATCTTGTGGTTATTTACATGCAAATTTACACCATATAAGTCATTTACATTATAACAATCTAAACGATAAGGTCAGAATTAAGCAAAAGGTCAAGAGTCAACATTTTCTGCCTGAAACTAATATTCCATTGAAAAATATTTAACTAAGCTGAGTTCAGGTAGCAAAATTGATATTTATCATACTTTCCTTAGATACTGGGCATATAGCCTTCAAAACTACAATGAAGTTGCTACACACTGCCTTCCTGTGGCTCCTGGAAATATTTTCAGTCCAAGTTTCAACATAAAAAGAGCAGTAGTTCCTGTGTTCCATTTACAAAATAATCCTCTCCCTCAGCTCTTCAGAATATTCCACTAATTTCTTCACATTCTAAATCTTTGGCTATCTCTAGAGGGTGGTACTACTCATAGCACAATAAACAAAGACAAAAGTGCTTTGATTTTGATTGCACAGGGTCAGATCCTAAGGCAAGGCATTTTACAAGCAATTTTTAAAAACTAGTGATGAATGCAATAAATAAATATATTTACTTGTGCCCCTCCCCTTCCTGACAATATACATATAATCTCTTTTCTTTGTTCCTTTGTATTAGTAACCTGTAATATTTTAGAACCTGGTCACCTTTTTTATCCTCCTGTCCTATTTCTGAATTGCTCCTTAGTGCTCTTATGCAAGGCCAAGATCTTCTTCCTCCCAGTTATCAAACAAAACTGTGTTATAAGAAGGTCCTAATTATTTCCAATCTGTATTTCCATTCTGCAGTATTTTAGTTTTACCTTGCATGAAAAAATCAGACTTATTCACAAGTAAAACAAGTGTTTGCTTAACTTTTCCCTCAGAGAAAAGAAGAGCCAGTGAATAAATAAATTGTGTTCACTGGGAATCAGAGTACATTTTCTGAGTTAGTGGCAGTTCTCAGGGAATTAGATGTAGTAAATTATTCAAGTTTCACAGGGCACTGGGCATGGGGGAAACAGCAGTAACAACCAGAGTAGGGAAGATTTGTCTTCTTCAAAGAAAGGGAGACAGAGACAAATAATAAAAAACATTTGCTCAGTGAAAGAAGTGTACCTAGGAAAAGATATGCTGAAAGAGCATAACAAATATCAGTGGCTAACAAACAAGTAGCTTCATCTAACTGCAATAAAAAAAAACAAAAACAAATAATTGAATTTGGTGTAGCAGTGGGACATCATAAGGCAGTATCCCTGCACTTGCAATATTGCACACTGATCTGAATAGAACCCTCTCTCAAAAACATGTTAAACACTATAAGCAATTTAGGGAAAAGGAATATGAACAGCAATGAAAGAGACCACTACATAGATTATATATATAGAGAGATATATATGTATGTATGTGTATCTATGAAATGTCATTAACTTCAATATCATCAATACTTTTCAATAAAAGAAGTTAATCTGATACCTTATTCCTGTACACAAAAAAAATTAAATAATTAGTATGTACATTTTCATTGCCTGAATTATTTTGGATGATTACAATTGCTTATATAATGGGCATCTTTGGATCTAACTTGGAATAGGCAATGCTGTACTTTAACTGTCTCACACAGTATGCTCTTTGGAAAAGGTATCAATATACATGTTTTCATTTCACTTTTTGTCCTTTTTTTTTCCTTTTAAGTAGGTGATTATTAGAATTTATATAAGTTTATTGACTATTAGATTAAACATCAAGTCTAGTTATGCAGTACCTTGGAGAAGAAATAGATGAGCCACTACACCAGAGAGCTGCTGCCCCAGTGGGTCCTCAGCACATCTTCAGACTGTGCACTGACTCTCAAATTGAGCAATTTTGTGTGATGGTATTCATTGTTCTTTATCACATCCTGAGTAGTGAAATACAGCGCAGAAAGCACTTCCATCTCCTAGGGAGAGAAATTACTTTTCATTTTCTGTGTGAATAACTGACTATTTAGGTCTTGAATTCATCTACCTTACCTTTCGTGTGCTAATTAGAAGCCTGCTCTCCTTAGGTACCATCTGCAGGCAACTTAGAGAGACAGGCACTGTCCCTGCAGGGTGATTGCTCCCCCCTCACACACTGCTGAGGATTTGAGAAGGACTTGGGAGGTTCCTGCAGGGATAGTCTTTGACAACTGCATTCCTAAAACAAACATCTCAGCTAAATGCCTGAAATTACCTGGAAAGGGCTCTGTGGCATCCAGTTGATACAACTTCAGCCATTTATGTCTGTGGACCCAGCTATGTGTCCATGATTTACTCAGTCGTTATTAGAAGGAGAAAGTATCTCCTGGCAAGGCTAAATCTACT
The DNA here is from genome assembly GCA_003676055.1 of Chloebia gouldiae. Taxonomy (NCBI): domain Eukaryota; kingdom Metazoa; phylum Chordata; class Aves; order Passeriformes; family Passeridae; genus Chloebia; species Chloebia gouldiae. The sequence goes on along the minus strand of QUSF01000009.1, from coordinate 6,098,347 downwards.
AGATAGGTGTTGTACAAAGATGGGATGGGTCATGCTTTAGGGGTTTCTGTCTTTTTCTGTCAGTGATAGAGTGTCTGGAATAACCACCTCACAGCAGGGACGTAACTTTTAGATGTATGAGAGAAATCCAGTACTAAACCATAAAGGAAAGTATCAATTTGGCAGCTTAACAGTCATCTTTTTGCCCAGAAGGATAAAATAGGCAGCAGGATGAAAACTTCAGTGTAATGTTATGTGAGTGTCATTTGAAGTTATTAGGCTCCAATTTGCCTGAAGAGTGGGAAAATAGCTCAGTCTTCATTGCCATTAACTCAATTACTTCCAGCTGTACCACAGGTTTTATGCCAGAGCACTGAACATTCACTATACAAATTTTATGTGATGAAACAGGTAGATTAGATACTAACTGAATAGTGAGTATCTAATATTTCAGTATGGAACTGAAATTTCAACTTAATTGTGATGCCATGATAAAGGAAAAAAATATATTTAACTGTAGATACTTTGAGCCCATTAAGAGAAGAGACGGAGAAAGAACCAGTATTGTTTAACTATGGGATAAAGAGGACAGGTTAAGGAAGATTTTAATGTCCTCAAGTCTTGATCATCTGAAAGGGTCTGCAGATGATCTGATTATCCCTTGCTTTCTTAGTCCTTGTCTAAACCCTAGTGGACAGGGAGAATGTAAATGTTGCTTCATCCCTTTTAATATTTTTCCATTACATAACAATAAAAATGATTACCATATTTTCCCAATAATCTCCTTTAAAGTATCCTTCCCTTCCCTTCCCCTCCCCTCCCCCCCATATCATGCTGTTTCTCCTAGATTTCCATTGATTTCCATCTCGTGCTGTGTCTTTATTGTGCTACTTAGCTGATTACTTCAGCCTCAGGATAGATTTTTGCATATGTCTCTAGTCAGTAGAATCTAATTTTTTTTTCTGGTCATTCCTTACATGTGAGAATTAATTTTTTTTACATCCTAGTCCAGAGCCCTGGTAGAGCTGTAGGTCATAAAAGATTGTCTACTAAATATGGTTACAAAACAGTTGTGTATCCTCTGGTAATCAGAAGTGATTTACTTATTTGAAAGTTAATTATTACTTCCATAAGCTTTTCTTAAAAAATTAGTATGCAGAAATTCCTCTTTATGAAATAGAAAACTATAACTATTGTATAACCCATTATTAAATTATTTTATCTGAGACCATGTGGATTCAGAAGTAATATAACAACAGAGAAAAAGGTGCTTCTTAAAATTTTTTCTTTCCTGATGATATTTAGAATGGGGTTCCTACATTTGCATATTTCACCAGCTGCAGGATCTTTCCCTTTTCCTCACTCAAGTCATCATTTCCTTTATGTTCAGAGAAACACCTGTCCCGGATGGTTTGCTCAACACAGAAGCAAGAAATAGCAAAAACCCACTACCTAAAACAATCCTACGTAAAGCTTTTGAATTTTTTAATCTCTATCTCACACTCATGTTCTGTTTGTTTCATAATGATCTGATTATAGGTGTTTTTGTTACCAAGTTCAAATATCTGTATGGTTTGAAAAGTGAAATTCAAAATAAGTAATTCACTTTGTTTTATAGAGGCATTCCAGAAGACAGTATATCATCTTTATATAGACAATTTTCAAGTAAAGTCAAGCTTAGAAGAAACTGTAATGGTTCTCAAATGACTAGTTGAAGAGTATAAAAATTACCCTCCAGAAATTCTGCTTCTATATTGCAAAGAATTAAGCTATTTGAAATCAAATGTAGTCTAGACATGAAATTCTTGTAGAAATTGCCATTCCTAAAGCTATTCCTTTAGGTTCTACAAATATTGCATACTGCTGTCTTGAAATGCAATTTCTGTAGCATACAACAACATTTTAAGACAATGCAAGATAAATAACCCATGAACGCTGTCACTGCTGCCCAGAATCACCATTTTACTTACCATGGGTCTTCCTGAATGTATTTTGGCACTAGCCTTTGTGACTCCAACTAGTTCTTTTCATGTCTTTAACATGTAGATTGCTAGCCTGGGAAAACACTTACCTTTTCTACACTGCTTTGCAATCCAAATGAACTGCTACTTTTGTACTTTTCAGAAGTCATTTAAATTAGTTCCCCAAGCAGGGGAAGCAGTTCCAAGGCAGTTTATAATGCAGATTTTCTTTAAGCCTGCATTCCAGCTGTGTTAGATGTGGAAACTTACTGATATTTGAGCTAGCAGGTAAGCAACCTCCTACCCCAGTCCCTCTGAAAAGTCTTGGTTTTTTTTGTGTTTTTTTAATTTTTAATTCAAGTTCAGGTAGTCATTGTCACACAGAACATTTATGGCCTACTTTAATGGGCACTTTTCTCAGCAGGCTTAGTAAACTGGACACTTAATCTTTTAAAGGTAACAGACAATAGGGTCAGTTGTTTCAAGCATTCATTTAAACTGAGATTCTGATTTATTTAAATAATGCATAAAGTGCATAAAGGCTTTGTCAGACTGGACTTAAAATGACTTGTATTATTGTTCTCAATATGGAAATCATAAGCAAATCTGGATCTGATTTCTCACTCTAGTAGAAAAAAGTAAGAAGAATCTTCTAATAGCTTTTGCATGAGGGACAAACTTCTAGATAGATCTAATTAGAAATGGGTACTGATTTATTCCTCATTTATTCAGAAGTGATATGTAAGCCAGTAACAGGGAAAGAAAATGTTATAAATGAGAATTTGTCCAGCCAAATTAAAAATGAAAAACATAAAATATTTATTTTACAATCAAATTCTATCTAGCCAGCCACAAGGAAAGAACAGAGCCGAGCCCGGGGTCGGCTCTGGGTGTGCAACAACGAGGTCAGCCTCAGCAGAGGTTTCCTCTATGCCCACACACCTCCATCCTGGCACAAGCGGTTTTTATAGGGAAAATTCCGCCTGAGGCCAAGATTTCGGCAGTCAGTCTTTTCTTCCATTCAGAGTCCTTATGTTAATGCGATTTTCTTACTTGGTGGTGAGAAAGAACAATTCAGTGTCCGGAGTTGTTGAATCCCCTGATGACATTTACGGGAAGGCTGCATTCACATGTATCTGCCCGAGGATTTCCATGATATCCATCTCGGGTTGTTTACCCGGCGATCAGCCCCGTATCTCTCCAGACATGGCCCATCTCCTGCCTGGGTTCTAATATACAACAGGTCTCGCCTGCGAGGGTGGGGGGGGCTTCTAATACAAACGAGCATAATCTAACAAGTATCCAATATTACATATTCCATACAAGGAATGGCGCGAATTATGTTTACTACACATAACAAAAATAAACAAAAAAGGCTTTTGGAACCCTTGAATTTTTTGCAATACAGGGCAAATATTGGTCATAACCTTTTAGTATCTATGCTCCAAAATTTTCTTCCAGTGTACTAATAGTTATAGCAAAGCCATAAGGAGTTTTAACTCTCCTTGGCTTTACAAGCAGGTTGGAGGGGGGAAGGCAGACTCACCAGACATGTTTTGAACGCTCATGAGAAAGAACAGATTCTACTCCAAGAAGGTCTTGGAATCAAATCCTTGAAATCAATCTAAATCAAATTGATACATGCAAAGGTGATGAGGACAAACCCCCTGTAAACCAATTACACCTGTGGAGGACTGCTGGATAGGAACAATTAGATTAAATATGTTTTAAGAGAAAACACCAATCTGTTCTAAAAAAATTAAAAACACCTATCAGAAACTAGTAGGGAATATAGCAGTCCTTAAGAAATGAATCTAGTCCACATTGATGACTCAAATACTGTTTCTCACAGTTGGAAATAGAAGAGGCACAGATCTCCCTGCTTCTGCCTGCTGTGCTCCAGTAAAAGACAGCTGAAAGTGCTTTTGGCTGCTCACATCTGTGCTACCTGTCTCGCTGCCCTTGTAGAGATCTTCCAGCTGAGATACGCCAAGGGTCTGTAACTCCTCCAGTCACCCCAGACACAGATGGCAGAGCTTATTCCCAGGTACTCTCCTTCCTCCTTCCTCTTTCCTTGTTCTCATCTGCCTCCTTTTGCACAACATGTTGTGCAGGAATAACCAGGAAACAAAGCCTCCTACCCTGTGAGCCTCGTGCGTACCTTTGCATGGGGCAGAGATACGTTTCTGTGTTCGGGGTAAAGGCCAAGACTCTGAACCAAAGATAGTTTTTGCTAGTCAGTATCATTTGTCATATTCTCTACCCTGTATTATACCCTGTAACAGCTAATAAAACCATCATTATTTTAGGAAAAAAAGTGCTTGGAGAACATTAACATGGATTTTGCATGTCTACCACATGAAAAACACCCAGGTGGATTATATTTCCTTAACAGAAAATAAGTGTTCTGGCCTGTAAGACATATTCTGGTACAAAAAAGTAAAGTCTATCATCTGAGAACAAGAAGACAGATTTTTCTGATATCCAATGCTCCTGGTATCCTAAATGACAAGAATTAAGGAGTCCAGGGAATGCTGGTAAGTGCCTGTTGTACTCTCCAGTATTTACAGTGGCAAAGTTGGTAAAGTTCCTGTTCTCTGCTGTTGTGGTGAGGATGTGTGCTTCTCTCTCTTCTTCTCAAGTGTGCTTTGAACCTGTCCACATGGAAAGAATCCTTTCCCTGATGACCACATCAGTGTACATGAATAGGCCAGTTGGCTTACTCTTGCTAAAGGCATGATTCCAAATGTCAACTGTATTAAGGAATGCGGGTTCATTGGAATAAATCTGCAGACATGCACCAGTTAATTATCTGCATTGTTTGGATTTTCCCTGGTGACACTTTGGGATGAGATAAGCTTCAAAAGCATCCTGTGCTATTGCTGTTGGTTGAAACTGGAGTTTATGTTCCCAAACCTTTTTTCACTTGGGCTCTTTGAGGAAGAGAGTCTCTCCCTCTGCTCATTTGTTGAAGCTGCTGTTTTCATTACCTACATGTAATAAACAGAAATATATCTTTCTTGACATAAACCTATTTCAGATTGATTTTAGCTTTCACATTGGAAGATATAACTTTAAAGTGCATTGGCATAGAATGACATAAAAGACAATGAAACATGAATGGCAATCAGGTAATTAGGAAAATTGTTATTTACTGATTTTTTCAATGCCTATTGTCATGGTAGCTTGGCAAGGGATTAGAAAGATTTAAATATAAATTAGATCTGTCATTCTCAAAATGAAAACAAGCTAGTTATTCAAAGGTGTAGGAAAAAAAAAAGAAAAGGCAAAAGAGCCTTTTGTGTTGCCTTTAAGAGCTTAGATCTGAGCCCTGGAAAGCACTGAGTGCAAGCCACATTGTAGGAGGCCTCCCAGGGGAGAGTTATGCTGCTCCTTTTAGTATTTTCTTAGCTTGCACAGAGAAGCACAAGTCAGAGGTAGCCTTGCATATGTAAATATGCCATAAGAGCAAAAATTTGTATTGGCATGAATGTGATGGTGTGTCCAAACTAAAGGGTCTGCAGAGACAACAGCAGCAGAACTGCTCTGCAAATGAGGTGTGGGACTGAAACCTCCCAGTTTGGTCAATAGCAGCTTTAGGGCTTAGAAGGTGCAGTGGAGAACTATTCCCACTGAGAGCATCTCAGTTCCCAAAAATACGCCAAGCAAGCTAAAAATGTTTAAACCAAAATGTTTAAAACCAAATATGCTGTAATTTTACATTCTTTACCATTTAAAAATGCAGGCTGGTGTCTCTGTATTTCATTGTATCCTGCAGGTAAACTGCTTTATTTGGAAAGAAGGTGAATACTTATTTGGTCTCCATTGCATAATACAGACTTGCCCACAGAGCATCAGATGCCCCAGTGGACAGCAGGAGCTGTCAGTGGTTTGAACTCGTGTAATACAGAACAGGATTCTGGTGCATTCAGGACATACTTCCACCTGGAAAGTTTATGCACACATAGGAAGGAAAATACTCTCTCAGGTTAAACAACAGTATCCTCCCAAATTCCCTGTTTTTCTTGTATGCTTCATGTACATCCTCAGGAGGAGCTCACTGACTTCCATGTCTCTTGCCCAGTGCCTGGCTCCCATAGTACAGAAACCTGGTGACAAAGGCCAGGATGAGAGCACGTGTATTCAGGTCAGTTCCCTCACACAGATGCTCAGACAATAACATTTGAGGATGTCTATAGTATGTGCTTTTTGGTCAGATCTCTTGCAGACTCCAGTCCTAGAAAAAGATTTACAACCTCGTTAGCATCTAAAGTGACTTTTTCAAACAAAAGAGGACACAAGTGATAGTTGCTTATAATGTCCCATCTCTATAGGTAGTTGAACCTCAGATGTGGGGGACTGGATGGAGTTTAGCCATAGTTCTCAAAAAAACTGTTTTTATTCTTTAGGCTGGAGCTGGCAAAGAACTGTGGAAAATATTTAGAAAATCTTGACTAAAGAGGAATAAGTGGTAAATCAAGACAAAGGCAATTGACAAAGTCATTCCTAAATGAGGAAAGCAAATCTTAGATGTGCACAGGGCATGCCAAATGCATTTGGTGCTAACCAGAACTATCAGTACAACTTGAGCTTCCATAATTTACCTGCAAGAGACACAACACTGCCCAGGCCTGACTGCATGGGAAGACAATGCTCACCAGTGGCAAGAATCCTGGGAGCAAGCTAGGGAAGTCAGCCCCATCTAAAGGGCTGAAAGAAAAGTGTGCCCAGAGTGATGTAAATTGGAGGATGGGTTCTGTCCCATGGCCATGGTGGGTAAGCATGATACAGAGACAGTCCTTCTGCCTGGGGTTTGTGGAGGTTAAGATGGTACTTTGGAGAAATGAGGGTTGGAGATGGAGATGTGCTGGAATTGAGAAAGAGAAAAGGAC